>VZRF01011858.1:13582-206019 GCA_013396875.1 Vireo altiloquus
CCTCTCCGAACCTCTCCGAACCTCTCCTCTCCTCTCCTCTCCTCTCCCTCTACTCTTTCCTCATCAGAGCGTGATAAAGAATCTGAAATTGTACTTAAAAGTTAACTACACTATAGTTCAAATATTGTAAGGTTGTGCTTGGATCCAGATAGTTTAAGAAAAATTTATTTGATGTGTTTGGCTAATTCAGACTGATTGTGCCAAACTGCACAATCTCTGAATTGAATAGCTGGGTCCAACAAAGAGTTTTGTTTTGTTTTATATTTTCCCCCACAAAAATGAAATAAATACCTAAATCCTTCTTCTAACTTTGTAGTAAAAACCCTCTTTTTATGTTGTGTTTGCATGCTTGCACTTTCTATAATTCTACTTAGAAGATTTAATTACATTTATTTTTAACATTTATTTATTTAGACATCTAAAATAAGATAAATCATCTGTCTTTGTAAGTTTCTGATTATTATTGAGATTCAGAAAGACATTTTTCAAGTGTATTATAGATGACATGCTCATCTCCTGTTCATATTTAAGATGTTATGCTCATCTTCCTACTGTACTTTAAATCACTGGCTAAGAACACTATATTGAGAAAAAGATATTTCATTGCATGGAGAAACAATCCTTTCCTGAAATGAGAATTCCAATAGTCTACAGAGGAAACTCCTATCAAGCAAAATGTTCTACGGATGAGCACTCAAAGAAAGCTACCCTGAAAATGTATTGTTCACATTTGAACACATTATCTAATTGCAACCTAATCTGAAGATATGAAAGTAATTCATTACATGGCCTGAAAATTACTGCATGAAGTAGGCATCATAACAGGCATTGACATGCTAAATGTGATAGCAGATTTTTAAAAAACCCAGCTATTTAAATGAATATAAATAAATGGCTAATTTAGTAAAATGTTTTCATGGAATTATAGCAGGTTCATTGCATATATAATTCTCCAATTTTTAAATATGTCTTTTAAAAATAGATGGCTGTAACTAAAAAAATTCATTAAGAGTAAGTAGACTCAAAATATATGGCTCTGATTTTTATCAGATTCATGCAAAGAAGCTCCTGAATGTTTTGTAAATTGAGTTAAATGTTTAGAAGCCCATGTTGTACCTCTTATCTGACACAGAAAAGTCCGTCTCCCTGCAAATAAATAATACCACCCCTCCCTGCATCTATCCAAGTCTAGAAAAGCTTATCTTTACTTCAGGAATTTCATTCCATTTCTAATTCCAAAGTGAGCCGGATTGACAAACCAAGAGCAGACTTGGAATATTATGGATTTTTTCCACCTTGGTTGATCAACCTCATACATTTTATTCAAATAATGTCTAAAAGCTCTAATTAGCAGTGGCTAGTGTGCCCCCCCGAGATGCTTGCTATTGATTTTGCCTGCAGTAAACTAATCTAATTGCCCTCCTTGTGAGAGAGAGGGTGAGTATTAAAAAACCAACTTACTTGCATGTCTGTGAGAGCCATCAGAGTAGCAGTAGGGTGACTCTGTGGGGCACTGGAAAGAAGCCAGGCCATGGAGATGGGTAAAGACACTGAGCTGGTGGGCAGGCAAATCCTGGAGGTACAGTACTGCTGTTGGAGAGGGCTTGGATATCATCCTGCTCCCACATGAAGAGTCAAACTCAGAAGGGAGATGAGAGAGGCAATGTGTTGATTACTGTGCCAAGAGAGAAGAGGGGGCTTATCCATCAGCAATTCACTGACTAAAATGCCTTTCAGGTCTTTGTCTGGGTCTTGAGGCTTTAGTGCCACCCCCAAAATGACAGTGTGCACATAACTGTAAGACAACATCTATTATTGCTTCCTTTGATAGCATTGTGTTTATGGAGGGTTTGATATTGTCTATAAAAACTACTTCTCCATTGAAACCTGGCTGTTAAAAACTGAAAAGCAAACTCACAGCCTAAGACTTTTCTTTAATAAAACGTGAAGGCCCCTTAAGTTTTTTGTTACCTATTTGTAAAAATATGTTAAAAGAGAAAATCAAGCAGATTTATTTTGTATTCCAGTAGAGCAAAAATGCCGTTTTCTTTTTTGAAACTGCATTTCAGAAATTATTAGTCCATAATGTGGGATTTTTCTGATATTTGAAATGAGATGTTGGTATGTGAGCTATACTATGATGCATTGTTTTTTTGTGGATAGCTTCATGTGGGTTGGAGTTCCTGGTTTTATTTAAGTTGCAGTAGGATACATTAATCTATTTATTGTCCCTATAAAAATAATATTAATAAATTACCCTAAGTAGCTCAACAAGGGGTTTTCCCATCAAACAGTGCTGTTGTTGATTTTTCAGGGCAGTAATCTACCACATTCCTCTCAGTACCTATTCTTTTTCTTGCAGCTTTCTGCATTGAGTATGTGTTTTGGAAACAAGCCAGCCTGATCCTACAAATCCTGTTTTTCTGTGTGATTTGTTTTACAAGAGCACTCACATGAGATAGTGGTGCAGGGAGGGGAGGTCCTTTGCCTTTTTTACTGGAAAACTCAATAAATGATTGGCAGATCCTGGCTCACTTTTTGTTGTGTGTTCTTGGATTGCCACGTGGTTCAGTTGCCACAGTTACATCCAGCCAATATCACAAGGACTTTAAGGTGCACCTCTTCCCCATCTTTTCTGTGTCTTCCAGAAAACTGCCTGGAAGAGGAAAAAGAAGGTTGGCTTTTTAGCATTACTGCTGAAACAGTGTGAAGTTCTTGCTGCATGGTGACTGTCTCATTTGGGTTGGCAGTTAGTCCTCATCTAAAGGGATTCTCCTGTCTTTAATCATGTCCATAGAGTAGTTTTTCTTGGAGGCTTCACTGTGGTTTTGGAGGTCTTCAATGTGGTAAGAAATTACTTTTCTGTTTGGCTTGTGGTACGTTTGGGAAGGTGCCCCTGCCTTCTGTAGGCTTCATTTTGGTGGGCAGTGCATCATTACTGCAATGTCTGTCTAGAAGTGCTGGTGGTGTTAACGTGTTCATGATCACTACAACACTAGATGCAGCCACAAGCTGGACCAACACAATGAGGTGGGAGATGCCAGGTGGGAGCTAAGGAAGAGCTTAATAGGGACAGTTTATATGGACCAAATCAATTACTGTATTGGAGCACAACAGAGGCAGGGCCTCAGGAAAAATTTAAGCATGGAGACTTCTCATTTTAGGAGACCTTACAGAGTACAGTGAACTGCAATGATTGTCTGTCCAGTAGCTGGTGGAGAAGGGATGTCAGGAGGTATGACTAAGGACAATCTGAACCAGAAGTCTTTGAATTTCAAAATTAGATGATTATGTTATGTCATGTTATGTTATGTTATGTTATGTTATATGGGAATGAGCAGTGAGGGCCGGTGAAGGGAATTTTAACAGGATAAAATGAAACAGTTCTGGCAGCTGTCTCTAGTCAGGACTGAAATATGGTGGTACCAGTGAAAAAGCCACAATGGTGCTTCAAGAGCAAGTTAGAAAAAATGAAAGCCCAAATGGGAGACACCTTTGTGAGTATGAAATCCAAAGGATGGCTTTTAGATGACGTTGAGATTAAAGAACCATCAGGCTTTGGGATAGGAGCAGACTTAATGGAGAAAAAGTCAAAAGTTAGTTTGGAGCAAGCTGGAGCAGGAAGGGTTGAATGAAAAAGGCAAGTGAAAACTGATGGGAAGACGTGTGATACAGAGGGAGGGCTGAGGATGGGGAAGTATGAAAGCAGCAAAAGACTGTATGTATGAATCATCAGCCTAGAAAACAGTATGCAAACATCTGAGGGCAGGTGAGATTCACCAGACAGGGAGGATGAAACTAGATGAGCAAAAATCCTGGGAAGATAAACATGGTGGAAAGGGCAGCTTTTCAAAAGCCAGCATTGAGGCATTTAGCAGCTAGGAAGAGGAGAACTTGATTGCTATCTCCTGTTCTGAGCATAAGGAGGATTGCTAATGAGTAAAATATTTCGAAATGGAAGAAAATGTTGAAAGCAACAAAGTCAGTCATATTCTGAGCAAAGCCAGGGAGTCCTGCCAGAGAAACGGAGGAGCCAATGCAGCGCGTTGTCTCCTTGGTTATTCTTCTCTCTCCTTGGCATTACGCTTGCTGTTTGTGAAGGCTCCTTCCAGACTGCTCTCATGCAAAGAGAGTGGGGGTTGAGGCCTTCCTCTTGGATGTAATACCTGGACAAGCTGGAAAACTACAAAAAAAAACCCAAAACACTACAAAACTACAAACCCTGCTGTGGAAGCTGGAAGGGGCTGGTGGTCGGCTGCAGCACTGTGGAGTTGTTTAAGGTCTCTGGTGGGAATTTTCCCTCTTTCCAGAGTACATTAATAGCACAAACCTCCTTAGCTCTTTAGGGATCTCTGGAAATAGCTGCATAGTCAGTGTATGTACTGACAGCATGTATGCTGATTGAGTAGTGGTTTAGTGTGTTATGCATGTTTATTATTCAGCTTCCACCCTGTGATGTTGTGCCAGAAGAACAGAAAGAACTGCTGAAGCTGGAGAGAAGGGGGAAGAGAGAGGGAGACTGAAGTGGACAGGATGGAATGAGAGAGGACAAGATACAGAGGGGACAGGTAGGTTTGGACAGAAAAGTAAGTCTGGAGAACCTTCAGTGTGAGAAACATTACAAGTCCAGCAAGTGGGAATATAAATGAAAAGTATCAATTTATTATTATAAGTGTGGGGTAAATATGCAATAGCACTGCAAAGAAAGCTGAATGTATTGTTCCTTGTTGTGGGTGGCTGTATTTCCCATCCCCTTGTCTTTGCTTGAATACAGCTCTTCTGAGCGATGAGGTGACCTCAGCTGATGAAGATAAATTCAAAACCTGTGGCATTGTTAGAGCCTCTTCTGGAGGTGCATTTATTGTCTTGCTTTTGAGAATTAGGATAATTGCTTTTAAACAGTGGGAGTAGGATTTAACCATAAAATGCTGCTTAAAATAAACTACAACTTTGTGCAGCAGATAGCTGAATAATAACATCCCAGGCAAGGAAAATGATGTATGAGAGGAGAGGATAGCAAGGAGATGGTGAAATTCTGAAAAGAAGGATTTGTGTTTCTTTCCCTAAGCTAATAAATGTTTCGCTGGTAACCATATTGCTTCTCTGTGTGGTCTGGTATGCCATTTGTTTTCTCTTCACAAGCCATGCTGCAGGGAGTGCAAATTGAGCAGTGAAGTCAGTTCTGAATGGTGTAAGAAATGCATCTTGGCATGCCTCAGATATTTTCAAGTGCGTTCATGTGTACCCTCTCTAGGCTATAAATTCTCTGGGCCATGAATTGGGGCTTTTTCCCTGTTTGGGCTGTTTTGACTAATCTGTTCGTACTGCTCATAAATAAGATCTAGTGATTCCCAGTTGTGCAGAGGAAAAGCAGGACACCTGGCATTTGGCAGTGAGCACCTTAATGTCTTGCCAGAACAGGCTGCAACAGTTTTGGCCAGATTAGTGAGCACTTCCTTCCTCCTTCCCTGAAGTATTCCTCCCCTAACTATTCTAATTTTGATCACATCACTGTGGGCAGCAGCAGTCTGCAATTCATATTGATTCCTTCATTCTTTTCTTTGGCCCCGTCAACTTTCACATTCCATCCAGGTAAAATATCACTGTACCACTGTAAAGATTTACCTTCTGAAATCTGCTGCAGTTCTCATGTCAATCACCTTCCACAATTTATTCACGTCAGATCAAAGTATCCTTGCTACTTTTTCTTTATTTCACTGCCCTTTCTTAATTCATTGCACTTATCCACCCTAATTTCTTAGAAAATAATGTCACTGCTATACATCTGTCTAAATTTTGAACGCCCTTAAAGATTTCAGCCAAATTTGTCAGAACAATGGGTGTCTCCAAGATCAGATGCTTCTATGGGGGTTGTGTAAATAGGTGTTTAACAGAAGGAGAAAGACTGTGTTACTGATGTTATGGAAGGAAAAGGGAATGAGTTGTGCACCAGAGAATCTCTCATGTGACAGATCCTGCACCCCAGATTTCCTCAGTTCTGGTACTTGCTCATCAGCTTTTTCTTTTTCTGAGGTCTGACCCTCCCTGGCACCTGCATCTTGCCTTCCCAAATTCCCGGGCAAAGAGTCTCAATGTTCCATTCTATCACTTTCCTTAGTAGAAGATGGCTTTCCTGGGCTGATTTGCTCCATATTCCCTCAAACTGTTCACTGTTATTGGAGTGCTGTACTGGTGGCAGGTGAAGGGAGGATGCAGTGTACATTTTGCTATCCCCTACCAGCTTCTCCACCTCTTCTTTCAAGTTTCTTACTTCCCTGGCTTTCTCCTTTGTTTCTGTGCTTTATGTACAGGTACATAGCAATTGGAATGCAGTGATGTATATTTTAAACAGATTATGTCCCTTAGTGTGGATCCAGTTATACTGAAACACGTTCAGCTGTAATAGGTCTCCTAGGCCACGCTACAACAGGAGGGCTTTGACAACACAGCTGCACCCGTTTGCAGGCTTCACTTATTATTGTTTGTTCCCGCCCTGAAATTTCCAGCATTATCCAGCTATCTATCTGTTTGCATATTTAGTGCTTGCCAAGTTATCTACATCTGCTTTGCTGTAGGGCCATCTTGGTAAAAAAATCATAGCTGAAGAGTTTTACTACAGCAAATGTTGTCCTCTTGACCAGGGATGCTGCACCCATTTGGGAAAAGCACTGATATATCGTGGGAAGAAGGCTGTTCTCTTGTCTCAGATAAACATGACTAATGTCCCTGTGCCCCAGACAAAGGTATCAACTTCTGGCCAACCCTGGAGAACTCCCCTCTCTCCAAGTCTCCTGGAAAATTACTCCCAAAAGAAAGCACTAGTATTTTGACCTGACTCATGTGCCTCATTGTCTTGTGCACATTTATTCATTTCAGTAATAGACACAAAAAAGGAAAAACACTTAGATAGCTACTGTGAAAATGAGTGTATTAAGCCCCTCAATTGAAAGGAACATATGGAGAAGAGAGATGAAACAGATCTCCCTCCAAAAGGCCATTATTTGGCTACACCTCAGAAAGAAATATTGTGCCAGCTGCTGCTATAGCCCTGGAGGAATAAACCATTTTGCAGCAAGGTGGAGTCACAGGGGAAGAGTAATGGAGTCCCTTAATAAACATGGACTTGTCCATAGCAAGGAGAGGAGAAATGGAGTGCTGGATTGAAATTAAATCTCTGCAGAGTGAGAGGCTTCTAATCTTGCTCTTTGCTTGACTTCTTATTCCCACAGCCATAGGAGCTCGGGGAGCTATGTTTGGGTACTCATTGTTCAGCACAAGAGCAGTCCTCAGCACTTAACCACACTTAGAGAAAGCTCACAGTGCCTCTGGAAGCCCAGCAAAGTCCTTACCACACCTTTAGGAATAGCTGAAGAGAATTGCTCAAGGTAATACAAAGCACAGCAGCTGTGGCAATATGTGGCACACAGCTCAGAGTGGTGCCATGTGAAGGTGGTAACAGAGGTCCAGAAGGCAGCCCAGCCAAGCCTTAGTGCTCAGGTGGGTTACTCACAACGTGGTTGCACTGCTTCCAGTCCTGGGCTCTTGCCTCAGCTTTTCTGCATTGTTTCACAAGGGGAAATACACCCTGAGACCTGGTAACAACCTGCAAAGCCTCTCCCCAGCCCCTGGGCGGCAGCTGCCTGGCAAGAGGATGCTGCCATTACCTGTTTGTACAGCCCCAGCACCACGGGCATCGTCAGTGCCACCGGGTGTGCAAGAAATGGGGATATAATGACATAATTTTCTCCTCTTTTCAAGCAAGGTTGCTATTTCATGGGGTCTTCGAGAGAATGAGATTAGATGGACTGAAACTCATCAGAGCAAGATGGGGACATCCTTCTGGTGATAAGAGAGGCATCAGCACATCCCCATCCCTACTGGGATAAGGTTATGTTATGATGCTGTTGTAATAAGATGTCAGACTGGCTGATAATATCCACTGCCGTATGATTTTGCAAAGCTTTGACTTGAGAAGAAATACTTGTTTTTCTTCAGCAAATCCATAGAGAATAAATTCAGAAAGTTCCTTTAAAACTATAAACTTTCTAATGTAAAAGTGAGTTCAGGAGTGCAGCAGATAATTCTTTTGAGGATAAGTGAAAAAAAAAAAAATTAAAATCACAATAATTGTGTGAATACTTCTATTAAAAAGATTAGCAAATGCAACACAACCCCTAAGCAAACAACCAAATACTGTAGCATATGTTTGTGTGTCTGTGAAACTGTCAGTATTTTTCAGTTGCTATTAACTATTTAAAATACTAAATGGCAGCATTTCAATCCTCTTATATTCCTTTTCTCCTTCATTTTTCAGTAAGTGCAACTGGGGTCTCTGCCAGGAATGGAAATTCTCTTGGTAAAACAAAACAAAAAAAAAAAGGACCAAAACCAAATTGACCAAGATATCTAGTGAAAAGTACAATAAGACAGAGTATGCTGAGCAGTAGATAAAATCAGCCAGAATTTATCAAAGGCACTTTCAAGTCAGCACAAAGCTGTGCTAGCTTACCAAAAAAAAAAAAAAAAAAAAAAAAAAAAGAAAAGAAAAGAAAGGAAAACAAAAAGAAAAATAGAAATAGAATGAGGCAGAGCTGAGGGTAAGAGAGGCTACAGAAATTCTACTTCCACTGCCTAAATAAATGGGTGGAGAGTGAAAGGATGTCCTTTCTTTTTTTTTTTTTTACCTAACAAGGCAGAATTGCTTTAAGATGATTTGTCAGGTGACAGTCTTGAAGGGAGTATGATAAGTTTATAAGTTATTCTCCTTGCTTGTAAATTCCATTAATATCTTTCTCACCTGGAGGCAAGTGGAGTTAAATTGTGTAGCTATTTAGTGTTATTCAGCTATGAAGGGTCTGCAAGTGTCTTATTAGGCCAACCTACTTTTAAAAATAGTTTCTTTTAATAGAAGAGAATTTTTTCTGCATAAATTGTCTATGTCTTTATTGGATGCACTCTACTATAATGCATAAAGCTAGATAAGTCCCACCCCGACACACACTGAGCAATTATTGCTCTAAATCTGAAACTATCTGAATTTGCCTGGTGTGAATGTGTCAGCTGAAGCCAGCTCCTCTCTAATCAGTCTGAAGCATGGATTTAGGTGCATCCAAGACAAGCTGTAAGGCCGCAAAGCTCCTGAGATTAAAACTCTGGACATTTCACATTCATGAAGCATTTAATGTGCTTCGATTTTTGTCACTTGGGACATAATACACAAACTAAAGTCAGGGTGACCCCATGGGCCAGGTTCCTATGGAGCCATTACAATGTATTTATTCTGTAATCCTCAAAACTGGGAGGGATTTATACAATAGACTAAAGGCTTCAAAGGAGTCCGTTCAGCCTTATGGGTGGAAAAGCCCACTTTTTAACCCTTACAGTGCTGGCTCCTTGCTGGGTGCACCCACCTAAACAAGGAAAGAAACCCTTCAGGCCTTGGTGGGGAGGACACACAAGGTTTGGTATCCAGGGGGGAGATACTGAAACTCTGATTGGACCTGAGAGAAAAATGGGGGTGAGGACGTGCCTTCTTTGGATCCATCCACACCTGAACCATTCACACTTCTGTCCCTAGTGTTCAGGATAGCTCTGTAGAAATCAGTTGAGACAAATATCATCATACAGAAGTCTAAATACATTCTCAAAATCCTGCAAGGCCAGAGGTAACACTTATTTTTCAGTCTGCATGGTGCACAGGCACTCATGTTTATAGCTTTTCATAAAATCTTTATGAAATGGCATTGGGGTTTGTCTTTATTTTTTTTTTTTTTTAACAAAGAGGACCAGCAAGGTCAAGGCAATACAGAAAATTTCCCTAGCTCCAGTTGATATATATATTTTGCTTGAGTAAGATTTCCAACATTTTTTTCATTTACTTCCTAGGTAGATTTAATAATTACAAGAGGCAGGTTGGTACCTGAGAGGCTGCTATCCTTTATTAATCTGCTTAGCAGGTGCACCCCTGACATAATTTTGAGAAAACATATAATGCAATTCTAATAATAAACTTCTGTGTCTTCCCAAAAGGTCCTTCTCCTCAGGTGGGCTTACTTCACATCATCCTTGGTCCTTTAAAGAATACAGCATATTGGAATGCAGAGATCTTCCTCCTAAGTACTGTTCTGAGACCAGAACCTGCACCCTTGCCTCACTGATACTGCTGCAGAAGTGCTAGCTGCTGGTGAGGTAAAAAAAAACACCTTTTGAAAGGTTAGATTCTTCAAGTTTTGTAGTGGCTGAAATAGATGATGTGTTAACTATCATGTGACCCAAATGAAATGGAAGGATATGATAGGAGCCATATGTATACTAGGAATACAAGTTCTGGGACTGTCAATCCACTTATATAGTAAAATCTTGCAAAACATTTTATTTTAAGAAAACGTAAAGCAAAGTGAAATTGAAAGTTGGGTCATCAGTCTTTCCACTCATAACTGGGGAACCATTTTCCATGTGGACTCTTCTTTCAGAACAGATTGTGTCTGCTTTATTCTGCAGGTTCTCATAACCATAAAAAGAATTGAAGGCCTCAAGTGTCAGATGTGGTGTGCAATGATTGTATATGAAAGGGTTAGCCAAGATAGCCAGGAGGTTACCTGTGTTACTACTGGTCAGGCCCACGCTTTGGATCAGTCCTAGGGCCTTCATGGCAGTGGTACCCAAGCAGCTGGAATAATTGTTGCTCAAGTTTTAATGTGCTTTGAAGCCATGTTACATTCAAGACTTCTGGTATGAAATGACTTTCGATTTTTAACTTAAAGTCTGATATTCAAGTGTACCATCATGGAAAACTTGCAGCTGCATCTAACTAGTTTGGCTGCAGTGATCTGGTAGGTAGATCCTTGGTGCTTCTGCCCCAGCACTGGGGGTTTGCAGAAATACTGTGCTTTTGCTTCCTGTGACAGGAGCATTGCCCTATGACTATCACCAGGGATGGGGCATTGGTGTGAAGATACACTTTGTTTCTGGAGAAACACTCCAGAAAGATACTGCACCCAGATGCTGTTTTCCATTTGATTCTGTTCAGTTGTAGCATAATAGTTATGGCTTGATTATACATTACAGTTTTAGGCTACTCGTAGTCACCTGTAACTTCAGCACAGGACTGTGTTTATATTGACAATCAAGCCAGCACACTGGATGGAGAATTTTATTACTTTACTGTAACTTTCAGTAATGGACCAACACCCAATATCATTGTCTGAGATGCATGTCTAAGGACAACTTCTTTTACTACTCTCCCCTCTTCATTAAAGACTGAGAAGCTTCAAGGGTTTGGCAGCTGAGATATTTGTAAATACCTAATTAATGAATTATGAGGAAAGCTTTTTACCAAAGCGCACCTCCCTCTACCAGCAGACACATGCTATCTACAGAAGCAGTGGCTATAAAGTTTTGTCAAGTACTTTTCCTAATTGCTGTTATGATATTGCCTTAAAGCTTCATCTGAGACTGGAGCCTGGCTGAGTCTGGTGCAGGCATGAAATAAAAAATGGTATTTGTCTCAGGAAATGTACAACCCAAAAGGCTAACTAAGGAAAGTACTGCCAGGAAAAAACAAACCCCTCAATTTCCACGGGGAAGCTGAAGTATAGATCTGGTACAAAGCCACACAGGAAATCTTATACAAGGAGTGTTATCACATATTACTGTGCTACTTCAGGATTACTCCTAATGTAAGAAGAATGAAATAATGACGGGTCTCAGGTTTATGAAATTTGGCTGTAGAGATATCTCTAGGTAGTCCAAGAGATATAATTAGAGTTGGGCTTCTGACATCTTTTGGCAAAAGAAGAAATGGTTTCATATGTCACAGGAGATATATCATAGTCACTTTTGACACTTGTAAGTGGTAGATGTGTAAAATCTCTCTTATGACTGGGGAGAAAATGGTCTGTATGTTAGAGCACCTCTCTGAAGCTGGCAGGCTGGGGAGCCAAAGGTTGTGTTTCCCACCTGAGCTGGGGACTGACCGTCATGTTTGGCATTCCCGTCTGTGTGCTCTCCTGGGAGCTGTCTGGCTACATGTCATTTGCTGTGTCCGCCAGCTACATCTCAGATCCAAATGCAAAATCCACTGCTCAGGGACATTATGTGGATTTGTGACACTACCCTTGGGACTTCGGATCCATAAACCAATGAATGGATTACAATGAGGCATAAATATAGTATTTTCATGGATGACATATAATCCTACTCAATTATTGTTCCTGTCATGTAAAGGGAAACTGTACCCATTTTTCTCATCCCTGCGCACCAAAATTTCAAAAGAAAAGAAATGCCCAATGCAAAAGATTCCATTTTGTAGCTCCCTGCCTTTTATCTACTAACAATTTTAAAGCTTATGTTTCTCATTATTAGGTGTTCCCTATAATTAGTTCTTTGCATATCTACAAGAGTTTTATATGGGAAATTCACTTGACAGAAACATTTAGAGTTTCTGGACTGAGCAGACTGGTATGTTAGTCTCTGAACGGTGAAGTGCATGTCACATTGTGTACTCTCATTTTTGTCTGGATTGCCGTGCCCGGAAACAGCTTTGCCTTCTGTTTTGCTTCTACAAACTCTTTCTGGTTTTGAGAAACTGCTGCTACTGTCCTTTGCTTGAAATGACTTGGATGTCACAGTTGTTTCAGGATCCAGCAAGATGTGAAATATCTCGTGCGTAAAGACTTAAACCTTTCTATCAGTATGAGGTAGTTTTATGGGTGTGGATGTTTTGCAATAGGGGGGACAATAAGGAAAATTGAACTTATGTTTTGTTTCCTTTTGAGACTGAAGTGCCATCTTTTATTGTCAATCTGTCTTTTTTTTTTCCACCAAAGCTGCCCAGACAGTAAAAATCCTTTTGATATATAAAGTTAACATTATAATGCCTCAAAATAATATTTTATTAGAGAATGGATATGTCTGATGTTTGTCCATCACGCATTTCTAATGTAGTATGTTAAAGCTTTCTTCACACTGCTAGAGGCGCTGAATGGGTGCCGTAGACAAAACCTATCTCTTGTAGCAAGAACTCTGATAGCTCCCCAGCACCATGTCCTGCATGTGTTTTACAATGCAGAAGCAGCTGCCCTGTAACATTCAGCTGATTGTTTGTAACAGGCAGTGGCTTTTTCAGAATTCTTCCTTGCATTTGAAAGAAATCTTTCTGGTTATACATGGAACTGTGCGTGTCTCAAGACATACAAATATGTTGCCCACAGTCAATCCCACACAGGGATTTAATCAGTGCCCTTTCTTCCTGGTTAAGAAAAGTTTTAGGGCACCTATGGTATGCTCTGAAACTACAGCCAGTTTCCTTACACGAGCAAATGAAGCATTTACATTTTCCTATGTGGGCTGAGCTTTTTAGCTGCATGTTACCCGCTGCTGTTTTTTCCCCTCTCACCTCTGTATACCCTCACCATAGCCACAGAATCTGCTTTTGAAAGGGCAGGGTCAGACATGCACTGCTGTATTTATAACTCAGGGATCGCTGCAGTTCTCAGCACAAGTGCTTTAATCAACCTTTCATCTAAAGGAGAAGCATCTGGTCCTAAATGTGCGCTTTTTTGCCCCTTCTGCTACAGTGCTACACGGATGGTTGATTAAACCACCCCTCCTTTTTCCTGGCAGCAGGATTGGGATGGCTTGCTACCTTTGTTTCCACTTGGGGCCTCTAAATGGGGCTCTATAAAGGGAATAATAATAAGATCCAAGGCTTCTGTTGGACCCTCTCCCCAAATTTAATCTGTACCCAGGCCCCACTGGCCAAGCTGCTCTTATGTACATTGCTAGGTCTTAAAAAAAACTAAAATAAAGAAGCATGTGAATGAGGTGATGCTGGGAAAGCCAGCGGGGAAGCCAAATGATAGGTGCACTTGTCTTACAACACCCAGAATGGTTTAAGATGAAAGAACAAACTGCAAAAGAAACTTCTTTAAGCTGTGGTTTAGCTTAAATTTACATAGTTACAGACATTTGTTATTTCCTTTACACAGATACACACATTTGCTATTTGCATTACACAGATACAGACATTTGCTATTTGATATTGCAAGTAGATCTATGCCAAGTAAAATCTTCCCTTTCCTCTTCCTCCTCAAAAAAAGTTTTAAAATCATTTCATTGCAGCTTTAGCACTTGGAAATTTAAAATTAAATGAAGTTGCATTTAGAAATGAAGTATCATTGCAATATTTGAAATACTGAAACATATGCATGTTGAATGAGGATATTATTTATCTTTATCTATAAATTGTGGTCAAAGCAATTTAGGAGAAATGTGATTAAGCCATGAAGTAACCCAGACAATCTTTTTGTTAGTTTGGCTGCGGCCTTAGTGCTCTGCTTTTCATAGAATCATAGAAAATCAAGGGTTTAGAATGGACTTTAAAGATCATCTAGTCCCAAATCCCACTGCCACGGGCAGGGACACCTCTAACTAGATCAGGATGCTCCAAGCCTTATCCAACCTGTCTCTACCTTGCCTGGGCTGGGGCACCCACAGCCTCCCTGGGCAACCTGTTGCAGGATCTCACTACTCTCTCAGTAAAATATTCCTCTTAATATCTAACCTAATTTTCCCCTCTTTTAATTTGCACCCATTAGTCCTTGTCCTATTGCTATGCTGTTTACCTCATGTATGTAAGGTAATGGGTTCCTTCCTCTACGGGTTGATACTTGCTTAGGTTTACTCTCTCATACACAAGACACGCCAGCACTTCTGGATTTCCTTGTTTATATTAGGTTCAAAGCAACATAACAACACATAGATGCCATCTTTTCATCAAACAATCCCTAAAGATGTATTTTTCAAACGTTCTGAGTGTGCTGAATCCCTCAGTTTTCCAGTGAAGGTGCAAAGCATTGTACAGAGAATTTTAGGCTGGTAGGAGTGAGTTTGTTCAGAGGCTCCATGTGGAGCCCCAAAGATTTGCAAGTTGTTGATCACTCCCCAGAGGTCTGAAGTTGAAGTGAAGGAGGGAGAAATGGTCCTAACAGCAGCACAGCTGCAGGTAATGTGGTCCCCTTTTAGGAACAACTGTGCTTACTTTTTGGGCTGGTGCCAAGTCCAGGAGAGCTATTCACTTCCACACTTTGCACTTGGCTCAAGTTGCACTTGTCTGAGCAGCAATGGGAAGCTGCTTTTCACCTTGAAAGGCCAGTAGCCTTCCCAGCCCCCATCTGATGCCACCGAGACTAAGGAGGAAGGGACATCTGAAAGCCTTGTACATTGTCTAATGAAACATATATGAGGTTGGGGCTGATGGTGTGCCAAAAGAAGCTTTCAGCCAAGGGAAAGCATTGCTCTCTGACCGCAATACACCCATCCTCCCTTTCCTAACATCCACTGAAACTCTGCTGCAGGGCATCTCAATACCCTTCTCACTGCAGATCCCCCGTCATTCCCTGCAAATGACCTGAAGTGGCATCCTGCTCTCTTGTCTGCCCCGGCCATAGGTGACCAGATGACCTTTTGAGAAAATTCTGCCTCCTTTGCTGGCAAGGCTCCTGGAAGCCATCCTGCTGCTAATAGCAATGTTCTCAGAGGGCAAGCTCAGCCTGTACCATGTACCTGCCGGCCCTCCTCTGCCTGTGGCTCCACATGGAGTTGTACCCGCCCTGGGCTAGAAGAGACTAAAACCTTGATGGTCTGATGTGCTAAAGGCATGACCCACACCAGAAAATTTTGCAGCTTTGCTCTGTGAAAAAAAACCCCAAACACAGACATATTATGTCAGCATGAATGTTCTTTTGCTAGCATGGCTAACTTGGCTCTACAAATCTATGAAAGATGGATAAACAACATGGGAAGGAATTTTTGGTGCTATAAACTGCACTCACAAGACCTGAATTTTAAACCCAGCCTTTCTTACCTAATACAGACATACCAAGTTGTGCTCAAGTCAGCTTCATTTAGGATGGCTCCCTCTTAATTTTCTCTAATTTAGAACCAAGCCCAATGAGGCCTGAAGTGCCACAGTATTAAAAAAAAAGGCACAGGGATGAGTAATTTGGTAACTCATTCACAACATGTTTCTAGATCTGGAAGATGATTCTTATGTTTGCCAGCATAAGTGAAAAGGATGCTTTCGTGCCATTTTTATGAACATTGTACATGCTGCATTCCTCCTTGTGTGGAGAACAAAACCAGAACAGGGTGCAAACTGCTTCAGATTTCTCCCACTGCTGACCTTGCTGCCACTTGTGCCAAAATGAAGACAACAAATCCTTGGAAATCACAGTGTGTGTGTTTCAATTTTTAATTGAAACTTTTTAGCTGAGCTGAAAGGTGGGGGTGGTGGGAGGGAGAGGGACAAAAACAAAGCAACACACTTCCCTCTGCTCCCAATGAAAAGAAACTAGAGCTATTAGATTCACTTCAATTGCCTCACCTGACCTGAAATGAACTCCCTCCCTCAGGCCTGTAAGAAAATTCAATTAAAAGGTCCATCTGTGAGGCAGCAGCTGAAGGGGAATTACTGTAGGGAGGTCCACATTTTCATAAAAAAAGAAGCCCCCTCTCTCCCTCCTCTCCCTTCTCCTCTCCTTCCTCCTCTATCCCTGATTAGGCCCGTTCCTAACCACTAAACCACAAGTCCCCCCAATTAACCAGATCTGACCAAATACCCTTTATATGCTCCATTCAGATGTAGAAACACTACGGATCTCGTACACCCCTTAAACATCATGGGGTGGGAGAGGGGGGAAGGAGCAGAGGACAGAGGTTGGAAATCGGAACGTCCTGCCCCAATTAAGTGGGCTGATGCAATGGATTAAAGGCCGCTAATATGCAAAAGACTGTGCTGGCAGTGAAAATAATCACCATAAGGCAACAACAGTGTGCAGCAGCTTAAAAAACGCAGAGGTGACAGGGAGAAAAAGCTGGCTCCAAGGACCTGTCTGAAAAGTCTTACCAGCTTGCTTGCAGCACCCTGCCCCGGCTGTGCTTTTATGATCAGAAATTTGTCCTAGATGCTTGGCCAGGATACGATACGTTTGGGGGGTGTCTTGTGTGTTACTCCTATGGAGGCATGACAGAGACCCTGGGAGGGATTGGGACAGCATGCGTGGGTGAGCCACACATGGCAAGAGACTGCCATGGAGGGTGAGCCCCATTTCTGGTCCTGCAGGCTGAAGGAGTCCTGGGGCTGTGCCTTGTGTTGCCTCCCACCTCTGGGGCTGCTTCCATCCAAGGGGAGACTGATGAAGAATCAGGAACTGGCATGCCTTTTATTTTCTTAATAACACTTTTGCAGGTGCATTATGCTGGGGTTTGTAGCAAATAACCAAGTGGTTCCTCAATCTCCTGTGTGTTTTACTTTATGCTAGCAGAAAACCTGACTTAACCGTGCCTGAGAATACATGCACTCCCTATGCACTGACTTCATTTGTGCTTGCACAGTGTGTAATCAATCACTTTAAAATATCTAGCTCCCAGTGCTTGCTTCCCTGGCATGGTGTATATTGTGCTGAGTTACATCAGTTCAGGAGGATTCGTTCAAATATCGACACTTTGTGCTCCCATCAGGTAGGGCTCTTGGAGCAGAGCACAATTAAAATCTTCACGCTACCCTGCTAATATATACATACATATATATATTGCCATTTGCTTAGAAACAGAAATGGAACAAATCCTTCTAATGTAGTTTGGGATAGTAAAGGGGGAAAACATATCAACAATTCATGACACAAAATTGGTGTTAAGCATGCCATTAGGTTTTCTTTTTTTGTGAGGCTTAAGATTTAGTATCAAGAGCCTGTGCATTTGCTTTACAGATATTTGGCATGTAAGATATTTTGGACTGCATGGAACAGTTTGGGAAATCGGTCCTTTGGTGTCTTTATTGGCTTGTTTTCACTTTTTCATTAAATACGTAAAATGAACCTTGTTTTACTGCAATATCAACTGAAGCTCTATTAAAAAAAATATAGACAGTTCAGACAATAAAAGGCCTTGTAAACCAACCAGAGATTGGTTATCTGCTCAACAAGATCATTAACCGTGCACAGGGGGAGACAGCTGAGGCAGGGCCGCTGTAGAGAAGACGCTAAAAATTAATTTTAAAAGGAAAGTTAGCCCTGCCAAGTTTGATTTGTTTTAGGGACACTCCCTTACTCTTTATTATTCATCTTTCAAGGCAGCCTTTGAAATCAAGCAGGCTCGTGATGAAGGGGTTGGGGGGGTTTTTGCAATGCGTATTTCAGTGAGATACCCAAGATCTCACTCATACAAATTGTCACAGCTTGACAGACTTGGAACCTTATAATGTTAAATCAAGTCCTAGTGGAGGTGCGTTGGGGAGTATGAAAGAGTGTCACTAGCTGCTCCTATGCTGAATGCTTTGCACTGGAAATGTTGAATGTTATCTTCCACAACATGCTTATAATTAATATTGTGCATGGCACCCTCTATGCAGCTGCTCCATATGTGTGCAGTGTATGGGGTTTTTTTTGCAAAGCTTTCCAGCTGCTTTCAAGCTGTTCCTTTGAATCTGCCACAATATTCACACCCTCCTCCCCCACCAGGCTGAAGGACACTTGGAGATTTGCTTCTTGTTGACTATTTAAAGCTCAGGTATCTCTCGTGATTAATTGAGAACCAAAACTGAATAGAGGTTGGGTGAAGAGAAGAGGAGGAGCAGTCAGCTTTCAGCAGACCAGGTCTGGAATAAGAGTCTCTCCAGAGAAATGAGGGTCTTCATGCATTAGCACTCTTTGCCTAGAGGAAACCATTGCCTATTAAGGAAACCTTGGCCAAAACATTTTTGGTCTCTCTTTTCTCCACAGATGAAAGAGATGGAAGGGATGACCAGAAAGGATGACAGAAAGATCTCTCAGAACAGACATCAGAATCATTGCTGAGCACAGTAAAGGGATTTAAGCTCTTGAGAGGGAAAAAAAGTCACCAAACACTCTAAAAAATAAGAGCAGGTACAGGCAGCCTACTACAAGGTTTAAAACAGGTAGTTGAATGACCTGTGGTCACCGTTCGTGTGACCATCTCTTTGCTTTTGTTTTTTTTTTCAAAGCCACCTGTGTGTCTAATAATCTCATAACTTAAAGAAATATTCTTCCTTTACCAATGATAAATATGGGATGCATTCTTAATGCAAGGAATTAATGGAATATCCTTCAGCTACAGGAGATGAGATCTTGAGAAACTGAGTGATACAATGTAATGGCATGGGCAATCACTTAGGGGCTAATAAGAATTTATGTTAAAATGGGAATCCATCAATTGTAAATGACAGAGAAGGAGAAAGACAAGACTGGCCTATTAGTCAATCACAGAATGTCTGTGAACCTCTGAAGTGATGTGGCCAGGATAAAAAAAAAGAACAGGCAAAAAGTGCAAAGGTGTATCTGACAGATGATGTTCAGCAAAGAGGAAAAGGGGGAGTACTATTCCACTGTGCTCCCATTTAAGAAGGCTTTGTCTGGTTCTGGCCATCTTCACTGGTAAAAGCTGAACTTAGGCTGTAGCAGAGAAAGGTTTCTTGGGCAACTGGGAAAATAGGAAGTTTCTGTCCCAGGAGGAAGGTAGAAGAGCTGGGCTTACTCAATCCAGGAAAAGATAATTTAATGCTACTTTTTGTCTCTAAAGATACAGGGCTCAGCAGCAGAACTGAGGAACAGTTAAAGGACTGTGGTGACATGAGGATAAAGGATGTTAAAAAGACACATACAGAATTTCACAAAGGCTTCCCAGCCATTCTGGAAAGAGGCTTCAGAGCAGTTGTCCTGTAGGAGTCAGATGGGGCAAATCACCTCTTTGACTTTCTTATGTGCTGTGGTTTGATGCTGATTTAAGCACCAAGCACACGAAATCCAACTATATGCATAAGGGGAATATGGATTTATTGAAGAAAATGGAAAAGAACTTCAGGGCAAAACAGGTCGACACTTAAACAGCTGCAATATAAAGAAAAGTTTATTACTAACAGAATGAAAAGTTAAAAGAAATTGTAAGAAATCAAATCAAATCTTGAAACACCTTTCTTTCCCAGTGCTTCCCTCTTTACCACAAACCTCTCACAAGTGAAAACAAAACAAAACATGGCATCTGGTCAGAGTTCCACTTTTTTAGAGTCTTTTTATGCTTAAGCAAAAGAGGTTCTTCTGCTGTGCCTCAGAATCTTCACAAACCAACAGTCTGCCCGGAAAAACAACCTGTTGAAGTGAAAAAGGTATCTTTCCCATGAAAACCCCGCAGTCTTCCCACACTGCAAGGTCATGGGCCACAGATGAAAAACCATGGCGTTCTCGTTTTTAAGGATGAGTTATCTCAGCCTGAAAGCAAAGGTTCTCTGCTTTGAATCTCTAACAGCTTCTCACAACTTCTATGTGGCCTAGCATGGGCCTCTCTTTAAAATCACAGGCTGCACAAGAAATTCCTATCCCCAAGTTCTTTTTCAAATGGATTAAAGTCTTTTCTACTGCTTGCAAGAAGGATTTTTAAGCTCCGCGCCAAAGTGCTATGGCCCTTTTTTCCTGCCGTCAGTGAGCTTCTATCTCACGTGGTCTTGCCCTTCCCCTCTGTTTCTGACCTTGGAGTCACCATGTCCAGCTTTGTCCCATGAGACTTTACTTCTGTTTTTTCCCTCGCTGACTTGAAAGAAAAGGTGTCTTTGTCGGCTGCAGCACGTGGTGCTCCTTCGGTTCAGCGCAGGCTGTGCTGGATGCAGGGATGCCCTGCCAGCTCCGTGCGGGGAGGTCGCAGTGGCTTCAGATGGAATCTCGGCCAGGCGGTCCCAGCAGGGAGGGCCTGCCAGCCCCGCCGGCTCCGTGCGAGGTCTTGGAGACTTCAGACCATGTCGGCCACGCGGTCCCAGTTACACACAGCATATGGAACTGGGACAGCTCTCCCCTGGTGGGGAGGGCCGGCCTCACACCTCCACCGTGCCGGGGAGGTAAAGGGGAGGCCTGGCCCGGAGCCCTCTGCTCCCAGCCACCCATCAGCTCCTAAGGCCAGAACGAAGACTAACTTCCTACGCTTGCCTCCCTTTAAATATGCGATTGCAGAGGCGTTACCAGCCCTCTCATTGGGTTAGCAACTTGGCCAGCAACCAAGTTTTCAACCTACCACATTATGGCACTGAATTGCTTAACCAAAGGTGGTTAATCATGTGAGGAGGTCACTTTGAAGTATCAGTGAACTGAAACACAAGGTGTTGAATGTTGCTTTTGGGATCAGTTTTTCTGTGTAGGGTGCCAATAATTAATGTTAAATACTCTCAGGTGTGCATGTGCACACATAGAGCAGCCTCCTTTTACTCGTCAGTGCTTCTTCTGTTCTGCTATGTTCAAGGAGCTGCTGTTTCTCTGCTCTTGACATCCTCCATCTTTAAGCAACAGAGGCCCACCCTCCCTGCATGCTTCTAGGGTTATTTTCCTGCTGCCATCACAGCTCAAGAGCATGCTGGCTCATGTCATATTTTCATTTACTTTCCTCCTCAGCAAAGGCCTTTAGTGAAGACACCATTTTGAGGTTTGGGCTAGAAGGAACTGCAAATAATAACGTCCAGAGTCTTCTGGCCTTTTCCTATGTCAGTCTTTCACACTGAAGTTCTCTTGTCTCTTCTCAGAACACCACAAACCTGCAAAGTAATCGGGCTTAGGTGGCTGGTGTGAGGCAGCACCCTGAGGAGCCAAAAGTTTGTGTCATTACCACCTATTTTGTTCCTCTGTTGTATTTAATCATATCCTTATTTGCTAAGCAGAGATCTATGTCTTGATTACATGGATGTAGAGTGCCAGCTATAAACTGAGCCCTGTCTGCTAAGGGCCCCTCCAGGCACTACTGCAGCATGAATTATAAATGCTCTTTCCAAAGGACAGTGTCACTTCCCTTTACAACAGTTGGGAGGGCAAAGCAGTTTAGTCAGTGGGGCCAGCTCAAGTTTTCTGCACATTGGCCCTTTCAGGAGATGGCAGCCATTTTGGAAAATGAGCATCTTCCATTTTCATACATAAAAATGAAAGCAAAGACACAAATACCTTGCAATGTATAATCACATAATGAGAGTTGGCAATGCTGTGGAAAAGATTACCTAAGAGAAAATTATTGATATTTTAATAGAAAAGTTAATGCTATTTTGTTAGGAAAATAAACTTTCTCTTTTTCATTTCATAAAGGTGCTCTGATGATCAGCAGATAATTTAAAGTTAGTTTTTAAGTGTGTTTTTTTAATTGGGAAAGTTATGCTTCAAGCCTACCAAGGTTCTTATGCATCTGCTTTTAAATATCCATCCTGAGAATTCAAGGGATCTAAGTTCATGTGAGAAAGAGCTGAGAACCAGCCCAGAAAACAAGGCTTGGTACAAGGTTTGGCTTAGCTGAACCCAAAGGTGAAGTATTAAAAATCACTAGTTAATTGAAAAGATACAGGCCTTGATTTGGCATAATACAACTGGGCCAGGTGTACAATAAAAAGTAATTATTGCAGTTGTGTGTGGTCATCTAAGTCACACAGGGTTTTAGCTCCTCCTCTTCCCCTTTACACGCCTGAGTAAAATATGTTGTGTCGTGCTGTGGTGCGACAGTTCTTTGCTAAGAGGAGGGATGGGCAATTGGTGTGAATTATACTGCACTGCAAATCTGCAACTTCTGTCATCGTTTATGAATATTTGCACAGCCATAAGCATGTGTTTGCTTCGCTTTCCTTACCCGTAAAAGTGGGATCCCTGACTTCCCTTCTTCCTGTGCACAGTATTTCTGAGGCTTACTTCGTTATTGTTTGCAAAGCTTTCTGAATTTACAAAGCTCTATGCAAATACCACACTGCTCACTCACATATATCCAGTAATGTAGGGGCACTTTAGGCAGATAAGGTTTAATTAGAGATGTGGAATAGTGCAATAACAGCAGGATTTTAGATCTTTTAGTGTATCACTGCCTGTGCTATGTGTAAATGATGAGGACAGAAATTACTATTGGAATTATCTAACATGCTTGCCTGAGTAAGCTATAGTACTGTTGCAACATTTTTTCTTCCCTGTTTATTTACCTTTGGAGAAGGTCTCTGTATGGACACAGGAACAGGAGATTTTAAGCTCTCTAGTAATTTATTTGCTTTTCTCATTTTTATCTCACTAGCCCCATGGAGTTCACAGAGGTTTAAAACCATTTTACTCCAATATGAAATTCAGAAGAATATTTTGTTTTGATTTCCAAGTAAACTTCTGCTATTAAAATGAGTAGAGTACCTTTCATATCAGCAAGATTTAACAGAATCTTGCTGATATGTATTTCAGAAAGAAACAGAATTTCTAACAAAAATGTTTAGAAAGAAGAATCCAGGTTTTCCAATGTCTGCATGGGTCTCTCACAATTATGCAAATTATGCTTGAACCAGACCTTTTTTCTTGGAGTTTGTATATTTAATACAGACTTGTCTTTTTCAGTTGTGCTTCTTCTGTTTGGGTTGTATTTTTTCAACTCTGGAGTAGAGTCACATAAGTGTATGAAGAGCTGCTGTAGATCTTGTATGCTATAAATCATAGGGTCAAATTCTTGCCCCAGAGAAATCGATGACAAAACCTTCTATAGATTGGAAAGTACTTACAATTTTGCCCCTTATGTTAGCACAAAAATGATGTTAAAGTAATGCTAAAATAAACTGTGGGAGCTTTTGCCTGGTAAGTTTGACTATTTGTTTGGATTTGTGGTCCATTATTCAACTCTAATGACCACTATTTATTTGTTCAGTCCAATAGTCTAAATTTTTGTTGGCACATCCTTATTTTCTTAATGCCCTAAGTCTGAAAAAAGGTACATGTGTGGTCTTTATTGCCTATATGCAGTTGTGTGGTCTTTTCATGCTTTTACCAATTTATCTGTTTGCTGGATTAAGCCTATCATAAATATTAGAGTTGAGCTAAGTAGCTTATATTTGGCTAGGTAAAATCTCACTGATCCATAGACTGTTTGGTTTTTGGTGTTATCTGAACCCACCCACCAGTTGTGAGAGTCACAGAAAATATCTGGGGTGCTTACCTTTTTTTTGTCAGCAATTCTCCTTAATAAGAATTAATATTAGGAATAATAGCAGTATGACAACTGTGGTCCCATGTCTTCTACCACGAAATGCCAGCCTTGATAGTATCAGAGTCGAGCTCTGGGGTTCCTAATTTAAATGTTAAATATTCAAGATCAGAGCAGCTCTAGTATTTTGAGCTTAATTACAGCTTCACTTTGAGCCCCTGGTAAAAAGCTGTGGGTGAGAGCGGGATTTTAAGAGCCTGCTCCTGTTTTACCTCATAGCAGTGTATGAGGTAGTTTAGATAGTTTCAACAGGGTGTCTTTTGCCTCAATATGCCACATGAAAATGTAGAAGATAGCTTTTATTCTTGCTTGAATATGACACTGTTGTTTAAACCTTCACTCCTCATATGAAGGTGTGTTTATGCTTCCTCAAATATAATAGCAGTGTGAAAAAATTAAATCTCTCTCGGTCCACTTTAACATNAGGTAGCTTCCTTTGTGTGTGTGACACTTACAGGAAAGGAATAATTAAATCAAATGGAGCAAAATCTTAGCAGATCACCCTTTCATCAACTCTGCTCCTTGGATCAACACTCCTAGCTTACAAATTGATTAGGAGCAAAAACTCCATGCGAAAGATTCAGGCTTGTTTTGCTTTGTTTTGTGCATGTGGATAATTCCCTGCAATAAATCTTCCTGTGCACACCATCCCTTTCACTCTCTGATGTTAACAAGACTGAGATCTATGCGTATACATACACACATTGTCTGTCTCGAGCTGGCAATGTCTTGATAAGAGATTCATTATTACCACCACTGTCAGAAGCTGTTCTGAAATGATCTGCAAGGCGAAACATCATGTATATATTGGGGATTTTCTTTTTTAATTAAATAGAAAAAGTGTCATGAAACTTTCTTCAAAGGTGCCAGGCAGCTGTTTCTTCTGAGGCATGTTGTTCTTTTCTCAGGCAGTGGGTCTTTGATAAGTGTCTCTCAGCACCCTCAGAAGTGTTTTCCAGGTTAGAAGGATGAGACAGAGGAGATGGCAGTCATGATGCCACCAGCTGATAAAGCCAGAACGCAGACTAAGCCTTCAGATCAATAGGAATGCAGACGGCTGTAACACCACATTGCCTGGTGTCAGCTTTAATTTCACTTCCTATGCCGCTTGCACCCAATCTCCAGCCCTTGGAGTCGGAGGAAACCTCCCCCTGCTTGCCAGGCACCCGTGGCACAAGCAAACATGTTGTAAGCACAGGAAGGGCAGGCAGGCAGGCAGGAAAGCATCAAGAATAAACACCAAGCACATGCAGTTGTTCTTCTCCCTCTGGCTTTTACCCCAAGGGTGCCCAATAGTACTTTTGCCATCTTGTCCACTGCTGCTCCAGCGCCCTGCCCCAGCACAGGGCACCGAGCTGCCTGGGCAGCAGCTGCCTAAGGGTTTAGCCCTCTCTCTTCTGATGTTTTATGCAGAACAAGATTTTATACCAGTGGATCTGCTGTAATTTTTCTGGGGCGAGGAAGTTTCAGCGTTACCCAGCTTTGGAGGGTCTGGCTGTGCCAGCAGCTTGGCAGAGCGTGCTGGCTGGTGGCATTGGGTGACCTGGCCAGGGCAGCTGGTGGGACAGAAGAGTAAGGCAGGCTGCCCTCTGCACACAGTTGTCTTGTTTTGGTTCTCCCTGTGGGATCTAAAACTCCCCCTCATGCAGTCACAAGTCTTATGTTAAATTATTGTAACTCAGGTGTTCCATGGAATATCTTGACTTCCTCCATGGCTGCAATGCTGAGTAAAGGCAGGGATGAAATTAAAATCCTTGTTTTTCATGCAAGGCCTAAAGAAAGGCTTTGTTTCTGCTCTTTATGAAGTACTTGGATTTTCAAATCAATAATGTAATCTAAGATTGGGTTATAAAGGCACTAAATACTGAAATACAATTACAGAAAGGGTGACGAAAATGAATAGAAGAAAGAAGTCTTTCTTTGAAACCCCAAATATTCAGTTTTCCAAAGGTTACAAAACACAGTTTATTTAACCATCTTTATTTATTGAGCACCAAGGGATTCCTGCAGGGAAAACATGCAACACTTGAATTTATAATTTAAAACTTAAATTGTGAGGAAATGCAAAAAGCAGGAGGAACCCTCCAAAATTATCTTGGTTTAATGCTGGAGATAAATACAACTTGCACGTTTGCATCTCATATCTTCCAAATTCTAGGTCGATGTAGGTGTAAGCGTTTTTTAAAATCAATTCTAATGTTGCAAATGATGAGCCTGCTTGTAATCAGCTTAACAAAAGTCCAGCATTCAGGAATCATTTTCCTAGACACTTTGGGCATTCTGAACCTGAGGACACAATCTGCTAGCAAATTTGCTTTTCCTATTGCTATTGTATTGGACTCCTGGAAATCCTTTGATTTCATATTCATGTATATATAAATGTATATACTAACAAAGGAACAAATAGTATATATAAAATATTGAACAGCACCTTGAGGATTTAAGATCTCTTCCCAGACTTACTGCATATTTTTTCTGTCTTCTCCAGCATATAAATTTTAATTTTAAAATCAATTTGCAGTGCAAATATATCTGCTGTTGCATTCTGGACTCATCTGAACTTTAAAAAAAAGATGCTTAAAGGTTGGCATTTGATAGTGGTGAAATACAACCACAGGGTGATAGCTAAGCTGCCTTGTGAGGGTAGCTGGGGTTGGAGGCAGCTGATCATACAAGGAGCTGATCCCTGTCATACACTGTGGTAGGCATCTCAAGAGATAAATTTCTCCTTATCCAAACTCTCTGAGTCTGAAGGTAGATGAGAAACAGCAGAAAGGAACGTTATATTGTCTCATTTACTCAAATGGCTTTTAAAAGTTGAAGCATAGTTACAGGTATTTACAAGTCAGTATCTTTAACCGTTTCATTGCTGATCATTTTACTAGGAACTTTCAACAAATATGCTTATTCATTTTGACCCATCTTCCCCAAAACTGCTTACTCTTCCAGTTTTGAGCCACAGGACTTGGACAGAGTAATTCTTGCCAGCAATTTCTGATTTAGTAAATTGAAGTATTTGCAGTTGCTAATTAAAAATATTAAGTTGTCTCTGCCATGACTACAAATTGTCAGTATAGCACAGGCTTTTTGATTTTTGTGAGTACTCTATAAAACTTTGTCCAGCAGGAGCAAGGGTAATTTGATTTAATAAGCTAATAAATATGTTTGAAATATGCTTCCTGCAGGTTATAAAAACAGAAGGGTAGAGCCACAACACAGGAAAAGGAAAAGTTATGCACATTAAAAAAATACAAATTTGGGAAAGAAATCCCTACTGACGTGACCAGAATTCACTAGGAATTTCTATGAGTTAGAGCAACATTTTCCCTTTTACCTGGTGACAAAGTGCTTTCTGCAGTGAGGTCCAGGGATAGGTTGTCCTCTATGACAGCAGACAATAAGCTGTGTGGCTTCCTTTACTGAATGAGCAGAGAAGGGAGCAAAACAAATGGTATAGATTTCCTTGTTGATTAATTTGACACTAATTTTATGTTGCCTCTAAACGGATGATTTCCAGTGGGCTGGCAGATAGATATAGAAATAAATTAAAATTCATTGTGGAGCGGTGCCAAAGTCAGAAGTGGAAGTTAGAAATTTTGGCAGCTGAAGGCGTCTCGTCTGTCTTTTAGGACCAAAGACAAAATGAGAGACATGCAACCCCAAATCCCGAAGTCATAGAAGCTGGGTGCTTCTGTTAAAATAAGAGGCAGTGACATCATTAACAATGTTGACATTTAAATTGACATAATTATGTTCTTGAAGTTAATAGCCCATCTGCGCAAATACAAGGGTGATGCTTACCTCTGACACTGTGGTTCCATCCATAGTGCAGGCTTATGCTCGGCTCACACTTGGAGGCCTGCTTTGGATATAGGGAGTCCTTTAATTTCATCTCATAAAACCTGAGGAGCCGAAGGGTGCTTCAACTGCTTGGTTGGGATCCAAAGCAAATTCTTGGGTAAGAGTATGGTATGATGTACATAAGAGCCTGAGGATGCATCTCCCATAAGAAGCACTTGGGTCTGGCTTTGGAAGGGTTCAGTTCCCCCGATCTCTTGCCTCCTCTTATGTATCTTTGCAGGCCCTCGTGCTCTTCCAAGCACAGGTCAAAACTGCGGCGCTCAGGCAGTAAAACAATAGCATTAGCAAAATCTGGAAGTTATTTGGTCAGCATCCTGCTGGGCATGCCTTGTTTGTATTTGTGTAAAGTTACTCAGTTAAAGTTACTGCTTTTGGGGAAGGACACAATTAAGAGTGACGGCATCATTTGGCACCAAGCTGTACCTTGAAATACCTCAAACAGAGTGATTATTTGTAGCAAACACGTCTGAAGCAAGAGCAGTGCTCTTGTGCTTTTGGCTGTCTCTATCTGACTGTGAGTCTGCCTGTCAGAAGGGACTGACACACTGCGTTACTGATAGAACAGGGAAAGGAAAGGAAGTCTCATGACTCCTAATAATAACTTAAGAATGTTCATTTTAACAGTTTTAAAGAGAACTGTTTCCTACTTATACAATTATTATATATTTAGAAATGAAGTGTTTATTTTTTCATCTTGAAGTCACTATTTTTATTGCAAAATAAACACTTTAAAAAAAAATAAGGTAAAGAACGTAGCAGAATTTGCTTAGATTTGAGCTAAATGATTGCAGTCAAATGAACAGAACTACTTTTCATTAACAAAGAGTCCAACCTTAGCTATGTCTTCACATGCATTTTCAGCATCCTGTCTGAGTATAAAAATATGTTCTTTACTGAGCTCTGCTAGTACCCTCTTCTGCATTCCAGGGGGCAAAATAGGTGTGAAATCCTAGTATGCACCACAACTAGTTTTAGAAAATCTCTCTTTAGACCCAACTATCAAGAAAAACCACCCAAGCAGCTGGCATATTTAAAATTTTGATCTGAATTTTGGACCTCTGTTTTAAACTGGTACAGATAGTTCTGGTACAGTTTTCATTCTGTTTTCAGCTGTTCACACTGACTCAAGAATGTCACATCATCTTGATCTGATTTGAAGTTTTATATGAAAAAAATAACCCTGCAATTATTTGCTAGTCACATTTATGAATGAGATTTTGAAATCTGCTTGATTTGAGGAATAGTTTATGACTAGCTGATTAGCAGAAAAGTTTTGCATGCATACTTGCGTTAGTACTCCCTTTCAGAGGAAACATGTCTATTGCAAGCTGGATCAAGTTTGGGAGATTGCACCTCAGGTAATAATGGTAATAATAAGAGATACTTTCAACATTCCCTGCATCTAGGTTAATGACCACAAGTACAGAAAATGAGCATGAAATAATTTCACTTTCTGTGGGTTTAGTTTAGCTGGAAACAGAGCTGAAATGCAACTGCTCTGCATGCATCTATTTCAAGCATTGCTTTCCCTGATGAAGACACGCTATTATGTGAAATGCTCCTGTCTATTAGAAATTAGTTAGGTAACAGCTTTTTACAAGGATGAAGACATTGCTTAATCCTGAAATCTTTTTAACACATGGACTGTCAAAAGGGTCTGCTCTTATCTCATTTGTTGAGGAGGCAGTCTTGTATGGAATTAATATTTTCATTTGCTGAGGGTGTGCGCACATTTTTTTTGCAAAACTCAGTGTCTGTGATGACAGAATTTATTTCATTCATTATTATTGCTGCATATTGAAGCATTTTATTTCAATTCAGTAGACTATTTTTGTTTCCATAAATTATCCAGTCTGTTTCTGATATAAACGATGGGATGGATGCCTCTGGTGTTAAGAAAGATAAAAAGGGAAGGAAAGATATATTTGAGATTACCTTTAGTGTCATGCAAGTTATTACCTAGCAGTCTGAGAAGAGTTTTCAGAAGTGTCTGATAAATATGTTTAGAACAAGCCTGAACTGGAACTAGCAGGGCATACAGTGAAGTTGCACATCCAGCTTTTGATTTTATCCATTTTCTCAAAATGCAGATTGTCATGCTGACTCCTTAGTGGATCGTAGAGAGATCCCAGCAACAAGCTGGAGAAAGCAATTCCTTTTTAACTGGTCTTGAATGGTGACATTTAACTCCATTTCTAAAGGCAACATTCGTAGCTTCCCAGGAAAAATCCTTGACAAAGAATGTAAATAATGAAAGATGTTTTAGTAAGGTGTTTTCCTTGACCAATGAAAAAGCTTTGTCTTTGTCTGTTTACATATTTGTCAGATTGTGCTGCAGAGACACACAGTTACACAGAGGCACACAGAGACGATGCCCCCAGCTAACATAGCTGGAGGGAGAAAAAGTTTACTCTCTGTTCTTGATAATAATAAAGCCTTCTGAAAAATTCTATGAACATGAAGTGGTTTTGTGGACAAGCCCTAGCACTTAGGGCCACATCTTTACCACAGCAGATGGATCACTGAGGGCAGAAATCCATCCTTTCCTAATCACTTTCTTAGTTTAATTTGTGTTGACTGACAAAGGCACTGTATTATCTTTTCTGAGTAACTTTTAGTGCCCTTGACAGCTTGTTGGTGTATCATTGGATTTGCTCCATGTTTCAGATACAAGCTGATGAATCTTCTACCTTTGTCCATACCATTGTGAAAAGAGGGTGTCACCCACATTAGATGAATTGGCAAGTGGCCAATAGAGAAAATAAAGTCTGCATTTTTGTTTTGGCAGCATACGTGGGCAAGGGACTGGGAAGGTCTCTCTTTGAGAGGACCTTAGTGAGGTGAGAAGGATGGTTTGCCTGATGTTTTGATGTCATTCTTCAGTAGAAGGTAGTGCAGGGAGGTTGTAGCCAGAATGCTCTGAACCTGCCTTTTGGTACCTGAGGCCACGTCCCACACCACCAGTTCAGAGAGGGTTATTGTGAAAACCAAAATTAGTGCTCCTCCTGAGAAATGAAAGGGAGGATTGACAGGGTCAGGAACTACCAACAAATTGGAGATAGGCATAAATGGGTGTTTTTTGCAAGATTTGCTCTTCTTCTGAATCCTGGCAATAACCTAATAATTCCAGGTACTGGAACATTTGTCCAGCTCTGAATGAAAGTTAGTTTTACAATTACAAAGCAGAACATAAAACTTCTGGAGCAGCTCCAGTGTGGGTTGGATCAGGTTTAAAGTCCAGAACACTCTTGGGTTTTAAGTTAAGGCCAAGTAAGTCTTGATATCTATACTACAAACAAAATATGAAAGAAAAATTCTTACTAGTAAGATGATGCCTTTCTAAACCTTGGCTGTAACTTGTTGGTTTTGTTCTTTCTGAAAGCCAGTCCCAAGTGCAAACTATGGACATTCCCATAATGCCTGTTATTTCTTTCCTCAAATGTGTTGGCATTTGCTTCTTTGAAGGAAAGAGGAAGACCACTTTTCCTTTAATTAAAGAAAAAGGCTTAATCACTCAGCAGCCCTACAGTGAATGAATGTCAGTGTAATTTCACCTGAAAGTACTTGTGAAACCCAGCTCTTCCCTTCTGCTGAGGTGTAGCTGCTGTCTGGGGAATTCTTTACTGGGTTTCTCAGACACAAGAACTGCATTGTGAATAGGAGAAGGTAATCTTACCAGTCAGGGAAAAGTAACATACTTCAGGGAGACAGGCACACCTGGTGGTACCTGGACCAAACTGCATCAACCACCATCTAAATTAACTGGAAGAATTTGGTGTTAGTACATATGCATGAAAATTGTTTATTCTTCATTTGTTAAAGGGACATTGCCAAGACTGGTAGGCCTAAAATTAGCTCTCCAGCTGTGTTTTTCTTTGCAGGCACGTGCATGTCTGTTCTGTTCCTGGAAGCAGCTGGGTGTTGAAATCCACAAGAAACCTGCTCTGTGCGAAATGCAAAAAGAATATGTGATTTTTCAAGATTCCCTCCCTTTTGTTTGTTTTTCCTTACTTCTCCCACCTCTTTATGATGATGGCCTTTTCTGGCTGGAGACCAGAAATCTCTTCAAAATTTCTGAGTGTTACTTTTGCTTAGGAGGCGAGAGCCTGAATGCTGAGGCCAAATTTTCACCCATCAGTCAGCCAGCTACAGGATGTAAACTGCACGGCCTCCTCAGAGCATGCTCGGCATTAATTTCCAGCTTGGATTCATGCTTCTCCTTGCCAAATTCATGCCAGCATTTTCCAACTGAATGCCCAGCCTGACGCTAAGACGGCAACGTGCAACTGGAAGAAGGAGGAACACGGATTTTATGGTTAAGAGGAACTTACCAGAAAGCTATTTTTGTCAAGCCAACAGCCTTTCCTCAGAGACAAGACAAATAGATTTCTTAGACTCAGGAGAGCTGTGTTTTAGTGGCATTTTTAGATGACTGCAAACTAATTCTTGGCTTCTGAATTTTCACTCCATAATGCTTGAGTTGTTATGCTTTTACTCATATTTAGAAACAAGCAATTCTTTATTCAGTGTGGAAATGTGATTTCTATATACCCTAAAAGGTATCCCAGCAGTGTCTGTGTCTCCTGGGTGAGACTTCCTTCATACATGAACATTAGTGAGGCAGAGGGCAAGTGGAGGGCAGTATCTGAGAGGGATGGATGAGATATGTTGTCCCACTGTCACCTTGTGACGTATTTTCAATTCTTTGTATTTCAGAAGGCACTTGGAAATTATCTCAAGCCTCAAAGTGTTATATAACACCCCAAGGCTCTCCTTGGGGCTAGAGTGAAGAGTTTTTCTTCTTTCTTCATTCCTCTCTAATGATAGTATCTGTGAAGTATCTAAGGCATAGAAAGAAAAGAATTTTTCTTTTAATGGTAGAACTTACTCAGGCTTTGTTCATACTAGATGTGGGCCAGGCTTGGCTATCACAGGACTTTGTAAAATTAAGTATGATCCAGATTTTTACTGCCAACAGAACTAGTGAAAAGCTTGACAGCTAGAGGTGGGTTTTCCATGAATCTATTTGCCCCGTGATTGGCCAAATAGGAGATAAACTGCACCCCTGACAAAATCTTATGGCAACTGAAACGCTGTGGAGCCAACTGCAAAGTTCAGTTACAACTTAATGGAAGAGAATAAACATTGCACACCTGTAGCCAAAGTACATGGGACAGTTTTCTCCTATACAACTCCTGAGTTCACTAAAAGGCTTATCATCTGTTTGCTTAGCTGTTGGTTCAATTTAGAATAATATTTAACTCTCACAGAATCTAAACATCGATGAAACTTTAACTTGAAAATTGACAATTCCTACTGCTTCCAGGCAGAAATGGAGGAAGATGGCCATCATACATTGCTCATCAAGAGATTTACCTATACATATCTTTTATGAAAGACTTGATAAAGTATCTGCTATTAACATTGTCAATATGGAGAAAGTGAAGTAAAAGAAATGGTAAATAGCCTGCCCAGATCTACAGGGAGTCTCAGGCTGTGCTTCTGCAGTATTGTAGAGTATCAACTGCTAAATCAAAACCACAGGAGCTCTATGGCAAAAACTGATGAACTGGGGTTTGTGTTTGATCCTGGCTTAAATTTACTGAAAAGATCCTGAAGAAGGTCATTTTCATCTGGACTTTGTGTAATCTCTGCTGTCCTGTGTCTGCTTGTCCTTCCCGATGGACCTCCCACAAGTCAGCTCAGAGACCATCTCGCTTGTTCATTCTTGCCCCTCTTTTTCTTTTATAGATTCAAAGAAAGATCTGTGTTCCTAGATGTCCCACGTGTAATCTCCATTATATGTCAGCTCAAGTCCGTGTGACAGTCTCTTTTCCACAAAAGTGCAAATCTCATGAGCATCCTACTTGGATTTTGCCTCATAGGAGTTTTAACAGGTGTTGTTACAGAGCTAGAAGCTCCAAGTCAGAAAGCATCTGAGAAGTGACTGGTGTCCCCTCGCCTTGTCTATCCATACTGGGCCTGCATGAAAATAAAAGACCTCATAGAAAAAGGGTTTTATGTAGAAAGTTTGAAGTGCAAGTGCCTGAAGTCATGTGATTGATCACATTATTTTTGTGCAGACACCAGTGAGATTTGTGGCTGTCCGTGGCATGAACACCATCTCAGAAGGAAGCAGCAAGCAGTGGTGGTGACTCTGGGACTGCTTCTCTATACCCCAGTGTCCTGGGTTGTAAAGTAAGATGTGACCAAAAGCATGTATTCTATCACCATCTTCATGAACTGTTAAAACCAAGTGAGGCAGTGCTCCCTGCCTCCTCCCTCAGGACTATCTCCTGTTAATGGCCCATCAGGCCTTATCACATGACTCACCATCCCATTGTGAGATGCTCCACCCAGAGGGAGGAACCAAGCACTCCAGCCTGGATATAAGCTGAGACTCTGAACACCAGACCAGTGCTCACCTACTGGACTCCCAGATGACAAGAGCTGCTGCTGGACCTTCAGACCCATTTTGCTACAGGATCACCGCTTCAACAGAACCACTCTGCTTGGACTGCAACCACCACAAGGTGTCAGGTTGTATTCTGTCTTTGACAGTGTTCTTGTACTACTGCATTTATTTCTTTTAATTTTTTTTTCTGTTAAATTATAATTCTGACTTGCGATCTCCCACTGGTTTGATTTCAAACTAGTACACCCAGGACAGGAGGCAGGTACCTTTTTAAAGGTGATCCTACAGGCAAACATCCCCTTTGGGTGAACATGTTTTGCCACTTCCAGCACAGATGAGTGGTCTGAGGCTGACAGCAAGGGCTTTTTGCAAGAGGTGTCCCCTGAAGGGCTGAAAGCAGTGGCCAATGGCAAGCTGAGACTAGGCGAGCAACAAGCTCTGGGATAGAGTAAGTGCTTTCTCAGTCTGTTTTCTATGATTTTTATCTTTTCTGTGGTATGCTGTCAAGATCCAGTCACTTCCTCAAAAAGCAGATCTAGCATCGCTGACTAGGAAGCATCCCACACTAGCCCTTCTTGGGGACTGAAATCTCTTTGCAGTGCTCAGTGTCATTAGCTCTAACCAAGGCAAAGGACTCCTGCTCTACAGCCCTGTCCCAGGTGGTGAACCCATTTCAGTACGGATGCAGTTTCAGGAAAATAAATGCAGTTGCACTAGCAAAGCAAAAGAGTAGTTGTTGCTTACTCTAATTTTAATGCAATTTTGAAGAGACACGTGGTTGCCTTGTTGTATTTTAATAATATGGCTCTTTAAGTCGCAACTCTATTTTACACCGTATTGAGCAGATAAACAGCCGCTATAATTCCTAGGGCCTTCAAGGCAGTGCTTCAAGCTGCCATGGCTCCTGGGCTGCCAGAAGGTCTCATAAGGTCTGTCACAAGACAGACAAAGCCAAAGAAAATAAGAGATCAGAGCAAGAGATGCAAAGATGTTTTATTGCTTTTAAGCCAACTCAAGTACAATTTCACAGCACAGCAACGAGGAATCAAGGCTTTTGCATAAAATCTTCATCCAAGTACGTCTCCTAAACTCTCATCTTCTTAGTCCTCATGGTCAAACAAATAAACTGAAGCTGTCACAAGCGATGGCTGTCATTCAGCTTGGTCTGCTCCAAGCTGAGGCTGCTCCAGCCCAGCGCCATCTGCTTCCTCTGCACTTGCAAACTGCCTGCAGAACACAGCAAGGTCTTCACCAGGAAGGGTGGGCTGGATATTGACCTGAGGGTGAGGACCTGTGGTTTCCATTTTTCAGGTACCCGAGCTGTTCTGTGGCGAAGCAGCAGCTGCTTGGGTGGTGAGTGAAGCAGATGGTTGGCATTGATGGGGAGTGGCTCTGAGAGAGCATCAGCAAGTGCTGCTCACCCAAGCACAGCAGCGGCAGGGTAGTTCTGCTGTCTCGTACAGGGCCAACTTCAGAGGGTCCTGGCCAGCTCAGCCAACATGTATCAGGCCTGCATGCCCTACATCACGCTGGCTCTGATGCCTGTGGTTATCCTCTGAAAGGCCCTAGAGGTTCAAGGCTTCCTGTTGATTATGTACCACTCCTTGCTGGGGGAGGAGAAGGTGGGGAAATGTTTTCCATCCGTTGTGGTGACACACCAGGGGAACCCCATGGAAACACAGACTTCTCTGACCTCTAGAATCCCACTGGGGAAGGACTGCATGTGCCAAACACCTCCTGAGCCATTCCATGTGAGGCTGACTTCCTAATCCTAAATTCATTTGCAACTCAGGGGTGGAAGCGTGTGGCTGCCAGCTCCCAAATGACTGGTTCAGCCCACTCGGGGCTCTCTGATCCTCTTGAGGTGGATTGCATCTTCCGCCCCACAAAAGGAGTGAGCTCACCACGGATCAGGCTGAGTGTGTCTCTCCCTCCCCTGGCAGTCCTCCCAGATTACAGCATGACCCTCAGCTATGAGTCACCTCTTTTCTCACAAACCCAGACACTGTACAGAGCAGGTGGTTGCTCATCTGCGCCAATGCTGAGAGTTTACTGCGGCAAAGTGAGTTTGACCTGCAGTGACTCCTTCTCTGCATGTGACCTTTCTGACTTTTGCTGGTCCTCCTATGTAGAGCATCTTTGTGCAACTGCTTCCCCAAGCACGGACTAGCAGCAGTGCTTGGGAAGAGAGCAGGAGAATCCCATGGGGCTCTTGTATTGCCAAGGAACAAGTGAGAGCCAGGTGCTGGCCATGCAGTGGGGCTTTCCATGCATTCATTTCTGGGGACAATGTCCACCAATTTGCCCCTGCCCTGCTGGCTATAATCAATACTTTATATTGCGCAGTGATGTTGTTGGCGTGAGCGCTCCTTCCATGCATCAGTGGGGATGAGCAGGGTCAGTGCAACCAGTGCCTGATCCTCCTGGCAGAGCCCAGTGGGGAGCATTAAGGCTTGGAGGGAAGGCAGGTAGGCTGTTTAGTGGGCTGCCAACTTTTTACCCTCCATCACACATGTGCATGCACTCTGAGCCTGCTGATTCCCAGTTGAAAGACAGATGATCTAATTTTGAGAGTAATGCCAGTACTGCCTTTGGTATCAGTTTTTCTGTGCCAATCCAAATACCTGCTCCAGGACTGGAGGCGTGAGCAGTGCCTGGGCTATCCCAGGTGCAGGCAGAGTATCAGGGCCACCAGGCAGCCACAGGGCCAACACCCAGCTCCTGCCGCCTCTGCCGGCCGGGATGCACAACCAGATAAGTGAATCAGCACCACTGTGATGCACAGTCACGAGAGAGCTGACTCCTCCTTGGAGGGCTGCAAGGATGCCGGGTTTGAGGAAAGGCAACTTCAGAGTGCCGCTTCTGCTCTCTGCTTGTTTCCACACCTGCGTGCTTCCAGCACTTTCAAAGGAGGAACAACTAGCCCAAAACTCTGTGTTTTGCTTTGGTTTGTTTGTTTCCTCTCTTCAGGAGCTGTGTTCCTCCTATGTTGTCTGGTTTAGCATTTTGCCAGCTTGGCTAAGTATCTTGTAAGGAAATAATTTATAATAAAGCTAGTATGCTGGGGTTTATCATTTATAAGTGTGGGTCAGGGTTTAGTTCACTGTGTTAAACTCTCCATGCTGCATGTGATTTTTCAAGCTTTGTCAGGAACAAAAAGTTCTGGGGATGTGCAAAGCATGACTGCATGGTTTCCATGGAGACTCTGCTAGTTAGGCTGTGGAAATCCTGAAAAGGCCAGAGGATGACTGACAATACAAGGTCTTAGCGGCTGATCTGAAGAGCCAGACTGAATTAATGAGATTTTTCACAGAGAGTTATTAGCAAGGCTAGCACGGTATGGCACTTAGGCCTCTTTCGTTTTCTCAGCTGCAGTCTTGGAAAACAGAAATGGAAATATCTAATTGCTGTTTTTTAAGCCCTTTTAAGATTATTTCAACCTATAACATTTTAAGGATGTAATGAAAAGCAGGTTTGTTTGCTTTTTTTATCATTTGGTTACTGTTATTACTGTGTTTTTTGGTGGCAGTTGCCCTTTATCTGCACAGAGATGTGAAATTCAATAATACTTATTTCACTGAGCAGTTAATTCCCACATACTGTGAACACATTACTGTTCAAAGTAGGTTATCTCAAGTTCCATTTAGAGCCAAGCACGAGATACCATGGCTTTATATCTCCTAGGGCCATATTAATTATTTATTACTGACTGCTAATACAAACTGTTAACTCTGGCTAGTAATAGTTTGTTCATTTATCCATCACTTACTGCTTCTTCCTTGTGTTTGTGCCTATCCCCTTTAGACAGTCTGCTCAGGCTATGAAGTCATGTATATTTTTGGACCCAATTAAAACAACGCCAAAACTGTTATCAGTCTGAGATGCTGAGTTTTAATCAGGATCTGACTTTCCTAAAAGTTTTGCAGTGTCTGAACTGCAGGATTTCACTGGACCATTAACAAGTGGACGGTCAATAGTTAGAAGATGTCTGTTCTTTGCCAGTGAACTGAATGGATGCGTCCGCCTGTTTCTGGTAGGAGTAGCTTGTTTGCTGTTTCATTTTCAACCAATACAACAAAAAAGTGTTTGAATACTCTCCTCCTTTCCCTGGAAAATGCTGTATCTGCTGAAATCAGCACAGCTGGTACAGCAAAGCGGCATGTTGGGGACTGCTATTTCTTGTTGGTTTGCACAAGTGCACATGCCCATATGTTTCTGGGAGATGTAAAACCATAATGTTGCTGCTGAGTAATCCACAACAAAAGCACATGCGGGCTGCATTCCTTGGATTCCTGTACAGTAGACTAATCCACTTAATCTCGCTGTTCGCTCCTCTGGCTGGAATTTCACAGTCCCTTTTGATTTACTGGTTTGTAAATCTCTGATTAAGTGCCTGGGGGAGGCAGGGGGAGAGGATATCATCTCTGAAGTCCCCTCTTTCCTCTCAAATGGTTTTGTGCGAAGGAAATGTGTAAGTTGAAGTGGGGGTTAGCTGGTCTTTTTTGGCCATTATTTTGTCATCATCTTATGATTTTTTAAAATATTTGTTCAGTAGTTTTCCCTGTTCTCAGCTGTTCAGTGCATGGGCAATGTCTCTTTTTGCCAAATGGCAACATTTCCACTCCCCAAGCTTCACAAATTTCTTAGTATTCTTTTTTTGTCCTTTTCTAGTTGTGTTTTCAAACAAAGACGCTAACTGAGACATGTGGAAGTTTTCTATTAGTGCACCAATAGTTATTGACAAGCAGAGAACACAGGAGCTAGATGTTGGCAGTGAAGTGAATTCCCAGAAACCTGCCGTTTTGGAGGAGGCAAGCGTATGAACACAAGATAAATCCCTAGCTAAGCAGGCAGATAAATGAGAGAGCTTGGCCTCAGAAGGTGCTCAGCTGATACAAATATCAATTTAGGACCTGCCCTTGAAATATAAAAGTATAAGTAAATAAGAGATGTGGCTCACCTGGCTTAATGAGTCATAAAGGATGCAAATTAAACACTTAGCTCCCAAAATAAACCCTCGATTTAAAACAGTAAGTTACCACAGCCTGCTGCATCCTCAGCCCCTGCGAGTGCCCTGCTTTGGTGAGTGTCGTGTCTGTGAGCAAGGCTGTCCCCAGGCAGGGTCCCACAGCCAGGACGCAGCTGCTCCACTCTGCATAGCTCTGACTCACCGCCAGTCCTCCCCCTGCACGCTGCCGAGATGACTCCCTGCCGGAGCGTGAGGACACTTCCCAGCTCATCGGAAAATTCCTCCGCAGCCCCACACTGCCTTTGACAGCCTCGAAGGAGGATGAGCTTTAGGTCTCTGCCTTCATCTCCCTCCTGCAGTCACGCATCCCACTGAGCAGCTTATGCGTGTCCCCAAACAGTGCTGCTGGTGGGAAGGATCTGTCGCTGAAGCCAGGCATAACTATCCATCAAGAAATTAATCACAACAGGTCTGAAGAAGTGAGCAGGCAAATAAACAAACATATGGGCTACCTGACAACAAAATGTTTGGGGTAGCTTTTCTCAGGCAGAAAGGATAAAATCTCCCACGCTCTCCAGGGCTGTCCAGAGACAGTTACAATTAGATCCAAATTGGGTTTAGGCAACAGATTTAAGTCTGAGTTGATCTGAAGATGCCAAATCCCGTGAACTAACCTCTACCCAAAGTGATGAGAACTGCACAAGAACAACCTCTCTCACAGCGCTCCTGCCATCTGGACTGGTGCCAGGTCCCAGGGCGTGGAGACACAGCCTGCTCCCAGGATGGACCATGCTGGTGGGATTTCAGCTGCATCTGAATGGGAAGTGGAAAACAGATTTTTCTAAACTTTGGCTGTAAACCAGAGCTGAAGCCAGTGGGGCAGTCAGGCCCTTGGGTATCAAGCTGATTTTATTTGAAAGCTTGGAAGTTTTTGTTCTGATATTTTGGCTTTAGCATGCTTGAAATGCTCAGAGGAAGCCCTGGGAATGCTGTGAATCTCACCGCCCATAGTGTTAACCTACAGCCAACATAGCCTCAGTCATCCTTTTGAAAGGGCTCCCTGGTAGGATTGCTGCAGCTGAAAGTCAGATGAGAAGCAATGGGCAGTGGAAAGAAATAGGGTCTCACAAGGATATTCCCACAGTGAATTGATAAGAAGGGTGATAGATAAATGCCACCTGAACTTTGGGTTCAAGATGTAGAGCAGATAAGTGAACCACAATGACTCAAAGGTGATAAATCTTCTGTTCCAGACAAAATTAATCCAAGGCTGTTACAGGAGTCTAGAGAGGAAATTTGAAAACCCCTTTGGAGTGAATGTCTGCCAAACTTGGAAAGATATACATTGTGCTATGACCTGTCAGTCTGCATGAGCCCATGCTGCTGGGGTGCAAGCCAGATCCTTTGGCTTTTTGTCCTTCACTGTGCAGACAGTGCTGCTAAGAAAGTATAATACAGGAACTTGCAGAGAAGTTTTTTCTATCCAGGCATGCATCTGCTTTCAAATAAGCTTATGTATAAGTGGGCAAGAGATAAAAAATGCAGCAGCAAGGTAAGACTAAATGTGATGCCAGCTGGTTTAATGAAACCCTCTCTCAGGTGTGCCCACACTGAGAAATGAGCGCTTGCTTTCACAAGGCTAAGGCTGACCCATGCTAGCAAACTACCATGCTGTTTCTGTGAGCGTCTTACAGCCTCCCAGCTTGCTGACCATCTGGTGGTCTCTCCTGTTAGGATTAGACAGGTCTCCGAGTCCTGTTCATATCAAGGCAGCTGAATGGTTTGATGCCATTCTTTCATGGCCTGCAGTGCTTGGTGGTGCTACGGGCTCGGCCGGTCCCTGCAGTGTGACCCGCTGGGTCTTGAGGAGATTGTGAGTGGGTGTCTGCAGCCTGCAACTAGCTGCCCTCCACCTCCCCTAACCTCCCTGTCCTCCCAGCTGCACCCACCCCTGCGGACTGGGAGGTGGCTCAGGGCAGGAAGGTTATCTTTGCCATTATCAGGGCTAGAGGCTTTGTTTATTTTTAGATTACTCTGTAAGGTCTGGACAGAGAGATGAAAAGAGCCAGCCTAAAGAGGTCTGTGACTGCCAGACAGTCTTGCTTGTGCTCTGGCTCTGAAAATGCAGGACAGGACTATGTGAAGGGATGGGCTCGATCTAGCTGGATTGATTAAAGATGGCTCTTCCCACGTTTTGAGTGGCAGATGTAGTACGGGGGTGGGCTCTGATTCATTTTGGTGCAAAGGCAGCAAGGCTCTGCCAAACCCTCTGCTTAAGCCAAGCTGATGGATGTTGAGCTGAAGAGTATAGACCCACCAGCATAGCCTGTTGTTCCAGTAGCTCCTCTTAGAGAACAAAACAATTTCCGCCTGGGAAATGCTGAAAACACCTTGCAGGAAGTTCAGATCACCTTGAAGTGCCCTTTGGTGGGGGTCAGCTGTGAAATGGAGGAGGGCCTGAGCTCCAGGCTGTCTAACGAACACAGAAAACCATTTTTCATCATCCTGCGTTACACATTACAGGGAATATTTTGAAAATGTGCAGTTCATTGTCACTCAAAGGCCAAATTTAAAAGCAGTCTGAAAAGGTTGTTGCTGCCTGCCCGGCTCCGGCATTTCAGAGCTTGCTGGGGTTCATGAGCGGGAGCCTGATAGCCCTGAATCCTTTCGGTCCTGCCCCTCAGCAGAAAAAGGTGCAACATTTCTCTTTTGGAGAAAAGCCACCCTGCCTGTCATCCCCCAGGTGTGGCGACAGCAGCTCTCTTGCTGATTGTCAGTGGGTTTACTGACTGCTAATGAAGGAGAGGGAGAAGTGCTTTCAGTGTTATCTATACAAAAGTAAATGTGTGCAAACCACTGGCTATTTTTGGAGAATTGAGAATTCTGGCCTGTCTCCTCCCCCTCCCCTCCCCCACCCCCGATTTAAGCATCATCCTGAGTGAGGTGGGGGTTTTTTATGACTATATGTGGTTGTTGCTGGGTTTTTGCAGCATGAAGTTAATAAAGATGGATATCAGCAACAAACTGTCAAGTCCTGAGCTGGAGAGATTTTTCACTCAGTGAAATAGACCAGGGAAAATAAATAATCCAAGAAGTGGTAGAGCTTGTAAATATTGACATGTACAAGCAAGGAAAGAAAAGTTTGGCAAAATAAAAAATGGGTTGGGGATCTTTATTTTTCGGGTTATTGCTTGAAAAAAAAATTACATTTACCTAGCATCCTGTCTAGGGAAGAGTTAATATTTTTCAATTAGAAGGTTTTAAGTGTTTGAAGGGGTGTGTTGCTGTTTCTCCAAGACAGCATCTCTATTTGAGGATCAGTCCCTCTTCCCAGCCTTTGGGATCACAGTGAGCAATAGTCCTTTATCCCTGTGGTATCTATAGGGATACCCATGACAGAGAAGACTAAGGAAAGAGGAAAGAAATGCAAGGCGAGAAGCAGAAGAGATCAGAGGGAGATGGCTCTTTTCTCTGGTTTCCCACCAGAGAAGGGATCTTTTTAAGATCTCCACATACTTTTTAACCTCAGCTGGGGTCCAGGCCTACTCCTACCCAATAACTTTGCCAGTGCATTGCTTGGCCCCAGCTCACACAGAGGGAGATGCAGAACTGCACAGGTCCCAATTGCTGTTGTTCTCTTTCCCATACAGGTGACAGTTTTGGCTCCCTGGGGTCTGCCACTGTGGCACATGGTTGCCCCACACCAGCTAACTAGCTGAAGCCATCTTTAAAACACCTCTGCCTTCTTAAAAGCTCTAAGAAGCTACTAGGTTTAGCATCTGTAGTTAGCCAATCCATTGGTTGACTGGTTGTTTAACTGGTTTGTTGCCCAAGTCCTCCTTTCATCAAGCCAGTTTATCATCCTTACGACTGGAGGAGTTTGCATTGCTGCCCTGCTTGTACACACTCTGGAAAGGCTCCAGACCTTTGAATGTTGTAACCATATGAAGAGCAAGCCAGTGATGTAACCTTAAAGAAGAGCTTTTTTTGCAGTCTTTTCAAGACGGGAAATCCTTTTGTTCCACCCTGGCATAATAGAGTGCCAGTGAGCATAAATAGCAGTGGTGCAGTAGCCAGGAGGGTTTCAGTCTTTCGTTATACCTTAGTGGTCATGTTGCTGTAATTATGGTAGGTGGAAATGAGGTTATTGGGGATGGTGTTCTTACAAGGCAGGCACAAAATTCTAAATAAAAACAGTGTTTCCAGATACTCAATAAAATTAATGGAAAGGAAAGAATAGTGGTCTTTAATTATTTCAAACCCAGACAGTTAAGGCAGATGTACATCATCAGTCTTCTAAGAATGTCCTGGGGACATAGCCAAGACAGTATTTTTTTCCCTCCTATCATTGCTGATTCAATATCTGCGCTAGTGCACACGCCAGAGGATGATACAACAGTTGTGCTTTTCAGTTCAAGTCCTTGTAAATGACTCCCCCTTGGAGATTGTTAGAAATGGAATGGGGTTATTGTAGCACATGGGAATCAGAACTTCAATGCATGTGCCAGGAAGGCAAAGGTGGGTTGACCCTGTATGTGTTAAGTCAGGGAAACTATGGGGTTGAGCTGAGCAGCTAGTGGAAATAAAAAGAAAAGTAATTCCAAGCAGGCCCCAGTGAGCAGGTTTTTATCCAAAAAGCAATCAGAGAGAGGAATATGACCTACCAGATGGAATTGCTGAGGCAGAGGTGAAAGTTAGAAACAACAATAATGAAACCCGATCAAGTATAATTTTGACAGAATGAAGACATTAGACAGAAAAGGCCCCAGCAGGCGAGTTTGGTTCATCCTGAGCCCAATTTTTCATTTGCTTTCAGAAGACCCCTGGAGAAGGCCATGTCACAGCACCATAAGATGTTGAGGCTGAACCAGGCTGAATGCTGCAGTGCCTGCAGCCCTGTGGTGGGGCTGAGGCTTGCTGGCAGCAACCTTCCTGGGCTGGTAGGCCAGGTAGTGGGAAGGGCTGCTGTGCCTCTTCTCTTTACCAAGGCCTCTGAAAAAAGGGACTGGGGTGCTGGGATCTGAGACTCACTCCAGTTTTCCCTGTTACAGTATTCCCCAGCATTGCCCCTATTAGCTATTGGGAAATTACATGGAGAGACACCAGGCACGGACTTAACTCTTAACCCTTCTTTTGCTGTAAAAGGGATTTTGTGTGCTAAATGACATTTAGCCCCACTTTAAGACTGTCAGTGCTGCCCAACAGATATGAGAGCCTTAATGTAAAAGAGAATCAGACCCTCTGTGCCTACAAATTTTGGTCTGTCTTTTAGAGCCATTAATGGTTGACAAATTCACTAGGAAAACTAGAAAAACAAACTGGAGCTGCTGTGAGGAAAGTGTGCTGGAAATAGAGGAGCATGTTTTAAAGTTCTGCCAAACGTCTGGTTTGCTGTTGCTGTTTTGCACTGTGTGGCTGGCTACGGGTGCCAGGGATGGCCGCTGGCAGGACTGCGGGAGCACAGAGGGGGAGTGAGGAAGTGTTGGCTGTGCTGGAGGAGGCTGCAGGAAGTGGAAGGGTGAAGCCACAGCAATGTGCAGAGCTCTGTCAGCTCTGTAATAACGGGGTTGTCTGCTTGAGCTTGGCTAGATACCAAGTCAAGGTTTTACGGTGTGAGTTCATCTGCTGGCTTTTCCCTGTACGTGATGTAATGCTCTCTGTGAGTGCAATATTTATTACACCCAGCTCTGTAGTGGGTACGTGTAGTCAGAGCCAGCCTCAGAAAATTTGGAAACAGCTTCTCGATCTTTTTTGCATCCTTTCGGCTGACCTATGACATAATCAGTTGGCGCCCTGGCTCCTTTCTTCGGCTCCCCCCTTCCCTTCTTCCTCTTCCTCCTCCTCCTTCTTCCTTCCTCCTTCCTCCTTCTCCTCCTCCTCCTCCTCCTCCCCCTCCCTCCCTCCTCCTCCCTCTCCCAACGGTTTGTCAAACTGTCTTGCCTTTATCTCCTCTCGCAGGCTTCTCGACAAGTCACAGGATGATTTATGCCCTGATAACTTCTGCTTTTAAAGGCTGGGCTAATAAAAGCAGCCTTTGCAAAAACAACTTTTGCGGGAGGTGTGGAGAAACCCACCCATCATCGCACTCAGCAGGCGAAAGCACCATCTCAGCAGGGACGCTAGGAGAGCAGAGCCGAGGGCTGCCTCCCTTCCCATCCTCATCTGGCGCCCAAAGGGATGTGGTGCAGGGAGAACGGGTGGGAGGAAAGCCTGGGCTGACTAGTCCTGGCAGTCCATCTCCCTTGTCTCTCTGTCCCGATATGCCCTGCTCCGCATCCTGCAGAGCTGGAGCCTGATGTGCCCCTTGGCAGCAGGTGGGGGGGCCAGGGCTGCGTGTTTGGGCTGTTGGTGATAAGGTCTGTGCTTTGCTAAAGGAGGGAAATATTTTATCGTTATGATACTGCTTTCAACATTTTATCTGCAAGCTTCCTCAGTGCTGGGGCTACAAGGAGGCTGGGGATGAGGCAGACTGCTGGACCTGTGATCCCACTGCACTGGCCACAGCATTGGGCATGCCGGAGCTGCAAACACGTGTGGCTCCCTGCCCTTCATTAACTTCTGGCCTTGAGGTTTACCCCAGACCCCCCAAAGGCACTGCAGCTGCCAGGGAGGCAGACAGTGACCTGCCCCTATGCAGCGGGGCCAGCAGTGCAGCAGGGCTGCACCTGGGGACATCTGTGCTGGCGTTACGGCCCTGCCCTATTAAATGCTGCTGGAACTTCAGCCGAATGGCGATCCACCCTGGAAGTTCAGATGTGGGCACAGACTGTGTTTTTGTGTTTTAAGCACCATGGAATTAAACACTTAAATCAGCTCCTACTTCAAAGCACTCTCACTGTAATTACAAGACCAAAAAGATGAGGTGGGCACTGGCAAACATAGAAAGCATACGAATATTTTTGCAAGATCTAATGTATTTAAATTGTTCTTCTAGGGTGAGTTTATATTTTATTTTTATTTTGCGACCTGGAAAGAGAAGATTTTTCTCTGACTGCTTGATTAATATGAGTCTGAAACCATTATGCCTTCCTGAACAAAAGCGAGCAAGCCATGCCACAACTAACACCAGCACACTGAGTTTTCTGTGGTGGAAAAATCATGAACAAATAAAAATCAGGTGTTGAAATGAAAGCTGAATCCTTGCCTGAACTGAAACCTTTGCAAGTAATACAATGAACACAGAGCAGGGAACAATTTAGTTTTATGAAAAGATATTTTGAAGTTATTTTTTGTGTGGTGTATTTGATTTCTCAGACATTTTTTTTATTTTTTTACTCCTAAAAGAGTAAAAGACACTTGCCTAAACTCTTAAACAAACTAGTTAGACCTGAGAAAATGTTCACAGCAAAATATTAACACAGTTGAGACTTGCTTGGCTTCAGGTTTCTTTACAATTTCTACACTCAGCCCTGGTTCACTGGGAGGTTTGCAAAAGACCATGAACTTTTAGAGGGAACATGGACTGATTTATGAGTCTGCCTGAAAATCCATGTGAAATTTGCCTTTCACATGACCACGATGCAAAAATATCTTCTTCCCCCCTCAACCCCTTCCTGCAGTACTGGATAAAAACTGATGTGTTATATCTCCTGTTTCTGCATTGAGTCTGCCCAGCACAAGCAACATCTTGCTTGTTGCTTTATAAATCACCAGTGGTGCTAACAATAAAATGTTCACAGCTCTGGAGTTAGTACTTGTTAGTTTGTTGCTGCTACCATGAGCCAGGCAGGATGAAAATGATGCCGATTTTGATTTATTTTAACTTGACGTTAATGCTGTTGTGCACATTCTGCTCTGGATTATAAGAGCTGAAGGCAGACTGGGGCTGCACAAAGGCTTCTCAACATCTTGTGACACATGCCAGGTTGCAAGAGGGCATGTTGCTGTTGCATCTGGTTGCATGCTTGGGGAAGTGCTGTGGGATGGAAATGGCCAGCCATGCGGGGCTGCCAGGGTGCTTGCTGCAGTGCACCTCCATGGTCCACTGCAAGGACAACTGTGGCACGTCCAGTGAAGGGTCTAGGGGGGAAGGGCCACTGGTGGTGTGCTTTTCAGGTTACTTTTACAGTTGGTGTCTCCCAAAAGGGTTGGGCTTTCTGTACTCTCACCTCAGGAATAGTGCAATCTTTTGTTAGGAATAAGGAATTCCACAGCATTTCTTGTCTCCTACACACATGAAAATGGTTGGATAGTGACCTCACATGTGGATGTCTTGTTTCTCCATTTTCAAACTGTGTGAAAGGCTTTATCAGTCTTCTGCAGGCACCAAGACCTTCCCGTGGCTCAGGACAGTCCATCCTCTTTCAAGCAAAGGCCATCTCTCCTTCTCTGTGTGCACCATCTGCTCCCTGCAGCAATCTTTCCAAATGCAGCCACTTCTTGGGTCAGAGAAGCAGCTGTGTAGTGTCTGTTCTCCATGGATTTGACAGCATCTTCCAGTGCCAGCCACAGGGGCTCATGTTTAGAGTGCCGTAGATGGCCCATGGCAAGTTCCCATCTGGCCCTTGTTGCCAGAGAGGAAAGGGCAGGATGCTACAAAGTGAAGGGTCAGCAGGCTGCAATGGCTTCAAGACCTCTTGAAAGGTGTTTGACATTAGAAATTCTTTAGAAAATAGTCTGGTTACAGGAAAAGACCAAGTCTATCCCAGATGAATTCTCCCTTATCATAGGGATTGAATTCTCCTTATTGTAGGAAAAACACAGGATAAAGAAAAAGTTGTTGTTTGGTTGGTTTTTTTTTTAACCACCACATGCCTCATTTAAAGGCTAAGTTGAAAATTACTTCTCCAATTTGGAAATGCCTTTCCATTTCACATTCCAAATTAATTTACAGTAAAATAAATTTGTCCATTTGTAATACTTTAGGGGAAACACTTGGAAGTCTCCCAAGCATTTTGATTCAGCAGATCTGACTTATCTCTTTCCCTTTTTCCCATCCTCAAATTTTCGCTTGTTGATTTGGGTTTTTTCCACTCCTTTACGAGGTGGGATAAATATTAAATATGACAGTAATTCCAATGGGACCAACAAAACGATTGTCACTCAGCTCTGCTCAGTGGCTACTCCTCAGCTCATATATCAGCTAGAAGGATCACTGTGCAGTTGCCTGGCTCATTTCCCTCTGTGGTTTGTCTGTGCAGATGATGTGGGTTAACCTGGGAGTTGAGAAACTGGAGCTGATCCTAGGCGCCTCCTGCACTTCTGGAGAGCACAGATGTGTGGAGCTTATAGACCATCTCACAAGTCACTTCCATTACTGAGGCTCTTTTGTTAGGCTGGTCTTACTCTTGATATATTGTAGTTCTTCTGCTTCAGAGTTACTTATATTACTCCACTGTTTATCACTTTGTGGTTTTATTTTATATTATCCCTGGCCCATAATGACTTATCAGGCTGTGAACACATATAACGAAACTTGAGCTGCATTTTTTCTGGCAGAGCTGCAAATAGAACTCAGTTCATGGAATTTCCTGATCCTGTGTGATTCATAAAAGTGTGAGGTGATAATTCAAACCAACATCTAACTTGGTCTTGTTGTCACGTGAAGTTAAAAATCAAAAAAAGAAGTTCACAGCAACTAAGGGTTGGTCTTGAAACCATGACAAGAGAGTGCTAGAGCAATGGAGAAGTGAAGAGTCTCCAGGAACAGAACGTTATAAATCCTTCTTTAATTGACAACTAATTGTTCAAATAGATTCAAGAAGAATTTGTAATAGAGTATAAGGTTAAATAATAACTTGGTGATAGTTGATGGAATGAAAATATATCCTAGAGTTACCTTCGGTGAGCATAACACTAAAAAAGACACTTCCATGGAAATTTGTGTATGCAAATTATAATATGATGAACTGGATCGAGATCAGCACATGACCATTAGGAGTTTTGTCACATTGAATGAAAGAAACCTACTTTAGGGACAACACTGAAAGTACAATTGCTTTGAGAGCAAATCTGTCTTCAGAAATAAAGTCTTGTGAGATTGCAGGGAGAAAAAAGAGCAATTTCAGGCCAGGGCAAGCTGTTGTTTTATTTGTGTCTACTCAAAATATAAGAGTGTTTTATGTCAGCAGAGCTTTTCCCAGTGGGAATGAATGAGAAACTCTAATGGATAATAAATGATGGAGGTCAGGAGGTTTTCAAACTTCTTTTACATTGTGCACTGGCTTTGAATGACTCACAGTCCTTTACCCTTTTTGTTCCAGGGAGCATGCATCACCTTCCTACCTCTCCCATAAATGAAATGCAGTGGCAGAGCATTCAGAGTAAGACTCAGAGGGTCTAAACTGGAGGTACAAGTCTTACTCGGATTCCAGATGAAAATCTGGATAGGATCTTCCTGTTTGTAGGGGTCTGGTTGTTTGAACCAGGAGTCAAAAGGCCTTGCAGGGATGTGACTGAGCATGCCATAAATCCTGCTGGTCTGAGAGGCTCACTGCCTTAGGAGAACCCTTAATCTTTAACACACAGCTATCCTTTGGCTTTCACAGATGTTACTTGCTGTGAGAACACAAAAAGAGATTTGGCGAACAGTGTTCCCAGCCACTCTCATGAGAATTTTGATGTGGGAGTAAGGGGGAACATCCTCACTTGTGCAATCCTTCAGGCCCTCTACAGTATCCATAAGGGTCCCTGATGGAGACCTCTGTTAGTCTGTAAGCTGCAGTTTGGGAATGCCTGTCTCACAGCATCAATAGATTGTGTTGTATCTTCCCCACCGACCTCAGCAATTGCTGCAGTGCCTGGTGAGATCCACAGCCATGATCACCTTCCCTTACACCAGCTGAAATAAAATCCTTCTGGGTCAATCCTTACACACATCTCAGCCTCATAAGAGTTTCAAGGGACTAGGGGATGATGAAGAGTTTTTAGCCATGTCCAGCATCCTCGTGAATCAGACAGCAAGTGATCGTGAAGGAGGACAGGAAGGTGTGTCAGTACTCCCCTCTGCCTCAGGTGTGACCCTTTTCCTTTCCTCTTCCCTTTCCCTAAGAACCGTAATAGGACAGCTGGCTGAAGCCAGGCCCTCATAAATGGAGATGTCCAAAATATACAGTCACTTAAAAAAAAAAATACAATACAATAAAATAAAATGAAATAAAATATAAGCACAAACTGATCTTTTGCTTCCTTCAACTTGTGACTGTTAAGTGATCTCTCACTTTATAGAGCAGTATGGCACTAAATATATTTTCAAAAGTGTCTCATGGAACAAGGATGACTGCCACAATGAGAAGAAAAAAAAAAAAAAAAGACTTCCCCATCAGTTTGTATCTCCTTTGTGTAAACTCCTTTAACAGCTACTGGAAAAGTGCCATCACGTCACACACAGGCTACTAAATAAGAGGAACCCCCTCCTTTCTAGGGATTCAGGTGTATTTCCCCTCTGCAGCCTGAGCCCTGACCCTGGCCCCAGCCTTGCCTCTCCATGGGGCCATCAGTGACTCAATGGGGTCTTCCCCTCCAAGGTTTGGAAGGGGTCAGCCCCAGCTCTACATTCCTTTTGGATGGGAGCATGGGTTAAATATGTAATTTCTTAGTTGGCCTGTGATTCCTCCCACATTGCATAAAGCTGGCTAGGTCATTCTGCTGCTTTGGGCAGGGCTCTGACAGCAGTGTACTGAGCACAGAAGCCTACGAGGTGACAGAAAATAGATCCCTCCCTTGGTGTCAATTGAATATCACAGGAGATTTGTTAAATTTGTGCATAGTTTTTCCTCTTATGGAGAAGTGCTCAGCCTCACTCTCTTTTCTGTGGGTGCAGAAGCCTCTCACCTCCATGGGGTGGTGCCAGGTGGGCGAGTGATGCCGGGTGGGCGCAGGCATGGGGGCAGTCGGTGCCTGACTCAGCTGAAGGAGTGTGAGCAACCCTGCTTCCTCTCACATGGCCTCGCGTGCGTGAGGGAGGGAAGGGGGAGTGGTGCCGGGTCGGTAATATCCTACTGTTGTATTCCTCATCAGATGGCCTGGTAAGCCATCTTCTAGGACTGTGAATTCAAATCAAGAGAAGGTTGCTAAATCAAGGAATGAAAAAGTAATGAACTAACCTTTGCTACTTCCCTGCATGATAAACACAGATCCTGAAGCATCCCAATGCTGCAGAGGTAGGAGAGAGTAAATAGCCTTGTTTAAGAGAGGATCTGATAAAGGCAGGGGCAGATGTGCTTCTGCCATCACTGTAGACATTACCTGGAGATAGCAGAAGTACAGAGATGGCTGGCCAAGATCAGCAGCCTTCTGCCTGCAAATGCAGCTGGGCATTATCTTTGTCCTGGAACAGGGATGCTCCTTTGTGCAGAGCCTTATAGGCTGCATGAAAGAGCCGAGACTGATGTGCCTGTGGTGGGTCAGAGACAGGGCTGAGACCCTCAGTGTGCACCACAACCTCCTGTAAGTGCTCTTTGAGGTGGCATGGCCATACTGAGAGACCCCATTCTCCATACCACATATACTGTGGGGATCACTGCTCAGAGCTGACAAAAGTTTGTACTCCTGCTGCTGTGCTGGCAGGTGCCCCAAATGAGGGCCAACAACCCAAGTCAAGACATTGCTCTTTGCAAACCTGCTGCCACTGCCGCTCATTTTCCCTACGATAGTATAAACAAGCCGTCATCAATTTTTCAATGAATAATACTTTTTCTTGGCTCGGTTTCACGTTGCACTGTTAGTATTTGCTGTCGCGGAAGCTGCTGCAGCTATAAATAACCTCAGCACAAGCTCCTCTCATCCATCCGTAAGCTCGAGCGCTCACTTCAGAAGACACAGGTGAGATTAGGATCTTGTTTTGAAGGGCCTAGTGTCCCAGCAGAGGTGATGAGTGGGTGCCATCACTGGGGTGCTGCCACCCCAAGTGCCTGAGCCTCCAGTTGGCTTTCTGGCAGATATTGCTGGGTCCAGCAGCCCAAGACCACCTTGCTTTTCACCCAGGAGGTGATGGTCATGTCAAGAGCAGAGGATGAGAGCTGCCAGCAGGAATGCTTCGCTTCCACGTTTCACTGATGGAGGCAGGGCAACACTGGTGTCCATGGCCCTCATGTTCCTGTCAACATCTTGCACACAGCTTGGGATAAACATTCCAGGAAGGCCACAACCCCACTGTCTCTGGGATCTGGCTACCCTGGAGTAGGTGACATGGCCCTCTTCACTCCAGATGGGACAGAGGACTGTCCAGAGGGGATGCCAGAGCACATATGGATGCCCTAACTGCGGGGGGAGACCCAAAGGTTCCAACTGTCAGAAAACTGCTTGTTTCTGGGGCTTTTTTTGACTTGTTGTTTTCTTCCAGATTTCGGAGTCAGACTGGCTCAGATGAGAGGGTGAAATGAGCCTTAGGTTTGGAGCGAGGAGAGAAGGGGAGGGCAGGCCCCATTTTGGGGTGAAACAGCGTAAGAGTGACATCCTCCCCACACACGCTTGTACCTCTGTAGGTGGTTGCAGAGACCCCAGACTACTGAGAAACCACACACCGATCGCAGGCGTGTGCTTCGCAGGAGTCTTGCTCAACCTCTGGTGCCAACCAAGCGTGAGACACGCCAGACAGGTTTCATACGCTCCCCTCTTCCTGCAAGCATTTACTTTATTGTCCAGGGCTGTTGTTTTCTCTGCTCTGTTCGCTCTGCAGTCCTGCCTTGGCCTCCTCCGTGGTGACAGCTGCATCCTCCCTGGTAAATGTATGCCGTGGGCAGGGGACATGGTGTGACTTGCCCCAAGGTGGAGTGATGTGGTTACACTCGTTCGGATCATTGCCCATGCCAGAATAAGTGCTCTGAGCTGATGATGCCCTAGATCGAGCTGGGAGTGAACTTCAGAAAGGAGAGCTCGTTTCGACTGTAGGCTGAATGAATACGGTGACTCATCTGAGTTCCTAAAAGAGAGAAGTGTTTGTTTCCGTACAATGTGAAGATGCTTTAACTCTGTTCAAGGTCTCTGGCTGCAGTTTCACATATATAGCTGGCTGCTGCTGAGCAGGATAAGTCTCCCTCCCTCTCCTGTCCCCAGCCTTGCAAAGTCCTGCCCCTGTCCCAATGCGTGTCTGACCACCAGAGTGAACTGACACAGGGAATTTGACATGGCAAAAATTGTCCCCTTCCTCTTTATTTTCCACAATCTCAGTTTTCTGTTGGTTTAGCTCCGATATCAGGCATGAAGTAGAGGGGAATGAGGCCTGTCCTGCATGGCAGACAGCCTTTGGTTGGCGTAGCCATAACATGTACTCACTATTCCAATAAAGGGACCCTCACCATGTCACTGCTGCCTGCCCTTGCATGGTGTGCGCAATGTGGGCAAAGCTGGCAGAAAGTGCTGCTCCCACATTGCTCAGGGCTTGGGCACAAGACCAGAGAGAAGCAGGCCTGCAGATTTATTCCTGAGCCCTTTTGTTTTTGTGATACTTTACTTTCCCAGCTAGACAGGATGAGAAACAAACACCACCAAAATACGATGAGAGAGGCTATTCTTGAAGTGTTTATAGCCCAGCCTCACTGGAGAATGTTTGGCTGCCTCCCAAGACAGCCAATTCTCACTATGTTTCCAAGCCAGTTTCTGAACTTTCAGGCACTTACCCAAACAGAATCTGGACTTTTTGAAGTTTGCTTATCTCTATTTACAAGGGCCTCCTGCGAGGGTGAGTCAGGGAAGGGCAGCCGAGGTCAGGGGTGTGAGGAGGGAGCAGAGCAGGGAAGCTCTGGTGAGCTTTGTTTGCATGTACCACACGTGAGTACAGTCTGAATGCTGAGCTCTGGTCTGCCCAAGTCAATGGTCACCCTGACTGTATCTAGCAGATCTCATCACTGCAAAAGGTTTTTAAAAGCCCTTAAGTCCCTGAAGCATTTTTAATTCATGAAATTGAAAGTCAAAATGATGGGGAGGGGTATGTGCCTGATAGAGTTAGTAGGGGGTGATTGGAGCTGGAGCTTCAGACCAGCACCCTCTTGCAAATGCAAAGGTGTCACGGTGAAAGCTGTCAGTTCTGGCACACTTTTGCAAAATAGTGGCTGGTCTCAGCCTGCTTAAGAAAAGCAGCCGCTGCCCCCACCTTTCCTCTTCCCTCTTCCAGATAGTCAACCGTTACTTATTAATTTGGAGGAGATTCTGCCTCATTAGTGCTGGAGCATAGCAAGGGTTTGATAAATTCTCCTAGTTTTCTTTTCATTCCAGGTTGTTTCTTGTGATGGTATCTTGGGATTTTTCTATTTGCTTACAGATACAGTGTGTGAGAGCTGTATCAGTTTAGAAGGAATAAAATCCAAGCCAAATTATGGGTGAGAATTGAGCTGCGTGTTTAGTGAACTGTCATGCATTTGCAGTGTGCAGAAGTACTTTAAAACAATAGTAACCAGAAGCTTGTGTTGCATATTTAAGATGAAATACAAGCCATTCAGGATAGGATTAAATGAAATATATGCTACTGTTGATAAAATTCTGAGCTATTAAAAAGTTGTTTAATTGCATGCAACTATCCAATATCCTCAGCTGCCACTCTCAATTACTGACATTATTAGTCTAACATTATTGTATTCAAAATGTAATAAAATATTTCCATTAGATTGGGAGCAACCTCATCACTGAGAAAAAAAGATGTTTGATAATGCACTGAGTGATCAAGAAAACACAGGGATTTTATTCTATTAATTGGCTATCAAGACATACATCAACATTTTATGAGTAGCAAGTGATGTCAATGCTATGTTTGTTTAAACTTACTGCTGTTTGAACTGATTGAGCAAAAATAAAAAACCCTTTGTTTTTAGATAAACATTTTTTCTTTATCCTACAGGCAGTTCGTTTTGTTTAGCATGTGCCATTAACAAATTTCACTGTGTTGCTCCTAGTAAAGCATGTCTGTTTAAATCAAGTAAATTAAATGTAATCCTGAGATTAAGGAAAAAGCTGTATTTTCATTTGGAGCAGCTTGTTTTTCCTAGTTGGTTTTGTTACAGTTTTCAAATGTTATGTAAACAAATAGTTTAATCAGGAACAATAGTGGGGGGAAAACTTAACTTTCCTTTTTCCTCTACCAGTGGAAATAAATAACATATGAAATAAAGATACTGTAATTATGAAACAATACTATGCAAAAGATAACACAGTGATTATTTTCAGTTTCAGAAATGTGGCATGAACCACGAAGTTCAGAAGCAAGGTTGCGATTTCACAAAGACTTAAGTGTGGTAACTGGCCCCACTGAAGTCAGAACAGTAACAAACAGGCCCTCGGGCTTCCTCCGTGCAGAAACTCCAGCTAAGTCCTTGACATAGTTGAGAAATCACAACTGATATTGCAGTCTGCTCCCCACTTTTTGGATTTCAGTCTCTTGTGCAAGCAGCACTGGTTAGCCATATCCAGGCACGAGTGCAAGTGCATGCACGTGCACACATAGTCCAAAATGAAACAGTGAGCACTTCTACCTCAGGGAAAAGATGATGGGAGTAGATATGTGACTGATGTTAGTCATGTAGCTCAATACAGTGGTGGGAGGCATCAAGATGCTGCTTAGATAAATGCCATGCAGGAACCCATGGATATGAGCAACCCCTCAAGTTTTGCTCTCAGCATTTCACATGAACCTGCCAAGAAGGTACAGTCAGTGTGGTCACTTGTGACAGGAGGAATAGAGGTGGATCATGCTGAAACTCTTTAAAAATCTGAAGCCTGTAACCCAGTTCCTGCCTAAATTTAGCACGTTGTATTGTGTGACAAGACACTGACTCAGAGGAGTTACTCATACACTTGAGTCTTTGTGAAGCTGATACCTTTCTGGTGACCTTCCAAACTGCTGCCTCAAAAGCCACCTATTGTTAATTTGTGCATGCAGCTTTTCTGAGAAGGTTTTGCTGAAAGAAATTTGAATGGAAAACGCTGTTAACATTCTCATGCCCAACCCTAATACATCATTTCTGAGTATACTTTTTTGCCACTTAAATACTGTGATTGACTCATAGCTTTATCTACAAGTTCTTGAAAAAGTCAACACCTAAATTAAGTAACTTTTTCTTGCAGTGTATTAAATGGGAGGGAAAAATGTGCTTTTTAAACCTGCTGCATAAGTGGCAAGCAGGGCCTGTAATTTTGCATATGTTCCAAAACAAAACAAACATTTTATTTAAACTTTAAAAATATCTGTGTTGATTCTCATGTCCCATGGTTTTGCATTAAGGTTTCAGAAGTGAGCTTTGGGGTTTCTTGTCTCATAAACAAATGAAGTGCTAATTCTGTTATGTGGATGTTTTTATGGATAGGTGTTTTCCTAAACAAATTAAATTGTAAACAAAGATGGAGGCTGATGAAAAATTACTTTCCCTCTAACTCCCATGGTACAGCCTGTTCTCCAGCCATCCATGGAGTCTTATGGGAAATCAGAAAATCTAGCTTGCAAAGCAATAAAAAAGCAGCACATCAATTTTTTTCCTGGCCTATCAAACCTCTGTAAGAAGTAAGAATTCAGATTTCTTTTTTAATGAAATGAGAAAAATGTTTTATTTTCTAGACTGTTATGTTTTATTCGAGTTTTTCCTTTAACTAAGGTGTCCTTAAACAAAGGCACCCTGTGTTTAGGGTAGCGCAGGGTGCCAGACCTCCCTCGCTGGAGTGCTCCGCAGAATCTGAATAGCAGTTGTTTTTACTTGTGTGTATTAACTCTGCCTTTGAAAGACATACGCCATGTCAGCACTCTACTATTGCCTCCCATCCATTTGTTTAGAGATTAATCTTCCCTTTTGACAGAGGTAATTTTTAAACTTCAGAGCCGGGCAGCCCCTCTGTGCTGTGATGCGGTACAGAGGACGTGAGCTGACACCAGGCAGCAGTGGCTCCAAAGAGTCGCTGCTGGTGCCCAGGAGACAGGGGAGGAAAGCGGCATTGGCCAGGCACAGCAGACCTACCACATCCCCCCTGGATGAGGGAAGCCAGGAGGGAGCCAGCCCGGAGGGCCTGAATGGGGCTGATCGGAGAGGAGAAGGCAATATGCTGGCAAAAATGCCTGAGTCCTGCTTGAAGCTGCATTTTCACCACAGAGAAATGATGGGCCCATTTCCCTCAGGACCCTTGTTAATTGGTTTTGTTTAAAAAGGATAAAAGGCAAAGTGCTGACAGGGTATTGTTGGCCAGTGTAATCAGGTTTTAAATATGCTTTAAATCATCTAACAGAGCAACATAGATTCTAGATTCATTCCCTTTAACTTTGTGTGCCTAGGGAAGGGGGGAAAGAAAAACTGCAGAGTCAAACTTACTAATAGATTTTAATCCTTCCTGGAGTTACTATCAGCTAGGCTCCTGCTACTGTTTACCCAGCTGAGGAGTCTTTAAATGGGTGTCTCCATTTGCAGGGATCTCGTCCCATTGTGAATATGGCAATGACTAGACAATGAGGCTGTTACAGAAGAAAGATGAGCTGGCTGCAGCCAACAAATCTTGCACTCTCCATTTACAGGACTATAATTATCCAAAGTTTTAAAACACAATGCTATCTGCTGAAAGGGACCATCTGGGTGAAGACCAAGACATCCCAATTAAGTGATTGATAAGCAGCTCATGTGCTGGAGGAGCACACACCACCCATACAGTGCAGTTCTAAAAATGCCACTTGCGTTAACAACTGTCTTTAAGGAGTTTGAATGAAGCATGCACTGTGGGAGGGAGGAGATCAAGTGCGTTTGTGTGATTCAAAGTCAGGCAGAATAAATAAGATCAGCCTCCAGAGCATGGTGGAAAGTGCTCTTAGAGCACTGAGGTGCCGAGGCAGAGCCGTGCCCATCTGTGCTTTGCAGTCTCCTGTGTGAGGGCAGTGTTTTTGTCCCAGGGGTACTGCGAGGGAGTGTTAGCTTTAGAGAAGGGAGGGAGAACAAACCTCTGCTCATGGGAGGCCTTTGCTTGCTAGGCATGAGGGCAGGTTGTCCTTTGCCTGCATTAGGTGATGAGTGTAAGCATGAGGCTGGGATGGGAGAGAAATCTGTGCTGGTTTATTCCATCCATCACTTTGACTTTGGCCTTGCCCTGCTGTTTGTTTTTCCATCTGCAATGAGAGGATGTCCATCTGTCCTCCTGTTCTTGACCCACCCATCTTATTTAAGTTTTAGGCTAAGCTCAGCTCTTGCAGAGCACATACACAATGCCTGACTCATTAGGGCCAGTATCTTTGTGTGGCTCTTTGTCATACCATAGCAACAAAAAATGCTATTTTGCCCCCTTACACCTTCCCAGTATCTATCAATACTTCTTTGCATCTCTTCAAAGCAGTAACTGGCACCCTGGGCATGGATGTGGTCAGAAGTGTGACTCAGAGTGCCTGCAGTAAAATAATGCAACCAGCCACAGCTGATTTGCTCTTCAATAATTGCCCACTGTTGCCATCCCCAGGTTATAAAGCCAGATGGGAGTTTGTGTGATAATCTAAGATGACCATAAGCCTTGCCTTGATCAGTTCTTTTAACTTGCAAAATGGTCCATCTTGTGTGTAAGATATATCTATACATGGATATAATATTTTGCCTCTGAAACTTGAATCTTAGTTTCAATGCTGCTGTGTCTAGCCTCACCTTTAAGACTTTGTTCTGGCCAGTGGCCTCTCTTGCTAAATTTCTCTTTGGCTATTGACTGGTCTCATCCCCTCCATTTATTCTAAGCTAAATTGATTGAGGCACATGTATCTTTGAAGTAGATTTATTTTCCAATGCTTTTGTGTGAACCCATCTTGATTTACCAGCAAAGTTACCCATATATGAGCATTCAAATGGGATGTGGCCTTTATTTTCAATGCCTAGAGAATATATGTGACTGCATTTTTAATCATATTTAAATGCTGTTTTGCAGGGGTTACTGTGTGAGTAACTCGTCATATTCATTCGTGCATCACTTTCCCTAAATCTTTCTCTTATCTGCAAGCTTTTCACGTAAGATTTGTTGTCATCTTTTGCTGTCTTGCCTGTCTGGCAAAGGCAAATAGAAGGACAGGAATCCAGCTGGGTCTCAGTGGAAGCAAACCCTTGTTTTCCCAGCAGAAAAGAACCTGGGGATGCTGGTTCACAGTGGCTGAACCTGATCCAGTGTGTGTCCAGGTGGCCAAGAAGGCCAATGGCATCTTGGCCTGTGTCAGCAGTAGTGTGGCCAGCAGGGTCAGGGCAGTGATTGTACCCTGTACTTGGCACCAATGAGGTCGCCTCTCGAATCCTGTGTTCAGTTCTGGGTCACCTGTAAAAGTGAACATTCTGTGATGGATCAAGGACTCTGCTTTGCTCTAGGGTTGCAAGCCTCTTTTTAAAAAGTGATGAGATTAAGCCGCCTTGAACAAAGAGGTCTGCAAGTGAAAACATCCCCAGAATCCACATCACTGAAACAACTGGTGAGCAAGCTCATGTGGTGTAACCTTCTACTGCCCAGATGTAGTTCAGGGCTCTAGGGCTATTCCCAATATGTGTAGAGGTTGTATGGGCCAGGCTGTTCAGGGTTGGCTTCCTCTGCCCCACATATCATTCAGTGTTATCCTGGGGGGCCTTGCATCTTGAAACCTTGTTTTGACAAGCTTTGATGCCACGCTGCCATGTATGCAGCACACAACCATGCTGTGAAAATACTGCTCTGGGAGGCAGTAACACTCCCAGCACTACCAACATTTTTGAAGTAATCCCACTCCTCATTCACACAACACAGACTACGTCCCAGGGAGCCTCCACAAGATGTCTAGAAACTCCACAGGGCCAGTTCATGTCACACAGGTCCCAGGCCTGTTTATATGTACCAGCAGAGGTGACAGCTTCTGTAGCAGCAAATGAAGTTTAGAGAAGGCAAGTTCTTTGGCCACCACATCCCAAATTATACAGGAGCTTATATGCCAATGTACTGGATGCTATTTTACCCTAGGAACTGTCAGAAACCTGGCTGTAGACCATGTGTATACAATACATTCTGTGTGAAACCAGGCCTGATGTCAGCATCAAGTACTAAAAGATGTTTCGGAAGGATGACTGAATTTAACAGCCTTTTACAATGCATTGCATTAGTTTAACCTGCAGGTGACAAAGGTATTGATGAAGTGCCCTGAGACCAATAAAAAAAGGATCACACCTGTTTGTGAAGCCAGGTGTAAAAATGCAACCATATCCAGAGCTGAGGCTTCAACATTTGAATCAGCTTTGGGAAAACCCCAGTGTCAGAATCTCAAAAAACTATGTAAGATCTTCACTTGAGGAAATACACAGGACTGCTGCAGCGTCTCCTAGAAGCTACTTTCTTCAACTACAAGCTCTATTTTCATATGAAAGATGCAGATGTTTCTGTCCTCCCACCAGTCTTTCCTCTCAGCCTTGCTGAGCTAGAGGGATGTCAAGACCACGAGTTCCTCAAATGATGGAGTAGGCAGGAGCTGCTTTGCACCCCCTTCCTGTTCATCTTCAGGTCTGTATGTCTTCATGGGAGACGTGCAGTAGTCAGATACAGGTTATTTTGCTCCTTAAGAATGGTACTCTATGGCATGGTACTCTATGGCACTTCTGTTACAGGAAGTGAGGCTTGATTTTCTTCATGCCTAAAACTCCTAGGCCTCTCAAAAAGACAGGAGAAAAGCAACTGTAAAGTCAAATAAAATGCCAGCTATACCTCACTGAAATATTAATGTCTTTGTTTCCTTCTTGATCTAAAATAAACTTAATTTTCTTAACTGAATACCAAAAGTAGAATAGTTGATTCAATTGGCTTATGCTGTTATGGAGTAAAATAGTATTTTTCATGTTGATTCAATTATTGGAACTTTCTATCTTCCAGTGGTGAAAATATTTGAAAGCAGAGAATTTTCCTTACAGCAAGATGTGGACTTAAATCATAAAGTTTGAACCTGTCTAAAATATTTCCCGAATTCAAGATCCAGGAGCTTAATGGTGGGAGTTGGTTAAATCCTCCTAGGGAAACTGGAATTTAAGGTATTTTAAATATGAGTTTCATGTAGCAGTCATAGCATTTGCATCCATTCCATTTGCATCATTAAAAACTTGGTGATGAGAAAGGGAGAAGTATTTGAGTGTCAGACTTCAGGTTTGTCTACATCTGTCTGTCTTCAGCTCAGAAAATGTCTAAAGCATTTTCTAAAGGCTCAGCTGTGATCTGCCCATTCTTTATGCGTTCAAGACAATTGCAAGGCAATTTCCTCTTCTGTGAAACAGTTTTTGTTCAGATGGAGCATAGCTATGCTAGAACTTGGGTTTTTTTCTAGGCTTTTTTTGTTTGCCCAGACTTTCCTCAAATCCTCTCTTTTCTCCAGTACTTTGTGATCCAGCCTGTTTTATCTAATCTGATCCATCTTGGCCTCTATGCCATGCTCATCCCATGGTTCCCGAATGTCCCGACAGCCTGCCTTTGTTGTCTTTCTTGCCCCATGAGTCTCACTCCTTCAAGAAAAACCTGGGACAGCCACCAGGTAAAACCAACATATTTGGTTTTGCCTGATAATCTCCATGTAATCAGCCTGTCCTTCAGCTTGGTGGAGAAAAAAACCTTCCAAGCTGTGTCCAGGAAAAAAGGACAGGTCTTTGTGTCCCCCATCTCCCTTGGGCAAGTTCTCATATGACTTGGCTACCCCTGGAGATGGAGGCAGCAAGCAGGCTGTGGGAGCTGTTGCCGTGGCACACTCTTCTCCACCCTGTCACAAATTTGTCATCAGCTAAGCTCACAACTGGACCTCCTGAAACTTCCCCTCGGCAGCAACTGCTAGTGTTGGTCAAGCATATGTTGTTGTTTCCCTCTCATGGTGTGCCAGATCCTGCCTTAATCTCAGGTCTTTTCGCATGTGCCAGAGGTGAGGGCTGGGCCAGCTGCTCCAAGGCTTTAGCTGGATCTGGGATGGCCTATGTGAAGAGCAGGCAGCTGCTCTTGGTGGCTTTCTTGGTGGATGGTGCTGGAGCTCATGAGGATCTCAGGTGCCTGAGTGCATGTATCTGTGACTATGCAATGCTTTAATGCAATGAGGATATGATTTTTGAAGTGACCAGTCCCAGAAATATAAAGGTTCTCTGAATTCCTGCCTGAAAGTGGCACCTGGGTAGAAGTGGTCCATCTGTCAGGTGGCTGTTCTGACAAACACCTACTATGCATGTCAGTCAAAAAAGGAGCACACTCAATGAACACGTCAATCTGACAGTCTGAAAATCATGTGAATCATTGTGTGTGTGCTACTTGGAGCTTGAGCATCTTTCCACCTTGTACTTTTGAAGCTAAGGGTCTACATTATTTGTAATAAAAAAGTTAAACAAATACTTCTGTGAGTCAAGGGCAAAAGTTGAAATTATAGTTTTGTATTTCTGAGGTAATTTTGTCATGTAATAAGCCAAGACACTATTTAATCTTTTAAGGAGAATGTCTGGCAAATATCCCCAGTTGATCTCCTCTTTCCTTTCCTACACCCTGCAGCATGCATATGTGACTGGGAAATTGAGGGACTCAGCAGTTCCTGCATGGAAAGGGTAATATCCCTACCAGTTATTTTAAAGGCCAATCACTGCTATCAGAACTATACTTCAGACAGCTTAAAATATTTTTATTTCACTGAGAAAAAGCAGTGATTGGTGTACAGGCTATCTAGTTTGTGGTAAGGCTGTCAGAGCTGAGGTCTAGGATGGGCATAGAACACCTTGCTCTTTGTCACTGCTCAGATCCAACCATCCAGTAAAAATGCAATTGCCAGAAGAAATGCTGGCACAAGATGTAGAAAACAAGCCTCTTGTTGTTATTTCACCAATTATTATTTCAGAGAGGGGACCGTATAACTGTGGGGCCTCAAGAATAAAAAGTAACAGATGCACACTGGAGCAGAAGCATTAATGTTTGATTTATAGCACAGAAGCATTTTCCTCTGCTGCCAGGTGCCTCTTAAGTCTGAGCACTTCTTGCTTTGTTAGATGTATTCTCCTGTAAACACTTTGTTGCTGCTATTACATTTTCCCATGCTGAAAGTCTATCGCAAAGACTTTTTTTCTGAGGCATTGGCAGATGGCAATTAGCACCCTTCATATCCTTTCCCCATAACTTCAGCAGTTTTTTGCCTGCATCCACTTAACAGCTCCAGGCATGCCAAATCGCACGCTTCTGGAGGACTTGTTGCTAGTAGCAGATCTTTGATTCTAAATGCCTAAGTAGCGTCTGAACTATATTTAGAGCAAGTACACGCCTGCCTATTCATGATCTTTTGTGTATAGACTGGACAGCTCAGTGCCAGCATGCAGCATAATCAGCTTCTCCTTTAGTGTTCAAATTCCACAGCTCTTCAGAGAGGAAGGGAGAGGGGAAAGAGTGGTGGGCAAGGAAACAAGGATAGTAATTAAATATGACTTAGGAAAAAAATCCCTGAATAGCAAATTAGCCTTGCTGTTTTACTCATGTTACTGCTCTCTTCATAAAGTCCCAGCCGTGTAATTATTGCACACTCATAACTCCTACAGACTTTCTAGAGAGTTATACAGTACTGAGTGAGGCTGTGAACATCAAGAAGTTGTCCTTGTTTTCCTGGACTGCTAAGGAAAGAAGGAACTGACTACATTTTCTGCTTAACAACATTTCCATTAACTTGAAAGGCAGGCACCTCTTAAAAAAATTCTAGGTAGCTGTCCCGCAACGTTGCAGTGTAAGGACATCTGGAGTAACAAGGACAAGCCTACAGCAGATGTAAGATAGTAATTTGGCTTTGGCACTTTACTGACTTGTATAAATGCTCTGAATTTATAATCCAAACATCTGATTTTTCTAAGTCATGTTTGTAAGTACTGAGTTCTGCAACATTAGAGCAAGACATTTCTACTGTGAGACACAGACGAATTCAACCAATTTGGTCTCGTAGCAGTAAATATAAAGATGATCAAACCTACCTGTTCCTTCACTTAGAGGAAAATAGGAAAATTTGAGTTTATGACTGACTGTACCACTAACTTTTTTCTCTCTTGTGAGAATGTCTCCATTAAATTTATGACTTGGCACCTCTTCACAGGGAGACAACCTGCAAATATTCTCTTAAATAATAACTGCATCTTCCCCTTGAACTTATGTAAAATCAACAAAATTCAAGATAAGCCTGTAATTTTCTAATGAAGGAGAAATAATTAACAGAACCAAGAAGGGACACTGCTTCAGTTTGTCATTGTTAAATTTTTCAGTTGTCTTTGTTTAACTGGTCAAAGTGAAATCTGAACTTGTTCAGATGTTCAGTGTGGGTGGCTGGAGAAATGGGTGAAGAGCTTGTTCAGCCACTGATATCCAGCTGCAAAGCACAAGCCCATCTCATGAAAACACAAAAAATGAAAATTAATTGAAATTTGTGTACAATTCCCTGTAAATTGCGCTACTAAATGAGGGAATATAATATATTTAATGATTTTCCTTTTACTAAACGCATTTGCTGTTGATTTGCCTTGAGAACCAGCATGGTCATTTCTTTACTGATGCACCATAGGTTCTCTTTGAGTGAAGTGCAACACTCTTTGCATGTTTCTGGTTCTTATGTTCCATTAAAAAAGGTCCTGTACTTCCACTGTTTTTGTGGTAGCACTGCTGCTAGAGATGCAAACTGTGTCTGACTTCTTCCCATACGATGGATTGTTAGGTATCAGCCTATGCCAGGAACACAAGGCCCTATGCCTTCCCCTGTAACAGACAGCTGAAGCTTTTAATTCCTTCTGAACAGATGTGTGGGGTTTTCCAACAGAAGGCAGGGGGAAACAACCTGAGCTTGCACTTTATACTGGAGCTATCTTACCATTTATCCAATAGTTGTCACATTTGCTTCATTGCAAATTGAAGCTCTGGGAATTAAAGAATGAGGATTTCTGTCTAGACCTTATTGTTGACAGTCTCTGTGGAACACATCCAACATCCTAGGGAAGGAGGTCACTTTCTTGAGTGCAGATGGACTAAGGTTGTAACATCTGCTGGCCATGTTCCACTTCCCATCTGCCCTGCTTTTCTTGTGAGGAGTTCAATTTCTGTCTTCTCTATATTCCTCTGATAATATAACCTTGTTTGGAAGAGATAAGTATAGTCATTTCAGTATTAAAATTGACCGTGCACAATTTTTTCTCTGAGAGTCAGAAAATTGGACATGATTTCAGCACTGTGCTTTGGGAATGGTAGGCTATTGATCAATCCTCTGTCATACAGATTGTATTTGAAAACAAGACAGGTCTATAATTCTTTTCTTGATTGACATTTCTGAACGAAATAAATGAGTTTTATTTGTGTTTTTGGATGAACTGTTAAGTAGAAAATGTTCTGGTGTTTTCACCAGGACTAGAACTCCACAGCTGTTAGGGCAGCAATGAAAGGGTTTTTGTTTAAGTGATGTATGGCCCAAGATAGAGAAGTGAATTTGGAGACTCAAAATGAAGTTTATGCCTTGTTCCCATCAATTATAATCAAGAAAAAATAAAGTCCTGTTGGGTTTCTTTGTCATTTGAGGACTGCTTTATTCTTATTCAGGTGGGTACTTTTCCTAGAAATTTTAGGTGGTGGAGGTTGGAGTTTTATTGCACAGATACTTGAGTAAGCTCTAAACATTCAGAAATAGTTTTGTAAATGTACCAAATCCACCACATTATCTTGAGTTCTGCCTCAGCAGGGGGTGTATTAGCTGTTTTACTGTAGCAAGAAGTGTTGAAATTGTAGCAAAGCTCAAAGTTAGATTTTACAGAAGAGAAAGGTGATTTTGTTATAAAACAAGCAGATTTTACTTGCTCATGCTCCCTTACTTGTATATTCACAAGCTTTTTGAACTCTTCAGGAGCTTACAGTGAATAGGAGCTTTCATCTCTGTATCCTTTCCTACCTCTGAGAGTCATTATGGTTTTCTCATAATTTTTCATCTTTGTGTCTGGATGCTTAAAGTTACAGCCTTGTTCTTCATCTTCTTCATCACAGTATCTTAACTGCTATCCCTCTTTTTCAGCAGCCCATTGTTTTCCCTACCTGGGTTTCTTCAGAAGCTGCACATGGCTGTGCTGTGATTTTGATGACCTGCAGAGCTGGGTACCAGCAAAACCTTCTGTCACTCCTTCTGGTGCTTTCCCACCTCACCATTCCCACTCATTCTCCACAGGCCAACCTTAACCCTTCCATCCCAACTCTCTATGCTTCTGTGCCTGTTTTACATTTGTTCAGTTAAAAATTTGCCCATAATTTTCTTTGGTCCTGTAATACTTTTATGAAATAACGATGAATTGCTCAACTATTTCTAGTATTTCCTTAACACTGTGCCAATAACCTGGACCTCCAAATTAACTGTATCATAGCAGAGAGTGATGAAAGAAGTCAGAAAGCCCAGAAAGCAACCAGCCCCTTAGAGTAAAGGCTTCAATGTTCATCCTTCTGCAACCTGGAAGTTCATTTGAATTGAGGCCATATTTGGATGTCCAAACCCTAGGACCTATTGTCTGAATGGACTTTTGTCCATGTCAGTATAATAATACTCCTTGGCATCCCTGATAGTTGGTCAACAGGTAAGTGATATTTTAGGTAGTGAAGCTGCAAATGCAGAGCTTTGGTAACACACTTTTTATCCCCCAGGCGTTTTCAGGGCTAACACAAATTCAAAATGAGCACCCTTAAATAGAACTGAGCCCAGAATGGGAAACCTCCAGTGTCTGAAATCAAATGCAGGTAACAAAATGTGACCTGAGCCCAACTATCTCTGGTGGCCCTGGATATCCATCTGGAAGCAGTGAGCAGACAAAGGACCAGCTGCGTCATCTGCCTAGTGTGGGGTTATAGGTAGGGCTTTTTGGAGCAGGAGGAGGGGAGGTTCATCCATTATTAAAACATAGATAATAGAAACTTTATGCCCCACTGGTCTTGCATTAGACAACATGAACTGAAAGATGAGGTCTCTGCTAATTCAGTGCCTGGTACTCCTGGGACTGGCTCCCATGTGAGGGCGAAGCCGACAGCACTTGTCTGTCTTGTTCTGTCTGATCCCAGCCACCTGAGAGTTCCTGCTCCTTCCCTAGCAATGGCCTCCTGTGACAGCTTCACTTTGCTGGAAGAATAAAGGTGACAGAAAGGAGGAAGAAGGCCACAATCTACATGAGCCAGGCCATGGTTACAGGATGCAAGGTCAGGCAAAATGAATCAATCTCTACTCATGCCAGATCAAGTGCTTAATGTAAAACACATCTCCAACTCTGTCCTTCAGCAAGCTCCCTAATAGTAGCATTATTCTCAAAAGGAAAGTGTTCCACAGGCAACTTTATCCTTCCCAGAGGGCTGGAAAAAGATGGATGTCTTCACATTCATTTCTTGAGGAAGAAACTAGGATGCCATGAATTATTCTCAGTAAATAAGAGCAAGCTGAAAAATCCCATTGTTATTCTCTCTTTCTGGTGACCCCATAACTTGATATGATATGGGCCTTTTTCCTGTTAAACCATAAGCTTTGAGAATCTCTACCCTGTGCATAGCTACAAACAAGTAGAGGAAAGAATGCTGAAGCTAATGGGGTTAGCAATCCATGTCTGATGCAAATATTTGATGCGACAAAAACTGCTAACACCCCCTGCTTCCAAACAGAATGTTCCAGGCACCCTGCCTTGAAGTTTCTGAAACCAAACCAAAGGTCTCTTTGGGACACTCCACAATTGTGGGGTGTTTGTGAATCAGGGATGGTTTTTTTAACATTTAGTGCAATGTGAGACCAACAGGTTTTCTCAAAGTGAACCATTCTGTTCTGTCCCATGCAGGGCTAGATTTGTTTTGGTAATCTGTGATTTTGCACAGATCACTGGCATTGCAAGTCCTAAGCAGATGACTCTTTATGGTAGTTTTGGATACCAGAAGCTTAAATAATGAAGTCTGCATTTTTTTTCTTCAGTACGAAAAATAAAACCATCTGAATGGAATTTAAAACAAAAATAGATTGAGAATTTCATCTACTGCAAAACTTGAAATCTGTTTCACTTACTTTGAATATTTTCAGATATGCTGGTTTCAATTATTCAAGAAAATTTGAGCCTGATGTTCAGATAGCAATACTTTTCACATAGTTTTAGTTTCACAATTTTACTTAGGGCAGGAGAAGAGAATTGGAAGAAAACATTCACTTGTTTTTATTTCTTATTCACGATTCTCTTGTAAATGGCACAAGTCAGTCTCTGAGGTGGGATTCACTGAAGTGTTGCAGTAAGAGACATTAATTGTACCCAGTGTATATACCATTAAAAACAACCACTATTTGAAGCATTTCAGGATATAGGAACAGATCCCTCCCATGTGATTAGACACAGAAAGCCTCCCTTGTTCTCTCAGAGTAGTGTAAAATGGACTCCCACTGTTGTCAGAGCATCCCCGAACGCACACTTTTCCTTCTCAGGAAAGTGTAAAGCCAGAGTGCAGGCATCCAGGGATGTTTCTTTGTTTTAAGGAGAAGCAGAAATAAGCCCTATTGCCCCAGTGGGTCTTTCTTCCCCTCATTCTGTATCTCCCTCAAGCTCTGAAGGATATAGTATTTTAAATAATTTGCCTAATTTCAAGCTTCCTTTCCCACCACTCCCCAACAAAAGTGGCTTGTACTTAGCACTGAGATTGTGTGAATATTGCTTTCTTCCAGAATGAATTTCTAGGTATTTCTTAGAGCTATGGTTCATCTAAACTTCTTCCACTAATGCATTAAATATTGTGGCCACAGCCATGATGTGTCCTTCCTTTCATCCTTTGCCCTGTGGGAGACCTGAATGCACGGATGTGGGCTTCGTTCTTGGGCTAGAGAGGAAAGGGGGATTAGGAAAGTTTTATCTCTTATGTCTTTTGTTTCCTTTAGTTAATACTAACTTGTAATGAGTCACTTTTGAGAAAGCAAAGGAATAAGTCTAATGCTGGTCATTAGTCCCCGCTGAAATTTGTTTCCCCAGTGTTGGACAGCCTCTCCTAAAGGTCTGTTGCCAGAACAGTCTGCAGCTTCCCCCAGGAGGTAGACAGGGCAACATAGAGAAGTGCAGTTCCCTTGCATCTGCTCCAGGCAAGTCAGACTCTCACACAGGGACAGTGCCCTGAAAAGGATGACCGACGTGATTAGAAATTTTATGGCACAACTTTACAGACCAGTTGGCAGGTTTGGTTGCTGCCCCAGCCAGTGTTGGCAAAAAAATACGTGATAACATGGTGCACAACACGTCTTCTAGTGGGTCAGGAGGTCCTTGATCAGCAGGATGGCCTAGTCTGTGGATTAGGTGGCAAAGGTGTGTTAGAGGCTTCCTGAAGACAATGGAGTCACCACAGACTCTGAAAACCCCCTGAATTGCCAACTGGCTCATCCAGCCATGCACAGATAGTGGTGGAGGAACCAACACAGCCACCTGCACTCAGCCAGGTGGAAGCTTGCTGGGGCCTTGCATTGTTGGCAAAAATGCTGTGGCTGTTCCTTATAGTGTGCAATGGGTTGTCTGCCCTCTGTGAGCCCTTCCACTCACCCCAGGGGTGAGCTGCAGGTGGCAACAGTGGGGAGCATGCTTTACTTCATGTCTCTGGGGGATGTTATAATGTTAATTTTCAGCCTCTGCAATTTATTTTACACCCTGTACATTATTTCCAAAGGAGAAAAAAAATGTTGGAAAGTATTTAAAACAAGAGAAAGGTTAGCCTTGAAAGGTAGAGAAGTTACAAAGCCAGGAGATAAACATCCTGGGAGGCTTTGTCAAGGTTGCCTGTAGCTTGGGCTTGGTGCAGAACCAGCGGCATCAGAAATGGTAACAACCTTGTTCAGTCCTTGTTTCTTATTCCCTTCCAATGGAAGAACTCCTTGTTTTCTCCAGCTCCATCCTTTACCAGCGCATTTGGGTGATGGCAAGCAGATAAATCCCCACCAGAATATTTTCAGTGAGCATCTTTGCCTTGCAGAGGAAAGCCCACAATAGCAATGGAGGCTCTGCTGTGGGTACTCCAACCAGAGTCTGTTGCCCACGGGTTCACTCAGCTTTCTCTGCAGACACCTGCAAAGGGGTGGCATTCAGCACTGTCATGCAAGGAGCCTGTCTTCAGGGCTTCTTGTCAGGAATTCCCTTCACTCAGCCTGCCATTCAGCTTAAGCAGTTCTTTCACGTGTTTTTTTCATTAATGCAGTTAATGGGAAAAAGCAAAACAAAAAGAGTTGACTTGTTTTCCCCAGATTGAAAGATGATTAACCAACACTAGTAGTTGCCGAGCAGGTGTATACATCAAAGATGATACTAGTGTAGAGAGAAGTTGCCATTGTTGCTGTTTAGTCCATATTTTTAGTATTTTTCCATGTGATTAATTAAATATAGGGTCTTTTCTCCTTTCATAAACAGGTGATATTTTTCCACAGAATGAAGGCCCATTCTGATCTCTCTTACATCTGTGTAAACCTGGACTAACTCCACTGGAGCCTCTTCACCTAATCTAATCTGCTTGTTGTCAAGTGTGCCAGGTATTAGGGTTTCTGAACACCCGTGTTTATCCCTAGACATAAACTGATGTCACTGGGTTCAGTCTTACTCACCATGCCCCATCCTTCATATATAATTTATCAGCCAGAATGATGTTAGGTGATTTGCACTCTGAAGTAATCATCAGTCAGGCAGCAAGATGATGGATAGGTGGAGGGAGAGCAGATGGTATGAAAGATTAATCAAAAAGTGAGAGTCCGTGCCACTGCGGGTCCAAAGCTAAAGATCCTCTTGGGTGTGAAAAATGCTAGAATAATGGTGAGGTATTTGTCTCCTGAATTTGTGCTATTACTAGGAAATCCTTCCATGCTGCACAGCTCTGGAAAGGCCAGGTGCTTTTTTGGGAGCCTGTTGCAGCAGTTCTCGCCCACAAGTGTGGCTGCATCAGGGCGGCTTGGCCTCCATCGTTTCAGTGATGCTGACTCCTGCTTTTCCCCCCTCATGTACCATTTGCTCTGGCACAAACGCAGTGCCATTCCTCCCTTGCCATCATTTCCCATTAATTAGTACATCTGCTTCCCCTCTCTCCTTTGTCAGGTCACCTCTCCTGCCTGTCTGCTTTCTCCTCAGCTAGGTGTTCCTTTGTCCATCAAATCAAACCTCTCACCTCTGGATAAGGGAGATCATCAGTGCTACTGAGGCAGCTACTGCTCTCTTCCCTCTAGCAGTGGCTTTTCCCTTATCTTTCTGGAAGCCAAATCTCCTTCTGTGAAAGATGCTTCACCTTTCCTATTTACATTCCTTTTCTCTGGTCATTTTCTACTGTAGCATCTTCCCAAATCACAATTCTCCTCAGACAACTCAGGTCCTCTTTGAAGAGTGGTCATGTATTCTGCAAGAGCAGTTGAGTGGTAATTGAGCAGAGGTGAGTTTCCTGCCAGAAACCAAGGCAGGCCAAATGCCAGGCTGTAGCCAGAGCCAGGGAAAAGGGAGGAAGGATGAGGGTTAGAACAAAGAGTTAGGAAGCCAGTCCCACCATAAGCCTCACTGTCCCCACTGCCACCACAAAAAGCAGGGTGGAAACAGAGACTGATGCTGCGAAACGAGACCTGGCCATGAGATTTATGCAGGACCTAAGGAGAGACACTGAAACTGGTAACAATAAAAAGCTGAGAGTGATGTGGTGCCCTAGAACTCAGCCAGCGAGGGCTGAGCATGGAAAAACAGAGGGGAGAGGAAACTGTGGATCTCATACCTATGGCCCTGTCTGTTAACTCATCAGTAAACACTGCAGCAGCTGCTTTTTCTGCAGCTTCTGGACATCAGTGCCTTTTTAATTGCTTTCATGCAGCCTCAGCACTGCGGCATGCTTGGCTGATGCCTTCAAAGGATGTCTTCACAGCATGAGGGGCAGTAAACTTAAAGACCATTACCTGTATAGGGCCACTCATTCCAACTCTGTTGGAGCTCATAGGCATTACTCTGGGCCAGGAATGACTATACCTCAAATTTATTTTAAATTAGAGCTTCTGGTTTTGCAGGAACTTTTTTATTGCCCCAGGCAAGAAGAGAGATGGAACAGTGTTCCACCCTTCCAACATAAACGTGTGCTCGGCAAAGCCCACTGTGCACCGGCTGTGCAATCCTCCTGCAGTGCTTCCTGTTCAGCTATTTAATTTGATTGCCATTGGCCAGCTTTAAAACCTGGGGTTTTAATCTGCTGTAAATTGGTGCAGCTCTACTGAAATGCGGTTTTCAGCCTGTGGTCTGTCAATCCCTAGGTCTCCGTGGACTGCTCTGAAAAGATCTGCAAAAGGTAACTAAAAAAAGCAAACCCTGATGCCAATCCATGTGACTTCCTCCACTAGGCCATTTTCAGGTGCCAAAAACCAAAAATTACTGAAGATCATGAAAAGAGTACTGTTTGGCACTAGCTGAGGGTCTGTTTCTGACTGTTCATTTAGTAAAATATTAGTTTTGAGGAGATAATCAGGGTAGAGTAAGAAAATGCTACAATTTAGGCTCAAAGTTTTATGTGGTTTTTGAAAGCAGACTAAAATGCTGTCACATATATTATATATCTATTTGTAAGCTGGCCTGGTTGAATAGTAGGAGATAGCAAAATGCAACTGGAATCACTAGAGTATGATATTTGGGAAAACTGTTGTTCCAAATTTGCTTCAAAAGGCCTACACCCACCTCTCCTAAATTAAAAAATGAACATTTGATGTAATGTTTTAATATACTTTTATGTAACATAACCTCAGCTAGAAAAAAAATACAACATTAGCCTCTTACTAACTTCAAAGCAGTGAAAGATCTTTCATTCTTTTCCAGTAGTGTCACATTAATTTATCTTTTCCTGAGTTCCAAGAGTTTTGTATATTATATAAGCAGGCACAAGTATGTTCTTTGCAGCATTTTATTTATTCTACTCTTAGAAGGGGATAGAGGACACATATGCTCTTTCACAAAGGATTTTGAGACTTAGTGTTGTCCTGCAGAGCAAGAAAACATCCAGAAAGAAAATTCAGGATTTCTGAAGGCAACAGTTTCCTCCAAGAGGTCTAAGCAGCTTCCTTGGAGACAGTCACAAGTCTCATGTTTCCTCTTGACTGTAATTTTAAAATATTACTTGATTCTGTAAAGCATTTTAGTTTTACAGATCTGCAAGTTCCAGTGGAAAAGGGCTCCATACAAACCTCTTCAAACAGTTCTGTTTCATCATAGCACTACGACTGTAGCACTGGCTGCTGGGAGAGATTTGGAACTAGAGCCAGGTACCTAACAAAGGCTGGAACTGTTTGGATCTGAAATCTAAATTCTGTTTGTGATCAAACTCAGATTATTCTTATGATATTCTCTAGCACCCAGAGAACAAAAGAAAATTTTTTTCAGTAGAAGTTTAGCAATCAAGCCATTCTTGCTAGGCTTGAGCAAGCTCCAGTGACTGTACTGAACTACATGCACACAAGCAGCATTCAGCCTTCTGTGTGGAAGCGATGCTGCTTCCCTGAATCTGTATTTTCTCCCTCCCTTAGCTGGCACTGGGATACAACTCCCTGTTTTGTGACTTGCCCTGAACTTTTCCATTCTCACACTTTGGGGAGTGTAGCCAGTCATTAATAAATAAATATACTTTTTAAAACAGCAACTGTAACCTTACACAGGTAGCAGAACCTGATGTGCTCTACCAGACAAGGGAAAAGCAAGTGAGGCTTCTGCAAAGGGAAAACCATTTTGTCTCTGTGATTCCGTGTATGTTCTGTCTTTAACCTTTCCCCTCTCTGAATATTTGCCATGTGCAAATGACATTTGTTTCATACGGAACTAAACCATGCCCTATATTTATATAGATTACCTATGAGTAGTGAGTACAGCCTGCAATGAAAAGCAGAGGTTTCTGTTACTTCATATCAACATATGATCTCAGCAGTATCTAAAACATATGCTACTTATCATAGCATTTGCATGTGCATTCATATGTTTTTGTTCCACTTGGGTTATCTTAGAGCCTTAGGGCCTACCCCATTTGCACATGTTTGAAATAGGTGGATGCAAAACCATCATATGAAAATATAATTGTGGAGGAGAGGAAGGGGGACACTTCAGAAATGTGGATTATTTTCCTCCTTTTCTGTCAGTTCTGTGTCTGCATCTGCATTTATATGCATATGTTGCTGTCACAGGTTTACCTGGATTTACTTTCAGGACAAACAGTCCTGAAACTGCACCTTGCAGCACCATTTAAGGCAATTCAAAACAGGGAATATAAGACTCTCCTCCCATTTGAAATACAGGTAGGGACTCCTATTTTCCTATCCCCTTTATTCAACTTTTTCCACTGTCATATGTCCTCCTACAAGCTATTTTCCTCATTACTAACTGGACCAGTGGTGTGTACATGAATATTGACTCTGGAGGTTACAGTGTGAGGCAAACTCATGGTATTTTCTCTTTATGGAGCAGATGCATTGGCAGTTCATAAGTTATTCATGCTCACTGCCCTCAGGGATCCATTTATATTAGATAGAGAGATGTATTGGGTGCCTGGCTGTCTCTTATGCCTGCCTATCATATGGCCCTCATAACCGTAATCGTATCCCAATTTATACTGTGTCATCATTGCAACGTGCTTTGGAGAAAGAGAATTGCAACTGTTCCCAGTTTTCTCAGGGCGAAAAGGGCCCTGGGGGATTTGAGCTGGTTGCCCCACGTCTCAAGAAGTTCATCCTGGCTCTCTGAAAACCCAGACTAACTCTGTTGTCTGTTGGACCTCTGTTACCCTCTCTGCCAGGGTGTGTGAAATCTCCTGTCAAACACTTAAGCGGCAGAAATTGGCAGATCCCAGCTTGGCTGCTGCTATGCCAGCTCTAAGCATCGACCTTGTCATTAGCCACCAGCTCTTTTCTTAGAGGAAGACACTGTGTTCAGTATGTTCCACTCAGCTTTTGCCAGTACTCTGCAGGGAAGGGGTGGGTCACAGGTTTTGACATTTCCATCACTGGACAGAGCTATGGATACAAATTCTTTTGGTTCATTTGGTTTGGTTTGGTTTGTGTTTTGTAACAGATTAAAAACATTATGCAAAAAAAATGCATGGTTGGGTGCCTTCTTAATGCCCGTTTGGAGTTATGTGCATCATTCCTTGTGCTTTGTTTACTGTTGGATTTGCCTGCTTTTCTAAATCAGCTGTGGATGTCCAGCTTCCAATTTATATAAAGCCAGAGATGCACTAGTTATCTCTGAGCCTAGTTTTCCTGTGGAAAAACTCCAGGGAAAGTTGTGGATGCACTGTTGAATTAATCAGGAGGAGGAAGTGTTCTTGGAAGATGCAGAACTTCCTTTCATGCAAGATAAGACACGGCCAGATGCCAAGGGTGGGGAATAGGGACGTGACTAAAGATTTAGTAAAGAAGAAAATGCTTTTCCCTGCAAAGATGATGCATTTTCCTAATATTTTATTTCCGACGTTGCTTGGAAATCAAGCTGTTCCACCCATTTTTTTGCTTTATCTTCTGCTTCAGTTGCAAATTTTCCCACTTACTCAGCAGACCAACCAGTAGAAACAAAATTTCCTTCCTCTTTGAAGCTTGCAGATGCTTGATTCAGGAAAGGGAAAATGGAGGAAGAGCACAAGCCACACCCATTTTTGGCTGCAATTTATCCCCCCAGGTGTAGATGATGGAGGGGAACACCATGGTCCTTTCCAGCTTTATTCTCAGTATTAGACCACTGACGTCACCAGAATTTGTTCCACACTCACATTTAGCCTCATCACCATTACTTGCTGAAGATCTATAACGAGCAGAGGTACATATGTGCGTGTATGCACACACAGAGAGGGATTTATGGAGACAGTAGTGTGTTTCATTACTCCAATCACTACCAGGTGTTTAAGTGTCATAGGGTTACAGACAGCTTGATATTTATACAGCAGCAGGACATGAGTTCTCACCCTCCATGTAAATCCATTCCACTTTGTAACTGTATGACCATACATCTGATGGCATTGGCTTTCCCACCCGACCCCCATAGCCTTGCTCTCGCTGCCTGCACGGATATATTTCCTTTCAGTTCCATGCAGAGTGTGTCACCGTTTCATAACTTGGTATATCAGCTCACTCTTTTGATTCCTCCCACCAGTGCAGCTGTACATCAGAGCAGAGCCCCGTTTCCCCTGTCCCCCCGCGTGGGACACCAGCTGTGGCAAACGAACAAGGGAGCCACCCGAGTTCTGCACTTCTATTTTCTTAGCTTCTATGTAAAAACATATATATGAGGGGATTTTTTCACCACGCAGACATCCGCCGGAGCTAGCATTGTTCTCATTGATCGCTACTGCTGGAGCTCTGGAGGCAGCAGTACTGATCCATATGGAAACAAGGTTTCCATAAATCTGTCAGACTTGAATTCTCTTGCAGAGCCTCATCCGGTTGCTTGCTCCTATTTTCTTTTCCGTGTTTTCGATTCCTGATTGAGTCAAGTTCAAACAAGCCACTTATTTGGCAGTGCCCTTGAAATAAAGGTCTGGTTTAATTGTGCTTGGGAAGTCTGGGAACATAAGGTTCCCTCATGCATTCAGAAAAACTATATTTGCAGGTACATGTGCATCTGCTGTCCCACGTCCTCTGGCACACTCAGGGTAGAGCTCTCCCACATGCCTCTTTTTAGCATGTGGGGGCTGAGTGCTTTTCAAAGCCAGGGATTAGACTCTTTCTTCTGTTAAGGAGTGGCTATTAGCATTTGATGCCTTCTGTCCTGCCTGCTGCTTTTATGCTCCATTGGCGCTGTTTCAGAAATGACACTATCATGGGATTGAGCAGCTCGAGGGATTGCAAACCAGCATCAGAGTCTTTCCCCTCCAGGTCAGGAGTTCATCGCTGACCTGGGCTAATACTGGCTGAACATCATTAGCATCTGAAATGAGTTAGGGATCTCCTTTCCAGTCCTTACCAAACAGATATCTCATGGCTCCCCAACACAAAATTTTTCTTTACTGAACACTCCCTCAGGGTGCTGCAAAGACTCCCACAGCTAGAACATGTCCTTTCAGAGATGGCGTCAGGGCAGAGTGGCCAGGCGGCGTGAGCATAATACGCATAACATGCAGATGTGTTCTCCACCACTGTCCCTCTCTATCTGTCACCAGTATCAAAGTTAACTTGCACAGCCTTGGGCTATGAGGGCCGTGATGAAGAGTGGGAGACTATGCTAGACTGAGAGGGTTGTTCATAAGCAGAGCCATTTGCAAGTAAACTAAAATGTCTGCTCTCAATAAAGACTTCAGACTTTCACCGCCCATTCCTGTGTTTCTGAGGAGGGTTATCACTGTGAATCAGAAGGAAATTATGCTAATTCGTTGTCACCTTTGGGGATCAGAAGATGGTGTGGCGATAAAATCAAAGAGGATTTTTTTTCTTCATCTGGAGTAAACCGCGTGAAAGAAAATTTGCTTTCCATATGATACAAGATGCTACATTGATACCACATGCCTGACCTGCTCTAAAACCCATCTGTCATCAGCTCTAGGCAGCACTCATTTACCTCGGTGGAAGATCTCCTCTGGTTGGTTTAGTGGTCTGTCTGTTTATATTCATAAACCTAACAGTGCTGCAGCTGGCTTAAACAGCTTATTAGTATTGTTTACTTTAGTTTGTTGTTTAATCAGAAATACTGATAAGCATTCTAAAAACTAGTGGCTTTTCAAAGGCTTCCACTTAAGAGTGGCATTGGCATGGAAGTACAAAATCGAGTCTTGTGAAGACGCAGCTGAAGGCTCTGTCCTTTGCTCCTCTCCTTATCTTTGTATTTTCCCCCTCAGGAGTGCAGAACAGCCTTTGAGTTCTTCAGCTGTGGTAAGTTTATTATATGACCTTTTTTGTATCTAAGGAGGCTTGCTCATTAAATTTCTACAAAGAATTCATATTTCAAGTTCCCTTCTCCTCTGGCAAGCATCAGTGTTTAAACCAGTGCATCCTGCTGGGCCCCATTCCTACAGCTTTTCTGCCCTCCCCTGTTCTCTCCAGTACTGAGCACTGAACCTAGAGCCAAGCTTGCTCCACAGTCTGTGTTCAAGGAGGTTACTCTGTGTGTGGGGACCTACCAAATACAATCTGTCCTGAAACTTGTCTCTCAGTATGAATGAGCTGGTGGGAGAGCTTGAGGAGCCACTGGACAGCCATGAGAGCAACCACATTATTAATTCCTGGCACACAAGAAGGAAAGGAGTGGAAGAAACCCAAAGGCTTTCTTTGGGCTCTGTCACACATGGCCATACATGGTATTGCTACCCAGACAACACCATAGCTATTTGCCTTCCCCTTGCCTTTTTCTGTAATGCTGTCTCCATGTGCAATATTTGCCTCCCTCCTTAGTTGCCATGCTACTGTTCGTTCCCTTTTAATCCTCACTAAAGAGTCACATTCTCCTGTGATTTCCTCAGGAAATGGAACAAACTTGAGTAAGTTCTTGAGTGCTCTGCCCACCCCCTTCCCCTTCTGTATTCTGCACATCTGCCTATTAGATTATAAGTGATTTGTAGAGAGGCTTAGCTTTAGCTGGAGCATTGTACATTGTCAACTTCATTGTTGTCAGTAAACGCATACTTTACCTGGGCTTCTTGCTTTCTTCTTTTCCTTTTAAAAATGAAAAATCCCTTGAAGCTCTAAAATAAAACTACAAATCCACAAAGGTTTAACTGCAGTGCCTTAAACAGGTACTTTATCCACTGTTCTCTTTGAAATGTGAATTCTAGCTTTTGTGACAATCTCACAGCGATGCTTTGTCCACTGGAGAAAGCCTAATTGCTCCCCATGATGGCAAATAAATCCGTGGAGATTTTCAAGTTAAAATTTGGATTTCAGACTAGCTGCATTGTACAATGCACAGCACTATCTCCACATCACAGGTTCAAATGCACTTCCAATTTCCTGAAAAAGCAATGTATTTTCTCTTTTTATTCGTATTTATTTATTTGTTTTATCTAACTGGGGTACTTGTCAAAAGAATATTTGTTGGTCCAAAATGGAAATCAGATACTCTACACTGCGAGAAATTAGAAAGTCTCACTGTGAAAAGCTGGTGTGACCAGAGGGGAGAGGCCAGTTTATTCATCTCGGTATTAATCTTGATATTGAAATATGAATTTATCTTTGGGCATTTCAGCAAGACTTAGGGTTAGTTCCTGAGAGGTCTGGAAATTGGCCTCATCTCTCCTTGCCTAAGTTCCCCATATGAACAGTTTTCTTCGTCCAGCATAAAATGGACAGGGTTCCACAGTGAAAAATAAGGCTTTGCACTGAGGCAATGCTTTGCTTTAAAGAATTCCCAGACATTGTTGGTTTAGGGTAATTTTGAAATTCCCCATGATGGCGAAGCAGCTTGTGAGAGAATATTTAGACAGCACAGGTTTGTCTTGAAGCTGAATAGGTTTGAGGAAGCACCTAACCTTTGGGCTGACTAGCACCACTCGAGGCAGCCAAAGACAAAGCAGAGACCTGGCAGTCTGGAGACCTGGGCTCTCCTTCACCCTGCAGTGGAACTGAGGTGATGGTGGCCACAAGTTACATCAAGGGAAGTTAGAATTGGATATTAGGAAAAATTTCTTCACTGAAAGGGTTGTCAAGCTTTGAAACAGGCTGCCCAGGGAAGTGGTTGAGTCACCATCCCTGGAGGGATTTAAAAGATATGTAGATGTCGAACTTGGAGACATGGTTCTCTCTGTGCATCAGCAACTTTACATCATCTCCGAAGAAGGTGAGAGGGTGATGGTCGCTGTGGGTTTGGGTCTCACCCTGAATCTGTGCAGAGCTCACTCAGATTCAGCGTGCTGTGAATTTTTGCATGAATAAATTTGGCTTTGTTGCCAAGCTGATGGACATCACCCACACGTCCTGTCATTGTTTTGGAGCAAATGCACAGGCTGGCATTCTGAAGGAATGCTGTACGTCCAGTTTGTTGAGGTGCACGGAGTGTTAAAGGGCTGACATGCAGAGAGCTCACCCTGCTAATGGACCAGGATTTTTATAGACAGAAGGGATATGCCATTGTTGGAGTGGTAAATCTGTAATGACAGACGTTCGTTCTATATTTGTGAATGACCTGATTTGGCATGCATGCAGTTCATTCTCCTGACAATAATGGAAACATGGTGTGAGACAGACAGAGAAATAAAGCTGTGGTTAAAGTGAAGCTATACATTTATAAACGTTTTGATTTAAAGTATTTTCCCCACTTAATTTCTCGCCTTGTTAAAAAAAAACAAAAAAAACAGCCCCTGTTTGAATAGTCTTTGTAAAGCTTTCAGCTCTCCTCCTCCTTGTTTTCCCTCCTCCCTCACCTCCCTCCTAAGATGAAGAGATGAGTGTAAGACATCTGTCAAAGCTGTGGTAGCTTATTTCTGCTGCTCCATGAGGACCCCAGGAATCTGTCAGAGCATCCCTGGCTGCTGCAGTCCTGTTGCTGGGAGATGGCTGCCCCAGAAGGTGAGAGTCAGGCACTGCTGGGACACAGACCACTTTGTCCCAGCATTGATCTGTCCCTGAACTGGAGGGAGGTAGAGGGGAGGTTTCACTATGAAAAGAGAATTTTGAGGGGAAGATACTGGAGAGTTTAGGAAACATTAGAAGAGGCTCTTGTGCCCTTAAAGAGCCCTTGCTTTCTGCTTCACATTTCTTCCTCCCTCCTTCAGGAAAAATTCCTAAACTGCTTTGGCTTGGTACCAACTATTCCTTTGGCCTCCCAGCCAGAAAAGCTCACTGAGGACGGAGAAATACCCATACACAATGGTTTTGAGAACTAATAACACATGCATGCGGTCCAGCCTTGAATTATATGAAATATGGTGCATAGCTTTCAATCCTGTTTTGTCAGAGGCCTTGACTGCTTAAAAGCCTTCCAGTCCCTCTCCTGCATCTCTTCCTCCCACAAAAATAAAATAAATCCCACACATTTTCTCTCAACTTCCAGCATGTGTGACCGTAATTGTGTCTCAGATGCTGGCAGAGTGCCCGATCTGTCAGCCTCACATGGGAATGAGGAAGGATGCCTGCTGGATCAGCGCGGCTGGGAGGGGACGTGGGGGCCAGAGGCTGGGACACTTGCTCCCACGGCCCCGCAGAGGAGTGGGAGGGCATGGTGCTGCCACTCCCCTGGGATGCACGCGGCAGGTCAGGATCTGCCCCAGTGGCTGCTTCCTTCTGGGGGAGCTGCTAGGGCCAGTGGGTATAACCGAGAGCAATTAGTTAAACCACGGGGCCAGCTACAAGTGAACTAATTACATTGGTGCATTGTACTCCGTAATTCTTGTGCCCTGTGTTGGTACAGATGGGTCCTCCCTCGGTAAATGAAGACACTCTATGTGTTAGTCACGCTGCTGGATCAAGGAAAGTGGGGTACTGGGTTTGCAACTGAGCTAGATGAACCTGCTCGGTACCTGGCCCTTTTTGCATGGTCTCTAGCATGGCTGTTTATGTTAGCTAAAATGCACAAAGGTGTAGATCACGCAGCTCTCCAGAGAGGATAACTCCTGGAAGTTGTGTGGTGCTGGGGGAATAGTTTTTTCTCCTGATTATGACCCCTAGGAACTGATGTGATAGAAAAATCAATTTAATTCTGGAAGAACTTATCATTAAAAGACAACTTGTGGAACTTAATTGCTTGAAATAATTTGAGGTAAGCACAATTCCGGAAAATCTATCAGAGATAACAGCCATATACCAGAGGAGGTAGCATCATCGTCTAGCTCTTAAGAAACTAATTTTCAATGGATAAGGCTTCCAGAAGGCTTATGCTGTGATCAGCAGTGAAATAATTAGTTGTTGTTATCATTAAGTGTTGGTTCCCTACAACATGAGCCGCCAAGTGAGCATTACTGAGCTCTTACTTCTCAGTACTTAAGCCAATTCTTGTATCCACTGGCATGGCAGAAGCATATTTCCCTCTGGATTGTCCTCCAAAAGCAGGTAAAGGAACAAGGGTTCAGTGTGTGGGGCACAGGTGCAAGTGTGATGCCACGGCTGGAAGGGAGCGAGCAAGGAGCCGGTGTGCACGGCGTGATGAGCGTGCCAAAAGACAAACTGCAGGAGAGGTGCTGGGGCTGTGCTGGGGGCTCCAAGCCCTTGTCCTCACACTTGAAACTTCCAGGCAAGCAAGACGCAATAGCTTTTTCCTGCCCCTGCAAAGAGGACAAGGGCTCAGCTCCACAGCAGAATAGAGTTACCAGTGGACATTTCTGCCATCATCACTGGAATTCTGCCTTGGTTTACTGCGGATGTGGTAAATCCTGAGTGTACACAAGGACACCGTTAAGCCAGCACGGAAAAAACACCAGTAGCCTGAAGATTTTGCATTCTAAATGGCATCTTTTCCCTTAGGACAGCCAAGCAGTGGAAGAGCTTGCTCACGGAGGCTGTGCAGTCTCCATCTTCAGAAGTTCTCAAGGCCAGACTGGACAAAGCCCTGAGCAAATTGGTCTGGTCCCACTGATAGCCATGACTGAACAAGGGTTAGACCAGGGCCTCCTAGATTCCATCACCCTGAGTCATGATCCTGTGGTCTTTATCTGGGGTTGTTTGTAACACTGCGCCCTATCTGCAGGCAGGTACCTGCCTACAAACTAACTCGATGGCATTTTTCCTGTGCAAGGCCTTCTGAAGGAAATATTATGCATGTGGATATAGGCAGTCTCAGGTTCTTCTCACCTGCATCTTAATGATCAGGGCAGGTCAACATTAATTGGGAATATTTCTTAGAAGTATTATTTGTTAGTTGTTTGGTACATTTTCTTTAAGATCATTAAGTAATTAGTCACTGTTCTGTCACTCCTCTGACAGAGGCTGAATACAGCAAAACATTTTTTTTTTTCCCTCTGGTGCTAAGTACGTATTTGCACAGCCTTTTTTGTTTTAGTTGATGATTCTATTTTCTTTCCTCACAAATGGTTACTTTCTTTGCTCTTCACCCTTCTTCTTCCTCACCCTCTCTACCCCCTCACATGCCTTCAGTGCCAGGATGGCAGCTCTAAGACTGCTGCTAGTCCCTTGGCTGTTGCAAACCAAGGACTTTAATCACAGCATGATGCCATCATGTGAGCAAATATGATATTGATGGTGCTTGATAATTTTTCTTTAAATGAAAATGTTAAAAATTTATCTTTTGGAGGGGTTACATATTAATGTGTGGCAATTTGAATATGTGCTAATAGTTTTTGCATTTGGAATGCTTAATTGATAAAGATTATGTGGATAAAGATCTATAATTAACTGATAAACATTAAAACATTAACAGATAAAGATTTATATTGTTCCTGAGAAAAATGATAAGAGTTTTTCCTCTCTGCTGCACCCTTTTAAGGAACAATAAAGGAAGAAAAATAAGAATATAGCATTTACTGCAGCTTAAATGTAACTTGCTTTATTGTGTTGTTGCTGGATTGAGGTAATTAAACTTTGTATATACTTTTAAAAATGATTTTTGAAAGAGACAGAAGTTAATTTCAGCCTAATTGTTATACTTTATTTTTGGGACCTAGAATTGCCATAACCAAGGATCAAAGCAGACAGACAGTTTTCCTTCATGTGGAAATCAACAGACACCACAGCTTGCATAACATAAGATCAGAGATTAAAGGCTGTACAGTCTGTCTTCATGAGACTAAAAATTTGCTCACATATGAGGAAGTCCATCAAAGCTTGTCTAAAAGTTGTATGTGACAGGAAATACACTAATTTTAGAGGCAGAGTGGTTAAACAGATTTTCCTACCAAATCAAAAGTATAAGGAAAATTAGATCCAAATCCACCCACCTATGGGACTTCAGTGAAAACACCTGCCTTGACTCTGCACCTGGGAATAGTCTGTCAGACCTGCAGACCTCACTCCTGCTGATCCCACCCTGGACTCACCAGATTTTGCTGCAATTCTGCTAAGGAGGCTGCAGCCCTTGACTCCAAAGGGCCAAAGGATTGGCTCACTGCTATCTTTTTGCTCTCAGTGGCACCCTGAACCTTCCTTATTATTATGCCAGTGCCAAATCCATCCTACATTTTAAAATACATCTTGTATGCCACTGTTTTCAACTACTGTTTTCTTTTTCTCAGCTTTTTAAGAAGGCTGTTCAATCCAGATGTCTTGAATTAGTACTCCAGCAGAGCAATGCTCAGGTGTAATGATCAGTACAGTCCTAATGATGTTGTTCCTTTAGCCTCTGTGCTCTAGGTATTTGCAATGTAGAATGTACTTATGATCACTTCTCCCAGTGGAAAGAGTGAGCAATTATTAGTAAAGTATGGACTTTTTACCAGGCTTTTCTATTTACTGTGATAAGCTACTCCTTAGCCAAGGCTTTTGCATTCATCTAGGTGAGTAGATTATCTCTCACTAGTTATGTTTCAGCATTAAATTCATGCCTTTGTACTTCTAAATGTCTGAGTCTTGAATCAACTACACTGCTTGCAGAACAGCAGAGTAATCCCCAGGGTCTCAGATATTTTTTTAAAATACAGGACATCTCACCTCCCCACCAGCACCCGTGTTTTGTCAGGAAACAGGACTGTCTCATCAGCACAGAACCAGCATGGTTTCAACATACCAGGATGTGCTGCTGCCAATCCTTTATCTTCCCAGAAGGGTGGTTAAGCATTGGCATGGCCTGCCCAGGGAGGTGGTAGAGTCACCATCTCTGGAAGTGGCCAAGAAATGACTGGATTTGGCACTTGCTGCTATGGTTAAGTTGGCATGCTGGTGTTCAGTCAAAGGTTGGACTCCATGATCTTGGAGGTCTTTTCCAACATTAATGATTCTGTGATTTTGTGACTGGCCACATCCACTCTTCCATGTTTCAACAGCAATCATCATCTTCACCAATTCCCTTTCCCATTGCAGCCCTGCCCAGGAAGGCCAGCTGTGTTCAGGCAAACGCCAGTGGCAGGTCCCAGCTCTTCCTGAAGATGTCTCTGGTGAATTCTAACAGCCTGATGGGATATGTCTGTGCCACTGGTCTCTCTGACTGCAGGCTCACCTGAAAAGAGAAGGGCCCTTCTGACATGAAGAGAATAAACAGAGGGGTGATAATTGTGTGATTATATCCAAAGTAGTCAAAACCAGAGTCCCAGCATATCCGAACATACAACATGGGCACCCTTCCCCTGGAGTTTTTGCTCTCTACTGAGGAAGAAGCACAACTCAAACTCCTTTCATTTTATTTCTTTTGGCAAAAAAAAAAGTCTGCTTGCCTTAAAACATTATTGTAGCATGACTAATTTCACCTAGTTTTTGGGTTTTTTTAAATTCTTGGTAACTAATTGGATGATTAACTTTATTAAGAAATCAGGTCCAAAACAGGCAGCTACTTTACCTTTGATCTCCCTACCTGTGCTTCAAAACAACAGCCTATTTGGGAACACTCAAGTTTAGCTTTCCCTGGCACCACTGGCTAGAGTAACTTCGGTTGGAGAAATAGCTTTAGGAAATGTAGGTTTAAAAAAAAGAAAAAAGATCAGTCATATTGCTCTGCTAATTACATTTGCCATATTAATGGCACAGACTGCTCATTTTCAAGCTCTGTTGGAAAGATTACCCAGAGAGGTGTTATCCTCTCAGTACAGTGTCAGATGTCACCCTGTGGGATATTAAAGCCAAGTCAAGATTGTGCTGAAAAATATTTTTTTTTCCTTCTGTACAGTAACACATACAGCACTAGACTGCATTAAAAGAAATCCCTTTGCAGAAGAAATGTTAATGTGGGCTGCCAAATGGGAAAGATTTTCCATAGTTCACTGTTAATGTAAGACCTCAGCTCTTGTGGAACATGCTGTTCTCTAATGAACAGCTCCTTAATGAGAGCAGAGAATCAGAGTTTCAGATCTAGACGAATGACAACAAAGTTTTGGAAGGTGGTGTTTCTGTTTTTCTTTCTTACTCTCTTTAATACAAGCACTAATTGGCCTTAAATAAGTGTGAGTTGAACACAATAGATTTATGATATTTTTTGTGAAGCAAAACCAGATCTCAGGCATTCAGAGAAACAGACTCCCCTTTTATGAGGTAATTATGATTTAGTGTTTTCTCTCTCCCCGTTGAGTCTGTGGGTTGCCTTTAAAGTGGCTCTGGGATGAATGTCAGAAGTGGAATTTACCTTTTCAACATGTAAAATGCAGAAGACATATATTATTTTTGTGAGTAATATTTCTTCTCTGCTGCTACATTGGTTGGGGTTTTTTTCCTGAAAAAACACCTATAAATTATCCCCAGTGGACAGCTTGCTGTATCATCAGAAAATTATTGTTTTGGAAGAGTGTGGGGAAGTTTCTAAAAGTTCAGGTATCTCCTCCAGTAGCAGCAATACTCATCCAAGCTCCACTCTGGTATTTCAGTTGGAAATCAAGTTTTAGTTTATTTAAAAGGATGGAAATTAAATATGGGAAGTGACACACAGGCTTGCCTTTAGGTTTGTTTCTTGTTATTGGGAGAAAACTTGCGAGTAAGCTCCCTTTGGGGTTAATTTCAAAATGGTGTAACCCAGCTCCAGGAGTTCAGTGGGAGCTCACTCTTCCACACAGCACCAGCTCAGCAATGTTGTTCAGGAAGCACAACTGGACAGTTTGCTACCACCTCTCAACCTGATCCTTTCCAGGCATCCTAGGAAATGAGGTATATCTCACCTTCTTGCACTCTCTGCTCTTTGTTCATTGAATCATCCTGCACATTCAGCAACCCACCTGAGTGGCATGCAGGAGCTGTGTGCTCAGCAAACCTGGCACCTCACTCCTGTCTGAACAGCTCTCACAGACATATTTCTGAAAAACAGCCTCCTCATGGCTAATTTCATACCTGCACAATTTATTTTTTAAGCCCTTTTTCCTTTCCTTCCCTGATACCAAACTTGGAAACATTGAATAGGATTTAGGAATAGTTTAGGGGAAAAAGCCACCAAACAATGAAAAAGATAGAAATTGCAAATAACTGCAGTAGCATGGCAGTGCACACCATGTATACCAGCTGCAGTGTAAGATGGACTGTAGGTTACCTGTGAATTTGACAGAGCTGCAGGTGTTCAAGTCATGTGTTCATGCAGTCTTGGAGATTTCTTCTACTTTACAGTGTTCCAGCACACAACCAGAGCTGCATCAAAAGAAGTGTGGCCAGCAGGTTGGGGGAGGTGGTTCTCCCCCTCTCTGCTCTCATGAGAACCCACCTGGAGTGATGCATCCACCTCTGGGGTCCCCCTGAGCACCACTTCTATGAAGACAGCCTGAGACAGTTGAGGTTGTCCAGCCTGGAGAAGAAAAGGCTCCAGGGAAACTTTAGAGCAGCCTTTCATTACATTAAGGGGGCCTGAAGGAGATCTGATGAGGGACTTGTTACAAGGGCATGTAGTGACAGGACAAGGGATAATGGCTTCCAACTGAAAGAGGGTGGGTTTAGATTAGATATCAGGAAGAAATTCTTCACAATGAGAGTGGTGAGAGACTGGCACAGGCTGCCCAGATAGGTTGTGGATGCCCCATCCCTAGAACTGTTCAAGGTCAGGCTGGATGGGGCTCAGAGCGGCCTGATCTAGTGAAAGGCGTTCCCACTCATGGCATGGGGTTTGGAATGAGATGACCTTTAAGGTTCCTTCCAACCCAAACCATTCTACGTTTCTATGATCTCCAAAAGCCCAGGGGCATTGAAAAAGTGTGTTTAAACCCTGAGGGAATGTATCAGTAAAACGTCCAGGAAAGCTATTATCCTCAGAAACAAAGGTAGAGATACAAAGAACACAGACAAATGGTGAATCTGCATCAGCTCTTGGTTGTGAGTAAAAGAGGATGAATCTAACGTAGATCAATAAACTGAAACACTGACTCATTAAAATCCAGCATAAAATTCAAGTGGTTCATCCAGGAAGATAACTGATGGAAGACATTGATTAAAAAAATATGCTCGGTGCATATGGAGGATGAAAATTGGAGTTCTCTCCCACTATACTCTGGTAGTATTTGGCAGAAGCAATTTGATATTTACACGGCATTGCTACAAACAGCAGTGGGTGGTCAACAGAGCTGAAGGAGGATTCTTCTGGGAACCCACACCACAAAGAACCTTGATCCCTTTGGGGGAGGAGTGCCAGGACTCAAGGGTGCAAAGCACAGCCCAGCTTACGTATTTTAGGGTGATGCTGCTGGCTCCCTCCCATAAAACCTGAGGGTATTGCAGGCCTACGTGACCTACGTGGGCCACGTGTTCACTAGCTCTCAAATAAAGGGCAAGGGTGGTTTCCAGCATTTTCAGTATTACAAGCCTTGGTGATCCTCAGGAGCACACTTATCCATTTATCTCGCCCAGGTGATTTGCATCCACACGCTCAAGTTGCATTTTTGCCACCACCCCAGTTGTGCAAACACCAGCCCGAGGAATGAGTACTAATTCTAAAATGTTTTATTTACAACAAACAATGATGCAACTACTTGGCGTGATGGACAAGGCAAGCAGGACACCAGTCAAGCGAGTTTTTGGAAGAGTTTCAACATCTGATGTGTCTTGGAAAACATTCTTGCTGCGTGGGACTTGACAACCAGCAGGACAATTGATGGTGTTTGGAAAGCCATGCAGAAGGAGCGCACTCACAGATCTGGAGGGTCTGAGGAAGAAGGTGATCGTGTAGCTCAAAGAATAAGTCTTGGATGACAACTGCATTTGATGAAAGAAAAGAGATGGCTATTTAAGAGAGTTATCTGAGGCTGAACCCACTGAAGAAGAGCAGAAGACAAAGAGAGAAGGCATTACAAATGCAAAATGACAGTGAAAATTTTAAATCTTTCTAAATTGATCTTATACAAGACCTATTTCTAATTCTCTTTGTGTTGGATCCAAATATAAACTGAAGCTTGAATATAAAGATTACCAATGTTATTGCAGTTCATCAAGAAATACATGAACACAATAAGCAAACAAAACAATTAACTTCATGGGGTTTTTCTTAAGAAGCCACAGACCCACCAGAGTTACCCCTCCTGTTTTAAGTGGAATTCAACCTGGTACACCTGAAACTGTTTTGCTTCCCTGTTCCTACACCATCTGTGCCTAATGATGACCCAGATGAACCTTTATTGCCATCCTACATCAGCACCCAGTAGTTTTAATGGTATCTTTCCCATCTGTCTGCAATATGTGTATACATTATGTTTCTTCCAGGTACATTATTACTGCCCTATATTTATTCTTATGTCATTTCAGCAGCTTATAATTAACCATTGTGTTCATACTATCTTTTATTTCAATATATTTCTATGGTGATAAATGTGTATGGGATGCATTAGGGAGTTTGGTGAAAGGAGTTGAAGTATATTTCCCTTACTTCCTGTTGAAATAACAGTTTGCAAATGGTGGCTTTGCTACTATGGATTTCCCTTAAGAAAGTGTGTACCAGTACTGGCTGGGGGAGTGCTGATCCTAATCCCAGCACAAACCCACCCTTATCCAGCACTCTCACTCACCTCTTCCTAGTAAACTATAATTATTTTAAATTTCTGGAAATGTTGACACTGTGGGAGAAAGAAAGATCTCATGTGCTTTTCTCATTCCCTTCCCTATTTGATTGTGAGGGGAGAAAACTGAAAGCTACAGTAGTTACTTGTTTTTAAAAAAATAATATTTTATTTATTTTGTGAACACTGTGTACTCTATTCTGTAGAATTAGCAGTGCTGTATAAAATAGCACACTAATGTAGTTCAGAGTATTTTTGGTCACTAAAATAAGGAAAGGGAAAGTAAAATGCTGAAAATAGAAAGTATTATAGGGTTCATATATAAACAAAAAAGCAAGGGTACTTTATAGAAAGCTAATAATGTAGCCACTGTAAACACTCAGGTTTCTATAGAAAAATTCTGGAAAATAAGGATGATGTTCACAGGTGCCTCTGTGCACTTCTGTGTGTTGCTAATATTGTAGTTAATGTAGCATCATATTAAGAATCAGCATTAAATTTAATCTGTATCATACAGGAATTGGGATGACAATATAACAGGATTTTGAAAAAAAGTAACTCAATTTGGTGTGGTAATCATAAAAAATAATAACTGAACATGCAGCAGGAAAGTCTAATTTAAAACCATATTCTAAATATGTCTTCAGTGACTATACTGCAATAGTGTATTTCACATAGCAGTTTATTGATATTTTTCCTAAAATTTCCCTTTATTTTTGTATCAAGCCCAAGGCATAGGTATAGGGGAGAAAAAAGTGTGAATATTTTCTCAAAACTGCTTTCTGCTGCTGGCTTTGAATTCCATAGCCAGGGTAGGACAGATATGAATAGGCCAGTGAAACTGGATTATGGTAGGAGGAAAAGAAAGGACATTCTTCTGAATCCTTAGGACCCGACACACCTACTGTTTGGCAAAACCATGAGTATTTAGTGAAAAATTAAAAAAAAAAANAAAAAAAAAAAAAAAAAAAAAAAAAAAAAAAAGAAGAGGATCTTAGGTGCTGTTTCAGTAAAGGCAGGTCACCTAACTGGAAAGATGGGTATCTTCATCACGCTTATGGGTATCTTCACCATCATCAAAGAGGAGACAGTCCCAGTTGCAGAACACAATGAGGAGCATGTGAAAAAGACCAACACAGGCACTCAGGAGAGCTTTGGAAGCCGGGTAGAGCATTTTGAGATGTATAAAAGGGGGTGGTGAACCCAACAGGAATAAAAATAATGAGTATGTGGTCTGGTGTATGAAGGACCCTTTTTATAGTTACAGTAAACTTAAAATTTTGGAATATCCTCTCAAAAGGATCTCAGAATATAATTGTAGCAGCTGAACAAGAAAATCAGCAGCTGGCAAACAGGATAAGTCGAGATCAGAGTTTTAAATTATATAGTTTTTACACAAGAAAAATTCAAACAATTTTCAGAGGCCAAGTTAAAGCAACTATACATATTGTTTTTAGTACTTATATGGCCAACTAAGCTTGAAAAATTGAACCTTCCAGACAAAGTACATCAGACTGCCACTTTACCAGTGGTCTAAAAAAGGCAGGCTCTTTTTTCCAAAACCTAGCTGAGAACAAATATCAGAATGGCTTTATGCATTAAGGCAGTGTGTTTCATGAGGGAGTGATAAGGATGAAGAGAAGGGAAAAGTAAGGGTTTCTATGTAACTGGAGCCAAACAATGTCACTCCTAAGAAAACAAGTGTTATTGAATTTCCAATAGCACTTTAGGAAGGCAAGACAAGACCTTGAGGATAATTACTTTTGATAGTTTTATTCCCCAAGCAATCAAGGAATTAAAATCAAAAAAATAACATTGAACAGAATTTTAACTTTTTTTTTTTTCCCTCGTTGCTAAACCAAACTCTGAAAACAAACCATGGGACAAGAAACCTTTGGTGCGACCCCAGACGCAGCACTTGACACATGTAAGGAAAGCAAAAGGGAGTGTCAGAAGCTTGACTTTCTTTTCACCTGAGGGATATTTGAAATCATGTTTGTCATTTTTCAGAAAGGTGCTCCAGCTGTCAGACTAGGCAGCCAGGAGGGGCAGCCCTGTCCTGGGGGGCATCAGGCACAGCACTGGCAGCCGGGCAAGGGAGGGATTGTCCTGCTCTGCTCTGCTCTGGGGCGGCCTCACCTCGAGTGCTGGGGGCAGTTTTGGGTGCCACAATATGAGAAAGATATTAAACTGTTAGAGAGTGCCCAAAGGAGGGCCATGAGGATGGTGAAAGGCCTTGAGGGGAAGCCGTATGAGGAAGGGCTGAGGGCACTTGTCTGTCCTGCCTGGAGAAGAGGAGACTGAGGGGAGACGTCATCACAGCTACAAATTCCTCGTGAGGGAAGGCAGATGGGCAGGCACTCATCTCTTCGCTGTAGTGCCCAGTGACAGGATTCTAGGAAATGGCATGAAGCTGAGTCAGGGGAGGTTTAGGTAAGATATCAGGAAAATAGGCATGAATAGGCAAATAAAATTCCCCTGCTCCAGTAACAGGAGTACAACAGAGACAGACTTTGGCTTTATGCAATAAATACACTCCCTTCAGGAACGATGTCAGATATTTGGAATATTCTGCCAAGCAGAGCGTAACCGAGGTGAGCTTGCCAATTTATCTGTGCTACTTTTAAAGATAATTTGCTCTGGAAGTTCCCAAAACCTTTTCACTCTCTGACACCAGGACTGTGTGAAATAAAATCAGGGGTTTTTTATTCATTACTGAATTTCCATCAGGGATAATTAACTTCATAACCTCCCCAAGCCTGCATGCATGTGGGTGTGTGTGTCTTTCTTCCTCATAACCCAACATCCCTGATACATAGATAATTTATGAAAACAGAGTAGATGCTTTTTAATAATTAAGTAATAGATAATAGGAGGGGACTTTTTCCAACAATGTACAGTGGCTTTGAAGTAGAATACAGCACTGAAAGGTTATTGGCTGTGGATAAATTATATTTCAAAAAAGAAAACCTGAAGAAAGCCGCTACATTACACAGTATTATTAAGTAAATTAAAACACTGAAAAGGTTCTTTTTGTTTTGCAATGCATGCACTTCATTGCAGTAACATGTGAGCAGTAGTCCTGTGGCAAAAAGCCAATTGACGGCCCCAGAGTAAATCACATAACATCAACACGGCCTAGTCTCTCTAAATTACAGGGCAAACAATAACACAGGTAAAATTAGCCCCGGCCGTAATTATATAGCAGAATTGTGCCGAGGACGCAGAATGATAAACGGCAAATGCAGAGTGTGTTGTGTCATATCATGTAATCTCTCCTGCTGCAGAGTTGAAAAACAAAGGGAGAGTTGTGCCTTGTTTGTCTAACATGCTCTATATCACAAATTAGAAATCCTTCCTAATTAAGATATTGTTAAATTTCCTTTGTTAACAATTTTTTAACAATGTTAATTAGTGATCATTGATGACATTTTAACAATGTTAATTAGTGATCATTGTTCATCTAACAAACAATTAGGGTGATTTGCGCTGCAGTTCTCAGGCGCAGAAGTGCATCCCAGAGCCTTCCTGCCTTTTTACCCCCAGGCTGCTTGAGCCGAGGGAGGGCATCTGGGAATGCTAATGCAATACGTAGCCACTCATTTAGCAGAAGCATTGCAAGGAAAATCATGTCTGGCTTATGAACGTTTAATAGTTCGAAACAGCTGTAGCTTCACAAGGGTGTTCTCATCATACAAGTGCTCCATGAGGTCACTCAGGCCATTTTTACGCTAATGTAATATAATACAATACTAGAGGCACACGGACATTCATTTCCCACTATTCCATTAACTCACATCTAGCTGTGCAGTTGGCAGTGGCTCTCAGAGGCCTGAGGTTGTGGTGTCATCTAACTCCAGCCGTTTTCTGGTCTATATGTTGGTGACAGCAGTAGCAGCAGCAGCAGCAGCGCCTGCTGTGACTCATGTCCCTGATGCCTTTGTGAAAACCAGGACCGAAAACACCAGAACGAGAACCACTGTCACATTTACAACGCCAGCTTTAGGAGTCGCAATATCACTTTGATTTGTAAAAAATGTCCCTGAGAAAGAAGGATGTTAGCATCAAGGGTTATGAAGGAGCTTGAGAAATCAGCTTGTCAGTTAGACCACAGGAGCGTAGAAATTGGACTGCATTTCCTGGCAGAGACAAGTGGAGGGCTACAGGCTCTGACAGATGTCAGGCTCAATGCATGCTTCCTCTCCACAGTGGTCAAAGCATTATCTCTGGCTGGAGCCAAAAGATCTCTCCTACCCGAGAACTTCAGGGGAAGATAGGTTAAATGCTAGTTCAATTTAAAAAAAACAAAAACAACCAACCAAAAAACAGACTTGCACAGAGGAAAAGAGACAGTCTGGAGGTTGAGCAGTGGGATCATATTGCTTGAGACACCTCCTGCTGCTCTCCTACTGCCAGTGACAGCAACACTGGGGCAATCAGAGGCAGGGCCATCACACAAGCACTGGGCAGTAACACCGTCGGGGCACCAGCAGCCATCCATGTTATCACTGTGCCTCTGCTCCAGATAAGGTTAGACAGCCTGGGCGATAAGACATCGACGTACAGTGTATGTCAGTGCTCCTACAGTGAGTGCTGATGGTGGAGCACCAGAGTAGCTCTGCACTGTGGAAGGCCCTCAGCACAGATTCTGCCGCTGGGGGTGTTACCATGCTTACCATAGGGCTTAGCAAGAGGCATAAATGCGCTTTCCTTTGAGCCTTGCCTTGGCAAACATGCTTGAAGCCTGCTCCATTACAATTCTGTTTCTCATTTTATATTTCTTTATGGCCATGAATACCTGCTGTCTACCCATAGCTCAGTTGCATAGTTTATCCATCTTTTCTTGAACACTGAATTGTTTGCATGTTGCTATACGTGAATGTTTCTGCAGAAAATGGTAGATGGAAACAAGAGCCAGAACCCACACAACATGATCTAAATGTTAACTGCAGATTTGGAAAATTATCATTAATACAGGGCTGACATAACAGACATGTCCTTGCATTGTCCAGGTTAGTGGATGGCACTGATACGATTAGATTATAAGAGTGAACCATTAATCCCTCCTTTTCCTGATTCTTATGGACAAAATTGGAGTGTAAACTATAACTAACCTACTCAGTTCCAGCTACATTCTCATGAATATACATGCATCAGTCCATCAAATTTACATTTATAAAATGCCCTTCATTCAAGGACCTCAGAACACAAGAGGCAATCAATATAAAAATAAAATTGTTAAGCTTGATTTGGTAAGAAAAATTCAGCTTAGGAATTCCAAGATTTTTCTACTGGCACTTTCTATGGCTGGAGCTGAGTAGAATATGCCTGAGTTACGTCTTTCACCTCACCACTTGGTTTTGTGGTTTGTGTGCAAATCCAAGTGCTGATAGAAGCAGAGGATTAGTAGCACATTCTAGGATAAAGCTCTCTACCTGTTTTTGCAGCAAAGTAGTGCTCTTTTTCGTCACCGTTTCCTGGGAATGGCTGGATGTACAGCTTCCAGCTGCTGTAAAACATGTAGCAGTTTGGAGAGGCCACTTAATGGCTGCAGGGAAAGGCTGTGAAGCTACTTGCCTCACTTTATGCACAGAAATCAGACACCAACCCTTGGAGGAGAAGCCAAATGTGCTATTTGTATGACTGCGATATTTTCCCAGTTTTCCAAGTCAAGAACCCGCAATTGGGAACTAAAATCACATTTTAAAGAGGAAATGCATTTTGATGCTGCAGGGCTCATCTGTGGCAGGTTTGGGCAGAAGTATCTAACTTTAAAAATCCACGTTTGGTGAAGTGAGAGAGGGAACTGATAAAGGTTTGCTTGTATTTCTAGGTACCTTTTTGTTGTAGGAAATTTTATTACCATTTGTATTATGGATTGTGATTGTCAGCCCCAGATATGAAAGTCAAAATATATTTTGACTTCCATGGGAGCAGATGGAAATTGTAAACTGATTTTCACCGTTAAAAAATGACCAATCTTATTGCTAAATTAGATTAATTTGTCCTGTTGTTATGAATTTGCTGTGTTCTAGATTCCAAGTAACTGCAATTTCTTTTTCCAAAACAGAAGTAGGTATCCCTAAGGGACAGCGTAAATGTTTTGTGAAGATGATGCTGACAATATGCTAGCTGTGGGGGAGTGGGCTATAATTAGAGATCCATTTGCACCCAGTAATTTTCTGTTATCATTTGTAAGTGACAGTAAAGTGTGCTGCATTTCCACCATCCTGTGGGTTTACACATTCACTAATTCTTTGAGTCTTCACACTCCTCAAGTCATTTGTTTCTGGCATCATTATGTGACTGATTTCTAAGGAGAATATTCCCAACACCCACAGCAGAAACATAGGACGTCTCAGCAGTAGAAAAAGGTTAAAAATTCTCTTTGTGCTCAGACTAGCTTACGTTGTTTGCTGGCCAGAAGTCATCAGTAAGCATTACCTACACAGCACCTCTTTGACCACTATCTTGTGTTGTAATATTAAGCCAGGCTTTGCTGACGTTAGGCAAAGGTAGCAACAAAAGGTAGTAAGCAAAGGAAGAAAGATGTTCCTCAGTATTTGTTTTGCTTCTTTTGTGTTTCCTCATGTATACCTGCTCCTGAAAGTCTGTTGGACTCTCTTCCTAAGGTTTGTTGAGTCTGAAGGGGTTGAAGAACAGGACAAGGGAACATCCTTTTTTTTTTTTTTTTTTTGCCCCAGTGTATCTATCTCCCCTATTTATCTGCCTTTACAAAAGAAAGGCAAATACCATCTATGCAGACACACACTTTTGGAGGTTACACTCGGGACCATTCAAGCAGACTGGGGGTGAAATCAATCAAGGATCTGCGGGATCTAGATATTTTACTGACTTGAGCTGTGTGGATGCTGCGGTGGAGATGCAACCCCAACCAGTCAGCACTGGTTTAATACCAGCAGTTGCAAACAGGCTGCTGGCTGGCAGGATGAAGTGAAGCTTCTCCAGACACCTGCAGTTCCACTGGGCATGGCTGTCATGCACTCTCATGCAAAACATTAATCTTAACTGGAATTAGTTGCTTTCACTAAAAACTAACATGTCATTCAAAAAATTAATTAAAACAAAATCAAACCCAACAAACTACAAAACGCCAAAAAACCAAATCCCCCCAAAACCCAACTCAACCCAAAATATGCTGGTGCTAGTAACTTGCACATTGCAGTATGTAGTGATAAATCTTACATTCTTGGTCATTCTCCAGTTGGAGCATGGAGGAAGAAAGCACAGGAAAAATGCAGCATTTAGATCCACATCACAGGGAGAAATGCTGATAAATGGTCAAGAAAATTCCAGTAGATGTGTGTATTTGTTTTCTTAAGCGGAGATAGATAAATAGTGTAATGTAAGAAATCTATATCCGCTTTTTTCTGTTTGGACAGAGCTACATCTCCTTCTAAATTCAATTCTTTAATCAGTGGAAACTGCACCTCATAGCACAAACAAAAGATGTTATTCTATGTTTTCATAATTAATGCCAGATACATAAAATCTCTGAAATATAAGAAGCCAACTTGAAGCATACAGTTGTGTTGTTTGCTCTCCCCTGTTCTTTCTTCTCTCTTGGCTTTGAAGGCTGCTGCTTGGGAAAACACGTGGAACATTCTTTCTGAATGAAATACCACTATTTTATATTGTATGAATTTATGAGTGGATAATTATGTTCTAATTCCTCCCAAGTGGCCCTCTCCTGTTCTCTCTTCTGCTCTGCTCCATCTTCTTGAGCTCCACTACCCTTTTCTACCCAGTTCCCACCCTTATTTTTTGACCAGTTTTTATCTCGTCAGATCCCACTGCTACTTTGTTCATCCTTTGTGATTTCGTAGTGTCTCACCTCATAGCCCTTCCTCCACGTGTGATCCCTCCTCTTCATCACATCTTGCCCTGGCCTGCTTCTACCTCCCTCCCTCCCTCTCTCTCTCTGTTGTCCTGTGGTCTTCCTTTCTCTGCTTATTTCTTCTTTCTTCTCTTAAGTTTCTTTTCTTCTGCACTCATGCATGAGAATGTAGCTAGAGACCACCTGCGTTATCAGGAAGGTAGGTATTTTAGGAAGGCCCTAGTTAGCTTTATGGTTTGTGGGCTGCCTGGCACCAGCCCATAATAGGCTTTACCAAGACAGAAAATTAAAATGTAGCATGGAAATATTCAGTCCATCATGTTACTATGCAAAGTGTCATCTAGTGGCTCATCTTATCAAGAAAATTGCCCAGCACCATCGCAGTTTTCTTCAGTCTTTACAGTCTGGTCACTGCCTCATTTTCAGTCAGGAAGGATTTTCTTAAACTATCCATAATGAGTCTGCTCTCTAAATTATACTCAGGCATGCAATCTCTCACTCTAATTCTGAAACCTGATTGTCTGAATGAAGGCACCCAGTTCTAAGTTTTAATTTTCAGGCAGGCATTTAGGCACCTGAATGCCCATTTTATTCCCCTAAGTGCCAATCTGAGCACTCCAATACAGCAGGTGAATGGGCACCCTCTCCTAACTCTGAAAAGTTCTGTTCAGAGCGTTGCTCTGCCCCATTGAATGCAATTGTGTTGCTGTTCGTCGTCCTGTGCCACCAGCACCCTCCTCTGCTGCTGCTCCAGCAGAGCCCATCACTCGGCGGGGTGCTGGAGATGTGTCCCTGCGCAGCATCCCACTGTCCCTCACAGGGACAGGCTCCACTGGCACGCAGCACACCGCGGACCTTGAGGTTGTTTGACAGGAACAGGACAAACTGGAAGGTGACTGAAAGACAACACGAGTGCTTTTGGCTTTGCAGCAAAGTTGTCACCTCTGGGGGTAGCCGCTGAGCCCCGCAGCCCCTGAGAGATGATGCTCACAGCATCACCCAGGAGTAAGCACTTCGCAGTTGGACTTGGGGTCTGTAGCCTGTAGGAATGCTTCTCCGCTTTAAGCACCTTCCCAGCCAATTTAATAACCTCTCTAGCACCGCCCCAGCTGCTTTGCAAATGAAACCTGAAAACCCCTAGCATCCCACTGCTCCCGGGCGACGGCCCGCTGGACTCCAGGCATTGGGAGCACGGCCATGTCTGGCGCAGGGGGCCGGCAGGAGAGCTCGGCTGAGCACTGCGGGGCTGGGCAGCGGCGAGGAAGGCAGCGGCGAGGCCCGACCTGCCCCGAAACAGCCCCGAAATGAAGCTCCGAAGCACATGGTCCGCACACAGCAGCGCGGAGGGCTCCCGCCTCGGCACAATGCAGCGGGAGATACGCAGGCGGCCGTGCCGGGGAAGCAATCATATTCTTTGTTCCCCAGTTTAATGGAAGCCTCCTCCAAAGCACCCAGCGGCTAATTTAAATCACAATAAGGCGCTGACTCCGGCTCACAAAAAAAAACCCCAAGGAAACAGACATTTATAGTTTAAATCTGGTCTGACACCTGACCTTAACTGTGACTGCTGTGCGAGCAAACAGCAACAACAACAAAAAAAGGCTCAATTTAAAGCCTGTTCTTGTTAACGCGGAGTGTTAGATATAACTGTGAAATTCCGGCTTTTGTGGGGTTAATTGCATAACTCTTTGCTGTGCTTTAACAAGATGTTTTGTAGCTGAATAGCTGTGATTTCCTTTGTTTCTTTCTGTGGGCCGAAGGTAGTTTAAGAGGGGAAATTAGCCATTTAATTATTATGAGTGCAGGAGAAGTAAAAAGACCATATGGTTTGCTGTTGAAATTAGTCACAAGAAACTTTTTTTTTTTTTTTAATAATATGTGATATTTTTAACAAGCAGATGTGAAGCCACGGCGTCTCCCACAAGAGCTTTGCCAGGCTTATCTATTGTACCAAGTGCTGCAGGGGGGTATTTTTAGCGCAGGGGGTCGTTCCATGGAGGAAGAGGATAAGGAGGAGTGGTTGGAAGGCAAGCTGGAGGCACAGCTAACGGGAGGGGAAGGATGCCAGGGACTGACCCCCGATCCCAGCATGGCTCCTGTTCCTCTGTGGGACTCGGGGTCTCAGGCCAGCACTGGGAACGATGCTGAGCCCAGATCTCTGCTGCTGGGTGTCTGCTCTGTTCCTTGCTCTCTTGAGCACCTGAGCATCTCTTCCCCGGCCTGGGCTGCTGCTCGTGCCCCAGCAGGTGTGCCTCAAAAAGGCCTGAGTTCCTCTACTGGCTTGTTTCCTGTCCTGATTCCCCCTCCAGTTCCTCATAGGCGCCTCTGAAGCCTTTTTTCTGTCTTTCCACGACTTGCTCACTGTTCTAGGCTAGTCACCAGCACAGCGGGATTGTGGTGGCATTCCAGGAGGCACTAGCTTTCCCAAATTACCATTTAACAACAGCAGTAGGAGCCCTGTGAGCAGTGAACAGTGCTGCTCAACAAGGGAAAATGCTGCCCGTGGGGCCAGGCGAGATGCACACTCAGCTCCCAGCTCCCCCTCGGGACTCTGCTTGCTGGGAGCAGGGAGCAGCTGCCTCTCACAGATGCACGTCTGCTCCTCCTTCCCCCTCCTCCTGGGGGCCATTGGAAATCTTTGCGTGATATCTTTGGCACCTGTAGGTACAGTGTGTCGACCCTCTACCTGATAACACAGATCCTATTGTGTAACTCTGGAAATTCATTTCTCGCGTGTGTTTTCTGCTTCTCGGCCAGCTTTATGTTGGTTGTTGGTTTTTTTTCTCCATCACCTTAATCTGTTTTCCCTCTCATCCTATTCTTTGTTTGTAAGGGAACTTTCGTAAATGAAAACAGAGACATACCACTGCCTTTATCCATTGTTTTTTATCACTTATCTAGATACAGAGGTTATAGATTAGAGAGGTTAGAGATCACAGTTTAGAAAGGCATAGATTTTATCTAGCAAAGTTGTGCTGTCTTTCCTCTACCTTACCTGAATTTACTTTGTGTTAAACTTGTGCAGAAGGCAGAGAAATAATAAAACAAGTGGAGAGTAAGGGAAGTGAATATTGCTATATAAGAACTTAAGAACATTTGAATAACAATCCTTTTGGAACTGATGGGTTTTCAAAAAAAAGGTAAGTCAGGGCAGGATTTAAGCCCTTGATCATTGCATCGCTCATGCTGCAGTGCAGGAACTCAATTAGGTTGGCATTTACTGTGTGCAGGAACACCTACGCTCCTTTTCAGGCCTCTGACACCAGAGAGATGTAACACTATTGAATTGTTGGCAGCACTCTTAAACAGTGCTGCTTTTTTGATTGGGCATTTCAGGGAGTTATCACTGCTCTGATGTTTAATTTGAATCTTCTTTTCTAGTTTTGTATTCTCCTTTGCAGTCAAAGGGCTTCTGATACTCCTCTAATACAAACAATCAAGGGGCCTGGTTTGCTTTTGCCTGAAATTCAGGAATTATTCAAGTCCCCTTATCAAGATAATTCAATAAGCTCTTCCTGTTCAAAATCACCCAATTGAATGGCCTACGGTATCTGTTCCTTCCGTTCCCTTTTTTCCTGCCTGCCTGCCTTGTTCTTCTTCTCTGTTTCTCTACACCAGTTCTAATTATTTGACGCTCAAATGATAAATGAGTTTCAAATAATTAGAGGTGGTATAAAGAACCACAGCTGGGAGATTTATGCCAGCCGAGCCGTCCGAACAAAGAGCCTTCTGTGGGTATCGTTTTTCTCTCTGGACTTTGAAGCCCTGTTCTGCTGTCTCCACCTTCAAAGAGCTATATCATTTTTAACCCACATAATTTTATTCTCCTTTTTCATACCTTGGCAATGTCACAGGCCCTTATTAAGGAGCAGACCAAATGTCAAAGTTTTGTTGTAAATCAGCAGGAAGCCAGTAACAAGTAGGGGTGAGAGGGCTCAGGGGAGGCCCTGTACAAGGACCCAAGTCAGATGTGTTCCCAATTCATTAGAAAAGAGTGCTGTAAAAGATAAACCACCTCCAACTTTCTTTAGGACAACTTAGTAACAATAACAACATTGGATTACTTTTGCATGGGCCCCTGGCGAGACTGGTCCTGTCATCTGGAAATAAAGGTAAACCTGCCTGACTTCAGCAAATGTTAAGCAGGGTTCTTGCCTGCTGCTAAATTCTTTGACAAAAAGTATTAATTTTTAAGTCAGATAAATAAATAAATGGGCATCCAGGACAAGAACATGCTGAGAAAGAACCTTTGAGAGAGAATATGTTATTAGTGATTCTCTTTCCTTTTTCTTACTCTCCTGGCAACTTCATATAGTTTGAAAGGAGAGAAGCTTGCCTTATCATAAAACAACACAGCTGAAACCCCTCCTTTTTTCCTCTGAGGCTCAAGCAAGGGCTTCATGCTCTGGCTGCGAAGAGCTTCTGCTGAATCAGATCAATGTTTTACATGCTGCTGTCTAACAATTGAAAGACAAATTGTAATGCCAAGCTGAAGTGAAAACTGGTTTGGGTTTTTTTTCCTCATCAGAGCAGGACTCTCAGGTGTGCACATGCATTGCCATATGACTACAGGAAGGGAGGGAGACTGAAGGTGGAGAGGTGGGTTTAGCACAGAAATATTTGGTGCAGACCTGTGGAAACTGTTTCCCTGAGAAAGCCTCCTGGAGTCTCCCCTTCTAGTATATGTGGTGATGGTAATGGCATAAATACTTGTAACTTCTCTTGTTCATCTGTGAAAACTGAAGTGAAAGGCAACAATTAATATTTAGGGGAATGCCTAATATGATTTCTGATGTGTTGACTGAAAAGCAAGAGAAGACAGCTTCAGTTTCTCAGAGAGACGGAATGGTAGAAAGCGTGGCCCACGACCACACCAGCTCTTTCCCTTAAGGCTTTATTTTGCTTTTTTGTTTGGTTCTTTGTTTGGTGTTTAGGCTGTAAGCTCGCTGTGCCAGCTCCTTTAAAGTCCTTTTTAGATCTGCTAGTGTTGGTGCTGTGTTGCTGCAACCTATGAGCGGGTGCTGTCTGCTGGAGGAGTAGCTATCAGTGACTATCAGTATTTTCACAGTGAAAAAAGAATGTCTTCAAACAGTTTATTTCTCTGCTGAGCTTTTCCACCATAACTTGCCTTGCTTTGCCAGCTGCTGGAAAATCAGAACTGAGAGCAGTGAGTGTGAGAGAGGGCTGTATCTTTACTTTTTCCAGGATGAAGCCGCAAACTCTCAGTTCGCTGAACAACTGTGTTTGTGCAGCTTAGCATGGGAACACAACCAGAGTTTTTCCTCTCGTTTTCCAGCCAGGAAGGATGAGCAAACACACATCATAGAAACAGAGTATTTTGTGAATGTTGAGTGAAACATGGGCACTATGTACAACAGTTTTGATCACAGTAAAACAATTGCCATGAAGATGTGCCATCCACATTTGATTGACATCATCTCTTCGAATCCTTTAGCAGAGTTGGGAACTGTATGTCCAGGCAGAGAGTTGAATGAAAGAAGAGCCCATGTTTTCAGATTCAGCATCTTTAATGGTCTATTGCTTTGGCATATAAAAATATGTAATCTGGAGAGAATGTAAAACAACACTATGAATCAGAATATGGGGGGTATTTCTTCCTAGCCAGTGCAAAAAATCCAATGAACACGGAAAAAAAAAAAAAAAAAAGAATAAATATCTAAAAGAAGTCTGTTATAGAATAGCTGTGGTAAGAAGACTGAATAAGAAACCAGAAAAAAAAGGGAAGGTAGATCAGGTCTGTGGACTCTGCTGAAGGCAAGAATTAATTTCACATCAGGAAAGGGATGAAGCAGCCTGGCAAACTACACCTGCAGAGAGGAGGCAGTGATGATAAAAGTGGAGGAGAAAGGGATGTAAAAAGGAAAAGGAAAAATACCCACATTTGTCTCAGCAGGGCAATACTTCTAACGCCACACTGATAAGACTGATGTCTTGTGGATGTGACCCTTCAGAAAAATATTCCATACTTTACATGGCTAAAATACGTGTTCTAATAAATGGCTGACTTGCCAGGATTCTATTGCATGGATCAGCTGTCTGTTCCACACTCAGGTGTTCAATAACTGCATGTTATAGATGATGAAGCTCAAAGAAAGGCCATTTCATTGCTTGCTTCAATTGTTTGTGAGCAGTGTTAATTAAACCCCTCTTGACCATGGCTCTCTATCTACAAACCTTTTGCAAAGTTATGGCAAAGTTTGAGGGCTACCCAGAGGGGTTTCTAAAGGCTCCATGTCTGGAAAACACTGCAAACATCATCGAATCAGTATTTCCATGGGCTAATGGGTGGTGTGCAAGCACAAGACCACCCTGGCAAGGTGTGATCTAAGAAAATAGGAGGATACTGAAGAAATTTTGTTAGCAGAGCAGTGCAAAATGATTTAACTCAGAAGTTTTTGTAATCTTGGCCAAACACGTTTACAACATCCAGCTCATTCTCTAGTTAGGTGGTCTGGAGACTGAATTCATCCCGGGGGCCAAAATATGAAATATTTGGGAATTCTGGCAGGCTCCATGCAACTATTCATGCTTCTTGTTTATCTCGCAATGCTACTTTGCATAATGAATGTGAAAGGGTGAAATAAACACAGCAATGTTTAAAACAATAGAATGTTTTGTATTGAGACATTACTGACCTCCATTTAGATTTTCAGCAACAAGGCAAAACGGTTGCTTTAGAGATAATAGTGCTTCTTTTTTAGGTTAGATTTGTGTCCAAGAGCTCTTTCTCTGCTTACAGCACCACTTGGGAGGAAGTAGAAATGCCTTTGCAGGCTTAAATCCTGCCCAAGTTTGGTTTTTTGAGCTTGGAGTGCCACTTCTCTTGCTCTTACAGCACACAGAAGGTGCCCCAGACAAGACATCCATTGCAAATTCAGGCTGTTGCAAACACATTTCACCAGCAATTTGAGATAAACTTTCCATCATATTTTCCAAGTCCATGCTGATGGTTTGGTTTTTACTATAAGCAGAAAGGTGTCAAAAATGCTTAGCCTGTTTGTGGATGTGTACAAGGCACCCACAAAGCTGCACACAAAATAGCTGAGGTGCCCGTGGGCAGCGCTTAGGAGTACATAGCATGGTTCTGGGTACTCACAGAATAAATGGAATTTGTTTCTGGGACCAGCACATGGTGTCTATCCTGCACATATTTTGCCCTCAACATTGCCCTTCTGCTCGTGGGGTTTCCATTCAAAATGGACAGATCTATTATTGTTTAAATCACTCTGAGGGGACTGAGCTTCCCTTCTCTTTGACGTCCAAGTGCTTGAGCTGTTGATGGGAGAAGACTCAAGTGTCTGTGCTTTCAATTAGTTATCTTTAACTAAGAAAAAGTTTCAATACTGATTTTTGGAATCCCATACCCAGAACAATTCAGTACAGTTTTAATGCAAGTCTGATAGGCCAAATTCTGCTCAGGCTTTAGGAAAATGTGGTCATTCTGGCTTTGATGGGTGTGCATACTGCATAAATCTGCATGAAACTTAGCTCACTCTGCCTGCTTATTCACAAGCCTATTTGTATCACAAATGTAGTGATACGTTTTGCACTGAGGGAGAGAATCAACAACTTGCAAACACGTCCAAAGATTTAGCTAAGTGCATCACCACAAACACACACCAGAGCTCACACACCCAGGGCAGGTTCTAAGTGCACAGTTAATGCCACTTCTTGCCAGATCTTCCCTTGCAAGGAAATGAAATTATTTCCAAAACTGCAAATGAGTAATTAATATCCTATCAAGAAATTAATATTGTCCTCAAAGTGTTTTGAGGTAGCACCTGATCCTGCAAACAACCATATCTTCATGAAAAGCAGGTTGCAGGTTCAGGGCATTCCTTGCTGCGTCAAATAATCATTACCTTTTCAACAATGTCAGGGGAATCTGGGTTTTTTTCCTCTGCTCACTTTTGCGCACTGTAGGGCACTTGGATGCTCATTAACATACATGTCCCTTCCAATTTCACTCTCATTTGCACTATGTTAACAGCTACTTTTTCATCTTTGCTCAGACAAACGATGGCCTTTGTAACCAGGAATAAAATTAGTCGGAAGTGGAAACCTGTTTTAATGAGGCCAAATTGTTATTTAACTCCAAATGTGTACAGTATTTTTTGTCTAAATCTCCTTTAATTCCTCCCTGGTATTAATTATATCTTGTCATAAACAGGCCTTGGAAATGTTTGCTCCTTCAGCAGAGTTCAAAACAGAGCCTCATGCCAGAGTACCACATTAATAAGGTAAAATAAAAAAGGGAGAAGGGGGGAAGCTCCTTTTGTCTAATTTTCCCAAAACTTCTGATTAAAATAAATGAGATCACTGGAATTTATATAGGCAAATTTGGCAGCTCCTCTATATTTACTGAAACTGTGACATAAATCAAAACTGAGACTCTCCAAGAATGTGTTACTTGTTATCAGAGTAATTATGTGTTAGTGACTCACACATGAATAAGGTACTTCTGTTACAGCTGTTTATTAGAGTTTTCTTGGCTTCCATTTCTTGCTCTGCCACTGCCTTGCTTCATAACCTTAGGGAAGTTTCTGTGTTTTGATTAATTCAAATGATGTGCATATGTATATATCTGTACATACATACACAGCTATATAAATATGTAGTAATTTCCTGCTAAAAGAACATTTCAAAGTGCTGTAAAAGGCAAAATGAAGATGACCTAGAGACTTCACCTGTTAGCATACCTTCTTTATTTAACTGTATACATAAGCCAGAGCTATTCAGGTAACATCCAGGCAGTATGGAGCTACCTGAGTTTTTAGGTGAAGCAGCAATTATCGCTCATACCTTCCCCTCTCCCAACTACCCCAAAATGACTTATTCACAATAACAACAAGAACGTATTGTTTCTTCATTAACCCAGCAGTTCTTGCCCAGTTGGAGAAAGGATTTAGAAAACTGTATGTTGTTACAGTGCCATCTGGTGATTCCCACATACAAGTGTGTGAAGCTCGCTCGTCAGTGTTATTACTGCTCTGCATTACTTAGCATACTTCCTCAGGTAGCTTGTCATGCTGATTTTTTTTAACTCCTTAGCATTTTAATGTGCAGGAAATTTCAACAAAAGACAATCAAAACATTTTCCAAATGTACTCTTAATCAAGTTTATCAGTAGCGGTTTGATTTTAAGGAACTGAAGTTAAAGCAAAGAAAAAAGTGTTTCCTAATGGTTTGTAATTCCTCAGAACCCTGATTGTGCTGGTGCTGCACCCCTGGACAAAGGTATGTGCTCTTCTTGGGACCCAGAAAGTGCTGTAGGCATGTTGTTAGCATCCCACATGCATTTGCGTGGCACTTGACTCTTTCAAGGTGCTAAGTGAACATTATTGGCTACCCCTTCTCAGTGAATTAGAGAAGCCTAGTCCCTGTTTTACTTACAGGAAAATGAACTGGAGATGCTTGTTTGAGAGGAGTCCTGAACAGAGCTGGAGTTAGAGCTGTGGGTGTCTGTTTCTCTTTTGCCGCCTGAGAACTGGACATGCTGTCCCTCAGGATGTGTACTTTTGTGACATAACATGGTGTAATGCTGCTTTCGGGCTTGGCATGCCTCTTTTGTCAGGTTTTTTGGTCACTTTGCCCATTTTCCCCTCTCAGAAGTAAGAATAATAATTGCTTGGTTCCTCTGCAATAATTAAGTATTTTATTTAATAGACAATTAGGAGTATCCCCCAACCTGGGGGTCTTTTGAGGATGGTCTTATGTACAGTCTTCATGCAAAAGTGGAGTAGCTACTAGTAAAATTTAGCACTAAGAGAGCCTCTGAAGCTTCAGACCCTTGCCTGAGATGTTCACATAACTGCAGTGATTGTTTCCTTCATTTTAAAATAGATTGAAACAAAACAAAGAATCTTGTTGCAGGCAGAAGACCAGTTGTCCTCTGAAAATGTGTATGCTTTATTAATTTAGGTAGAGGCATATAAAATTCCAAATTTTGAGTATAAATAATTATTGAAAAGCAGTAACAAATTCATCATTTCCCTTCCATCTTTTGATAGTCTATAGGGTAGGAGGCCATTTCACTCTCTTTCTTGCTCACTTATGCCAGAGGAAGTGCAGTCACCTCTTCTTCAATTCAGGTGTTTGTCTCTTCTGAAAAGCAACAGTTCTCTCCATCCCAAATATCTGCAGTGCCAGTTCACTGTCCTCGCATGCAGCTCAGTTCCAGCCTGCTGTGAATGGGGTCTTGAGGCAAGAGGTGTTTTTGGTCTTCTCCCAGATCCTTCTGAAAAGTCAGTGTTCACTCTTTAAAAGAGTCTGCAGGTGAGGGTATCACAGCTCAAGGTGACAATTCCCATTATTCCATGCAAATGACATATGGTAGAAAAGACTGTTCATATAGTTGCAATGGGTATGAACCAAGGGGCATTTTTAGAAACACATTCCCAAGAGCTAATAAAAATATATGGTATATATGCTTCAAAAACTGAAGAAAGCAGTCAGAAGGAAAGAAGGTGTGATATCTGCAGGCAGGGCCAGCTCTGAGAAGAGTTTGCTGTTTAATTGGCCAAGTTAAACAAGACACAATTAGGGCTAACCTGGTCTCCCAGGATTCATAAACCCTTATTTGGAAATTTTGGGGAGATGGTGGGGAAGCAGTGGCTTTAATTGTATCTTGTTTAACTTGGCCACTTTAGTGACTTACACTTCTCTGACTTGGCTTCTTTCATAGATGTCACACCTTTGAACAGCTGACTAGCCTTTCTTTTTTTTCCTGAATGTAATTTTTTCTGTATATTAACTGCTGCAAATCAGATGGAAGCCACATTTGTTTTCAATTTATTATATAAACAGATATGAATAATATTGTTAATATAATGGCTCAAGTTCTCTGCAATTTATATTCTTGTAAACAAAAGTCTTCTCTGCCATTCACAGAATTATAGAATAGAATCACAGCATTTCTTAGGTCAGAGAAGACCTGTAAGAACATCAAGTCCAACCATTAACCTAGCACTGCCAAGTCCATCACTAAATCATGTCCCTGAGTGCCACATCCACATGCATTTTAAATACCTCCAAGGACTGTGACTCAACCACTTTCTTGGTCAGCCTGTTTCAATGCCTGACAACCCTTTCTGTGAAGAAACCTTTCTTAATATCCAGTCTAAACTTTCCCTGGTGCAACTCGATGTCATTTCCTCTGGTCCTGTCACTTGCTACCTGGGAGAAGAGACCGACCCCCACCTGGCTACACCCTCCTTTCAGGGAGCTGTAGAGAGTGATAATGTCCCCCCTGAGCCTCCTTTTCTCTGAGCTAAACACCCACAGCTCCCTCAGCTGCTCCTCATCAGACTTGTGCTCCAGACCCTTCCCCAGCTCCACTGCCCTTCTCTGGACACACTCCAGCCCCTCAGTGTCTTTCTTGTGGTGAGGGGCCCAAAACTGAACACAGCACTCGAGGTGTGGCCTCATCAGTGCTGAGTGCAGGGGGACAATCACTGCCCTGGTCCTGCTGGCCACACTGTTCTTGATACAGGCCAGGATGCAATTGGCCTTCTTGGCCACTTGGACACACTCTGGTCCTTGTTCAGCTGCTGTCGAGCAGCCTCACCAGGTCGTTTTCCACTGGGCAGCTTTCCAGCCCCTCTTCCCCATCCCTGTGGTGTTGCGTGGCGTTGTTGTGGCCCAAATGTAGGATGTGGCACTTTGCCATATTGAACCTCATCCATTGGCCCCAGCCCCCATTCCAGCCTGTCCAGATCCCTCCACAGAGCACTCCTGCCCTCCAGCAGATCAACACTCCTGCCCAGTTTGGTGTTGTCTGCAGACTGACTGAGGATGCACTCAATCCCCTCATCCAGGTTGTTGATAAGGATATTAGGCAGGACTGTCCCCAGTGCTGAGCTCTGTGGAACAGCATTTGTGACTGGCCACCCGCAGGATGTAACTTTCTTCATCACCACTGTCTCAGCCTTATCACCTGATTGTCCTGCATGTGCCCATGTCGGCACTCAGGATAATCAACTCCGTGACCTTCCCCAGCACTGAGGTTAGGCCGGCAGCCCTGTAGCTTCCCAGATCCTCTTTACAGCCCTTTTTGTAGATGGACATCACATTTGGTAAACTCCAGTCAATGGGACCTCCCTCGTTAGCCAGGGCTGCTGGTAAATTATGGAAAGCAGCTCAGTGAGCATTTGCACCAGCACTTCCCTCCCTCCCCTTGGGTGGATCTGATCTGGCTCTATTGACTTTTGTATGTGTGTCTTAAGTGGTGTAACAGGTCACTGACCTTTTCCCCTGGCATTATGGAGGCTTCATCCTGCTACCAGTTCCTGTTTTCCCACTCAGAGGATTGGGTACCTGGAAAACAACTGCTATTACTGTTAAAGAAGGCATTAAGTACCTCAGCCTTTATCACTATGTCACTTTGTCACCATGTTTCCTGCTGCATCCAAGAAAGGATGGAGGTTCTCCTTAGCTCTCCTTTTGCTCTCAATGTCAACAGCAGCCAAGAAGCAGCTGGGCTGATCATGCACAGACTCATTGCATAGTTGTGCCATACCCAGGGGCAAAAGCTACTTTCCATACCTTCTGCTCTCCACGTCAGCCAGTAACTGAAATTACTGATCCATTAACTTCTGCACCAGCAGGAGACTGTGGCAATCCATATGGGTGAGATAAGGTGATTGCTGTGGGCATCCTACATGTGCCTACTTGTTAGACACAGCTGAGACAGTTAACACTGGAAAAGCAGAGCTGGGTGTCAAAATCAAAAAATATTTAGACCAATCACCCAGATGTACTTCACTGTGCGTGCTCTGACACATTGTGACTTTCTCTGTGTGAGTATGATGCCGTGGGGCTTTGAATATCAAGAGGTACCAGGTTTTGTTTGATGTTCTTCACAGAGTTTTCCTGATCAAACCAATTCCTGTCTCTACTTACAGCAACTGCATATATTTTGGGAGATGTGGTCTGAACAGCCTAAGCCATGGGGGAGAATGGAAGCATGAGACTTTTGGCTAACCTCTTCCTAGGGCAATATTTTCACCACTGGAGGCCAGAAAAATGTTTATCAGGGAAGACTGAGCACAGCTGATCCTGACTTGAGGCAAGGCTCTGGACAAGGGTCTCTTGAGTGCCATGAAACTCTGCAGTTTTAAGAGTTCTGGATAGAAACATTTTGATTTGGAACTTTTTTTTTTGTCTTTCCATTCAAAGGAAAACTTTGGCAAATTCAATTTTTCTTTGTAAGGAAATTAGTCACAAGTAGACTTCAATTTTTCTAACTGGTGTTGTATTATGAGGGAATAAAAAATCCCTCTGCAAGATTAGGGATTGAGTTTATCAATTCCTCTTGTCAGACACGTGGTTTGGGCCCATTAAGGCTCAGAGTGTCATTTAAGGCTATAGCTAAGATGAGCTAATCACCTATGACTTGCTCAAAGGGTCAATCTTACTCCTCCCTTACCTCTTTTGTCCCTGGCTATCCGTTCCCTCCCATCTGTTTCTGTCTGAGCCAGCAGCGAGGCACCTCAGTGGGCTGAACCAGCACCAAGTGCCTCTCTGCTTGCAGTACAGTTAGTTTTCTTCCACCTGAGTCCCTTAAACCAGCTTGCCATGAGGTCAAAAGAAAGAAGATCCAGCAGCCTGCAAACATGAAGAGTGTGGAGGATGGAGAGCAGGATGCCACTCCATGGACTGCTGTAACATAAAATAGGGCACTTCATTAAATCTGTTAGATAAATTGGGCCCTGACCTTTTAGCAAAATCTGCATGTGAAGGTCTCATTCCCTTGGGGCATAAAGCAAGGCTGGGAGGCTGTCTCTCCCCAGCCTCACTGAATGTCCATCCATTTATTCCTGGCTCTGGCACAAGCTGTAGGGCAGAGGCAGTTTGGGACAGAAAAAGTGGCGTGTTTGTTCTCCTCTGAAGAGTGGCTTTTTTGTAACATGCGGCATGTCAGCCATGTGAGCCAAATAGCCAAAGGTAAAAGAAATTACCAGTGCTGCTGATGGAACTGCATTTATAAAAGCAATGTGTCTCTGAATTTTTCATTTTCTCTTCTTTTTTTTCCTCAGGGTAAAAAAAAAATAAATAAAGGAGTAGAAGGAATTTAAATATAAAGCCATAGATATTGTGAAATTTAGCACTCACAAGTGTTCCCAAAGTTACCATTCCTACAATGTTAAATTCGCTATGTGATACACAAGTAGTATTTGCTATTATTTCCTTGGATTTTGATGGACAGGTGTGGTTTGGGGTAGATTTGTCATTCCCAACTGTCTTGCTAGAGGAATGTGTGTGGGCAGATATGTTGCAATGAAAACCAAAGGCCAGTATGCTTATAATATGCATATATAATACACACCTCTCCACCGCTAGCTAGACAAGGTTTCATGCAGTTCTCCCTGATTTACCCAGATAATTCAAGTATTCTTATATCACACTTATTCTTGGGAAAGGAGCATTAGGTAGCAGGCCCCATTTTTGTTGAATCCAATGCCACAGCTCCCAGCTCCTTCTATTGTTCCTCTTGTCAGTGGCAAACTTTGGGATCCTGACATAGAAAGGAGAAGAAAAGCACCCAGCTGAAAGATCCTGCTCATGGCTGGGAAGAGGGGAGGATGGGGAGGAGAGGGCTTTGAGTCACCTAGTGGTGTTTATCTCTGCTTTACCTTTTTCATTTTCTTTTTTGTTTGTTTGTTTCTTTGTTTGTGTTTGGTTTTGGCTTTATTCTTTTGGTTCAGTGTAACATGAAGCCAGATGAAGGGAGAAGAGATGGGAAAGCACTGGAGGGGTGTGGGGGTCACAGAGGCATGTTCACATGAACCATTGTTGCCTACTCGGGAAGGACCTTATCTCACCAGTCCTGGATCAATTTGACTAATCTATTTTATCTCACCATCTAATCTATCTGTTTCTGCTGAGCTATCCATCTGCCTCATGGTATTGATCCCAACAGTTTTGTAATTGTATTTATAAAATGCCCTTTCACCCTCCTGGGAAGAGGGGTCTTGTGTAAAGGCAGATGGGGGAGCAAGGGGTGGAAATAACACACTCCACTGCTCCTAATGACAAAGCCCCCGGCACCCACTACAAGTCCTTCCAGCCTTCCATTTCTTCCTCCTTGTGCAGCCCTTCCTCATCACTCCGGCTTCAAAGCACTGGAGACAAACGTGCCAGGAGAGCCCAGGGCAGTGTGCAGTGGCAGAGGGATAGCTGCCAGGAGCGAAGCCATTTGCAGAAAATGGAGCAGCGTCCCATCTCCAGCCTTGTTCCAAGCTGAAATACATCTGTTTCCAACAGTTAGCTAGAGAAGCCTGGAACTGCCAGATCATCTGAGGGAAGAAAAAGTGAGGGGAAAAGTATGATATTTGTGATTTGGAAGGAAACAGCTTTTTATCCCCACACAAAATCAAATTTAATCCAGAGATGTGCAATGACACCTTCCAAGAGCAAACAGATCCTTAGAGAGGCTCAGGAACATCCTCTGGGTGGATAATCTGCACGGCAACAGAGCTTCCTCCTGACTGCGGGAACCAGCTGCCACGTGAAGCTCTCAGCAGTTTGCCTTGGTTCTTTCTGTTCGTCCCTATTTAGACAGGAACTCATTCTCTGCTTGGGGTTGGGCATTTTATTTAGAAATCAGTGCATGTTATTTTGAAATCAAAACTTATTTCAATCCTAAATTTGCCTACATTGACCTCCACATTTTTTAACCATAGAAAACACTATAAACCAGCGAAGTTTCCTGCATGATGAATTGTGTGTGTGTGTTCATGCTTATGTATTCTCCTCATTTTCCATCCCTGGAGTGTATCATGTCTCACCTCTGAGATTTGTGGGTAGAGTAAAGGGCACTGGGGTCACACTGGTCTCTGTTTACAGACTTCCTTCCAACCTCTTCCTAAGCAGGAAGTGCTTTCTGATAAGGCTCATTGTTTTTATATCAGTATAAAGCTTTTATCATGTATTTGTTGTGCAGAAATAATATGCTAAACTATGGAGACCTATTGCTTCCATTCAGAGGTATTTCCCCACACAAAACATAGCAACTTCTGAATTACACATTGGATAGACATAGGGATTGCAGGGAATGCTGCAGGCATCACTGCACAAAACCCAGGTGGTTCCCAACTCAGAGCACTGAGAAAGGCTGGTTCACAGGGATGCAGGAGTACCAGGGCTGCCTTGTGCAGCAGAGCATGTTTGCCATCCTCTGCTGCTGCTGGTTTACTGGCAGAGGGAGAAGTTTAATTTGCTGTGTTAGGAGACAGCCTTTGAATACAGGCTGCACGCAGGCAGGGTCTGTGTGAGACTCTGCTGAGCAGTGGATCTGTTAGCTTGGGCTCTGAAATACCTCAGCCACTGCAGCAAGGGATCCTGAGCAAGCTAAAAACATTTTTCATTGGCCATAACCCTAAAAGTCCTCTTTAAATTCTGGCAAATCCCTTTGCTCAAAGAAAGATTATATACCCATTAAGAAGCCCGTTACCCCTCTCCTGACTCTTGGAGACACAAAGCTGGCAGCCAGTGTAGGGCCAAGCTGTCTGGCTATGGAGGGGGATTGTTGCTGAAGGGGTATCTCCAGCCCCGTAGGAGAGGGTCACATCTCCCCATCTGTTTATGACTTGGTCTGTCCTCTGCTATCAGCCTGTCATTAGCAAGTGTGAAAGTAACATTGCATTTAAAAACATTATTCAAATATGCTAGTTGTCTAAAACTGGCATTTATAAGGCAATTTCATAGAAGTTAGATATCGACAGTGCAACACTTTAAAAGGCCCATTCTGATTAACAAGGCTCAGAATGGCTCCCCTGATTCCCCTGGTTATGTTTTAAGAGAGGGAATAAAATGCGATAGATCTTGAAACAGCTGAAATCATAATTTTCCAATATGATCTGCAGCCTTGTTGTTCTGAGAAAGCAGAGGCTGTGATCAGCAGCACCCCTGCTCCAGAGGAGGGTACAGCTGACAGGGTGGTAGAGTGGCCAAACGGCACTTTGGCTGCTCCTGCTTCCGTCTGAGCCTCAGGGACCATGGCAGTGCCAGATTCCTGCCTGAGCTGCTCCCACACACTCACAAATTACACACCTTTGCTGCCTCCAAGAAGTTCAGTAACCTCCATGAGGTGGGAATTAGTGTTTGCATTCCTGCACCCATGGGCAGCTGCTCAGTTCTTGATATCTCTCTAGGTGAAAACAGATCGGATGTGCTGTATTTTCACCAAAGACCTCCCCTTGCCCCATGTTCTGGCAGTTCACACACCAAACAGCGATGCAAGATCCTCAGAACACCTGAGTGAAGCCCAAAGTCTCCAAAGAGCAGCATACAGTGAAACAACAGATCTACTGGCCAAATGGAAGAGCAGATACAGGGAAAAAACCTCATTATGTGTGCTGTGCAAGGAAGCTGATGACATGGACTCTGGGCTCTTGTTAGAGCTGATCCTGTGAGTGCAACATGAGTTGCACCCCTGCAGGTACATCATGGAAAAGGTGATTATTTCTGATTTTGTTGGTTAGAGGTAGACGGCACCCCTTCATCCAAATCACACTCTTCTCTCTGCCACGCACAGGAAAAACTGGTAGGAACACTGTAAGTCCTTTCATTGTCATAGCCGTGGATTTATCCAGAATTTTAATTACAGATTTTTTTCTCTGTTTTGCTGAAGGTAATTTTACTGATTTGGTTCTCTTACCCTTCATCAGCACGTTCCATAGGGACTAGCAGCATATCATCACGCTGGCTCACCTGGAGGAAAGCTTTGGGAGAAGGGCATTGAAATACAGAGAGCAGTGTCTGCTCTTTTACTTAGGCAATAAATCTACTGCTTTATTATTGCTGTTGGGAAACTCAGAGCCAAATTCTTTGCTAGCAAAACATTGGCTTCGGTGGAGTTCAGCCAGCAGAGAGTTTAGCTTCCTGTTTTTGTTCCAAATCGAAGACTATGCTTGGCCCAATTGTTGTAGTTGTTTTGCTAGTTATCTGTTTTAAAATAATTATGTGTTGTGAGTTGGTTGGGGTTTGCTGTTTTTTGGTTGGGGTTTGTTATTTTTTCCTTTTTTTATAAATTCTTCTTCACACATCACTTTGTTTGTAGCAGTCAGAAACAAAAAAAATGACAGTACTGCTACGTATCACCTCCTTTGTTCAGGAGTTATGAAACTCGAGGTCTCATCCAAAGGCAAGGCTTAGCCCAGGCTGAGCACAGCTTGGCGTGACCTGCTGCCCAGGTAGGCGGCCACATTACCAGCCCAGGGCTGAGTCTGCAGCTGGTTCTTGCAGCAGACCCTGGGTGCTGAGCTGGGTTTTCTAGTGGCACAGCAGCCCCCCAGAAAGCCTCCTCACAGTCCCTCAAAGAGTGGCAAAGTGTAGCTCAGGACTTGCCAGGGCAAGCCCCATCCCTCAGGTACCTGGCATTAAGACACTAAAGATGTTTGCTCCAGGGGCTATTATTAACTCACTCCTTGTGCAGGGGCTGGCACCTGAGGGTCCTGGCTTAGTTGGGGCCTGTAGCTATTCCTGCAGTATAAATGTTATTTATACAGTGCAATTAAGCAGAGGTTTAATATAAACTGCTGCCAGCACTGGGTTAGGTACCAAAGTGAAAGGACATCTTGTGAGACGTTCTTGAGAACCAAAAGCACAAAGTTTTAAACTTCTGTTAAACAAAGAGACAGCTTTCTCAGAGAGGTTAAGCAAAACAAATAGCAAACAACCCTGTTTGGAGAAGTAGCTATCTTGTGAGCTAAAACTAAAACTAAGTGTAAGCCAGAGACAGGAGCATAGCCATCTTGTCTTGTCTGTGTGCTCCCATCCAGCTGCAGGCTGCCTTATTCCCAATCTTTGCGTAGCAGGCTTTGAGAAAACAACTTGCTGTGTTTTAGTACACCAAAATCACCAGAGTCACCTCTCTGTAAATGAATGTCAGAGAAGCACAAAAGCATATGCTCATAAACATCACACCCTGCTGTTTGTACAGTTCTTCATCATACTCGAGTCTGGATTCCCCTGGGGATTTCCACATTCACCCCACCCAGAAAGAGGACTTAAGAGTAGGCATTGCCCCCACAGAGGTCCTGAGCACCAGCCAAACTTCTGGGTTTCTCCATCTTCCTGTCTTTTGAAACAAGCGAAACAGCTGGAATCCCATGTCACAGGCCACGTGAACTTTTGGAGAATGTTTTCACTGGTGCAGCATTGATTTTACTAGGATCAATATAAATATTACGTTAGCTTGCAACTGCTAATTATATCAACATAAAGGTAATTTATAGTGATGATCACAGTCCTAATGCTGTGCTGCTGCCAACCCTCACAACTGATGCTTTGAGACATCATGTAAACCCAGCCATTAGCAATCAAGTAAATGCTCCCATTACACATCAGTGATACTGGCTAAAGAACTTTTTAATTGACTTCTTAGGATTTATGGCAGATGATGCAGACTGTGTGTTTAAGTTCAGGATTCTTTTTCATGTTTTATATCTGCTGCTGCTTAGATATATGCTGGTCCTAGAGTAAATAGTGTAACATTACGTGCTTGAAATTGGAAAGACTGAGTTTGTTTCACTTGGAAAGGAGATGAAAAAGAGGGCTCAAGAGAAAAGTCTGTGAAGGAATGAACAGCAGAGAAAAAGTTAAATGGGAACATCTCTTCCCAATCTGCTAAAATAAAACTACTGAAAGAGTCATTGAAATGAAAATGTGGTAAATTCAAAAATGGTAAAACGTTTTTTCCCCATAAACAGAAAGTGAAATTTTGGTTATTGAGAAATCACTAAGGTCAGTCATTCAGCAACTTTTAGACAGGGATTGCACATTATATGTAAAAGACTTTCAAGAGACGTTATGCTTAAAGATCATGCTCCCAGGCAGGAATGTAAAGCTTTAGGATCCTGTGGCTTAAACTGCTCTCTAACAAGCCTGGAGTCAGGCTGACATCTTCAGAGAGACTGGATTAGACAATAGGGTTTTTCTTATCCATTTCCACTGAAGCATCCATCAACAGCCATAAGGAGAATTGAAAAATGTAAAGCACACCACCAAACAAAAAAAACCCCAAAAAACCCAAAACAAAAACCCCACCAAAACCACACACAAAAAACCCCTAACCCACGAAACAAACAAACCAACCAAATGGCTTTTAGTCCTGGAAGATTCTAGGTTTGAGATAAGGTACTGAAATTTCAGATGCTCCAGCACTGAAAGAAAGCTTACTGTATGGGGGATTTTCAGTGCCCCTGTCTGCAAAAAACCTCCCAGAGGTATCAGTGAAATAGGGTTATTGAGTTGCACAGAGGCTATGGCAGTGAGCCAGGAGGCAAATTATTGTCATAAACTCAGGATCCGAAGGCTAGGGGACAGTAAAATAGGCTACTGAGGGTTAGAGGCAGCACTGAGGAGTGGGTAGAACAGGGAAAAATCACTCAGGATGAAATGAATAGCATGTTTTATTTCCCAGACAAATCACAGTGACAAAGTTTCACACCTTTGAGCAGCATTTGGAACACAAAATACCTGCATAGTCATGCACCAAACTGATAGAGCTTTCTGTTTGTTTTTAATAGTAAGTATTTTTATGTCTCTCTCTCTATAATGTATATCTCTGTGTATATGCTTATTTAGAAAATTCATATGTTTATACTTATGCATACATAAATATCTATACTAATTATGTGTATAGGTATTGGTTATATGCCATAGCTTCTATGACGCATATTCATCACATCAAAAAGTAGCTTATTCTGCTTAGACTAAAGGTTTAAAATGGTACTTAAATACATTATTTGAAAACACTCTATCTTTATATGGGTATCTATGGATATATCCTGAGATAAATCCATAGCTGTCAATATAGAGACATTTTTCAATGGAAAAATCTCTAAATAAGCCAGTGGGTTTAAGCTCAGCAGGTTTTGGTAACTGCAGGTGACATTTCTAAATCTTGTATAACTCTGAAGCACTGGAGCAGAGGTAGGTAACATCTTCCTGTGAGATGAGTACAGGGGAAGGACTTTGCCCCCACCAGGGATCTTGGCTTTCCTTTTTATAAAGGGGAATTATAAAATGTACCCTTAAAAAAGAAGCTAAGAATAGGAAAGCATGCTTGCTGAGCCCTTTCAGATTAGCATAAATCTAGATTCCCTGCTAAGATGTATGTCACCATTTATAGGATGTTTATTGATCTGTATTTATTGACGAGGACTCTGCTAACTTCGATTACAATTGAGAATTCAAATGAATTGGTTAGAAATGTATCCAGATGAAGCTGTTCCCTTTGCCTGGTTTTGTCTGCATCCCTGTCACACAGAATAGTCTGCATGCTAAATGGCAGCTGGATCTCAAGATGATTCTGTTTTGGCAGATTTTCAAAACGGTTTCTGTGTTTTGCCTACCTGATTTGCCGTCTGTTGAATCTGATGACATTTGTTAGCATGCAGCTGGGGGAATTTAAAGAAGTGCACATTGCGAGTACATGTGGATCAGTGAGTATTCTGTGCTTGGCTATAGAGCTGAAGACTGCTGCCATGGATAGAACAGACTCAAAAATACAATAATTTTCTTCATAGCAGGATGAAATTTATGTTTCGATTATCTGATTTCCAGATCCCGTCACCTGTTGGCTTTTAGGTCTAAAAGCCCTCTCCTGGCAAAAAAAAAAAAAAGTTCAAAGAAGATGGAGTTAATCATTGTAAGGAAACATAGTAAGCAACAAAGGGGTTTTAACTCCTTCCAAGTAAGTTCAGCAGTGTTCAACAGCCCATTTAATGGCACAAGACATTTGCCATCATAGAGGATTTCCTGTTCTGCAGACATAAATCTCTATTTGCATGGAAAGCAACAGGCTAAAAAGCTCTTCAGATCATTTTGCGTTAAGCACATGCTGGCAAGTGCATTAGAAGTGTCAAGCACTCAAAGACTAAGACGGTTTAGAAGAAAATACTTTTGGCCTATGAACTCACAGTTTTGTGCAATGTGCAGGTTTTCTCCTGGAAATAATAGTAGTAACCATATTTTGACAAGCTTGAAGGGGATCCAACATTCACCTTTTCATCATTCTTCTTTACTCAGCCTAGTCCTTCCTAAAAGCTAAAGCTACAAAATTGTGTCTCATCCCTTTGTTGTGCCATTGCTTGGATAGGAAAGTGTAATGGACATAAATGTCCCTCCTGCTAGGCAGCCACTTCAGAGTAATTTGGGCTACAGATTTACTCTATGCAACCGAATGATTAAATTATGACAGAGACAAAATGACTGAGACATTCTGTTGCAAGACAGAGTGGCACCCTCAAGGCTTCAGGCTGATACATTTACCATAGAAACACAGAGAAAAATATTTGTTTCATTAAAATTAAGACTGTTTTTCACCATGACATAACCTTAAAATGAAGAAATTTGCTTGTTAAAATGGAATAATTTAAGAACAGTTAGTTCCACAGCATGACGCACCCCACAATATTATGCCAAATTACAGGTTAAGCAATTGAAATGGCTTAAAAAAGCTTTAGCATAAGGATTATTTCCTGACTTTCCTTGTCTACATTCAGAAGCTCTGAAAGGTTACAGCTGGCTCTAACAAAGCCCTTAGATGCAGGATAATACAAATGAAATATAATAGCTAAGATAGTGTGATAAGAAGATAGTGTCCCAAAACTGGATCCTTTTTTTTAACCTACAGAAATTGAATTGAACTGCAATTGAATTGATCTCAGAATTAAAAAGATAAAATTGAAAGTGTTCAGTGGACCTGCAGCCCAGTGTGAGAGAGAAGTATTTTAATATTCATAAGGAAACACTGAAAGCAGAGTCCACAAATTTCAAAGCCTTTCTCTTCTCATCCAGCAGGGATCCTTATGCACACTGAACCTGGAGGACCAGAGTGGGTCCTCCTAAGGCTTCCAGGGCAACGAGCGCAGTGCCATTCTGATATTAAATGAGCCACCCCACAATTTAACTAATTCATGTGGAATTCTCACGGGAGAGGATCTGAGAGCTGTGGGATGGTGAGCACTAAGAGATGTTGGGAGAGGTGCTCACTCATGCAGCCTCACCGGGCGGGTGAGTACGTGGGATAGAGGTCAGCTGAGGGTGGCTACTCCTCCTTTTCTCCTGCTGTTTTTTACTGACCTGAAGTTTCTCTGAGCAATAAATAGGCTGAAAGCCTGGAAATGAGCTGGGGGTCAGTAGCACCATGTGATCTGTCAGTTCTTCAGACCCCGTCAGTGGATGGCCTGCACACCCTGGCTTGGGACTTGCAAGTGAACTGAAGGTAAAGGAGGCCAAAACTTTGACTATACGAAAAACTTGCACCACTTTCAAGAATTCAGTTTAACATGGATCTTGTTAAAACAGTACAAATATCTTAATTAGACGTACATAAACTAATTTAATCCTTTGCTTAAATCAGTTTACTGTGATTCATCAATGGTAGCTAAAAGAAATGTGTGTAGGGATTACACTGGTTTAAATGTCTACATTATAGGTGTGCACTGATTTAGCTACATTGATGTTATATAGATTTGATTATGTAAATGCAACTTTCCCTAATTTCATTGGTTTATTGATATGGTAGTTAATTAAGCAGGAAAAGAATGTAGAAACAAGGATCTTGTTTTAGAGTAAAAAAGGATTAATGAATAATTTAATATATTTGTTCTGTTTATAGATATTTGATAAAAATACCGGCTATTTTGATTTTACATCTTCATTTCTTTACAAATCTAATTAAATTATTTTCATGCTAGTTGGACAGATAATACTAACATTAAGGGCAGGCCTTGTGCTTTTATGTGAAGGTGGTACATTTTGAGAGAGCTGTTGCAGCTAAATTCCTAGAGGTGAAAACCACATGTAGCTAAGGTCAGTCTGCCTCAAGTCAAAAGATTGCCACTGCCCTGAGAAGCTGATGCTGTGTGTGCAAGGCAAGGCAGATACAGTCAGATGGTGGGGCCCACACAAACCACTGCATGGTATCAGCCAGCAGGGTTTGCCCCTGATCTCAACCACAGTCTAGCAATTACCATGTTTTGCATAAATACCGTGGTAAGGAAGAGTTTCAAAGACTAAAAGAGAGCTAATGCTGGAGAAGGAAATCCTGGAATGAGTGCTGATTTGACAATTTGCTGTGTTTTTATACTGAGCGTGAGACATTAGTATGAGGATGGTCAGCCTGAACATTTAAGACAGACAGGACACATGCAATGCAACTGGGAAATGGAAAACAGTGGAGGAAAACGGTATGGGATCAAAGTAACGGGCAAGGATCCCTGTCTCTGTAGGAACATCCTGTGTCAGTAAGAATGAGGAGGACATTAAAAGGATGTTGCAGTGATGCAAGTGCAGGGGAATGAGAATTTTAGCAGCATGGCATGACACAGAGATACCATGGAAAGGCAAGCTACATGATTCAGCCACAAGAAGAAACAAGAATATGAAGAGTGACATATGCAGAACAGAATGCACAGACAGCAGCAGAGAGGACTTAGCAGAGGCTAACATGACAATAATTAGAGCAAACCAAAAGAGACTATCAAAAATGTTAAGGAACTCTACTTTTTTAAACTCAGTTGACTTGGAAATGGTAGATAAAGAGGTATAGAGGCAAGGTGGGTGTAGTTGTAAGGTTGGCAGACTGAGACAAGAGATACTGACCTGTGAATCGCCCTGTCATGTGATTTATGGATGGCTTATAGGTCAAGGAAGCTCAAGATGAAGCAGGAACCAAACCTTTGGCCAAAACAAGGTAATTAGAAACTCTGTGAAAAAGGTTTCTGTTGAGTGCAAGGCAGGAGAGCATCCAAGACACAATTAGAAGAAAACAGTTCTAAGCAGTGGTTGGCTGGATATAGGTAAGTGTATTTTGAGGAGCAGAGAAGAGTGAAGGTCCATTCTAAGGTGGAGTTACTGTACATCCTTGTGCAGGGAGAGAAAAGAGCCAGGAAACTGTGAAAAGAGGATAGATGAGATGGATGGAGGGGCCAGAAGGGAGATGCATTTTGGAAGACAAGAGTTTACAGAGGAGGAGGCAGAAGGGAAGGTCAGATGGTTGAAAAACTGCTCTGTTTTCACCTCCAAGGAGGCTGAGCTGAGATGGTGAATGGCAAGGGGAAGGGAGGGTTTGAGAGGTGGGTCAAGGAGTGAGGTGAAGGAGTAACTGGCATTGTGCAGCATCCAGTTGAGTTGAGTAGAGGAGTGACCAAGATGGGAAGATCACTGACATTAAGATATGGGAGGGGATATGGGAGGATTTGGGAGAGGGATGTGCCACAGCCACCTAGAAGGGAGTTTGGAAGGAGGGGGCAATGCAAGAGTATGAGCAGTGGCCAGCAGTAGTAAGTGACCACGGGATAGGAGTGTTAGATCTGGGCTAAAAACAAATGGGGGGAAAATGCACGAATAAATACTGTGAATTTGCAGTGGTGGGAGGGAAGGGAGGTAATGTCTAGGGAAAAGCTCATGGCAGGTTTATGAGAACTGCCTATGCGTCAGGATGAGAGGAGACTCTGCCTAAATGAGGACTGGCATATGGACAAGGCTGGGAGAAAAGCAGTCACAAATTTGAAGCTGATGTCTGCGGCCATGGATCTTTCCTCTCCCCTGCCTGTGTGAAAATGCTAACCCTGTGTGATTCAATTACTTCAGATTTCCTTGATTTGGAGGCAGTTTCCTCTTCCTCAGCAACAGTGTGCACAGTCATCCCTCTAATTGCAGCAGGAGCGCTGTCATACTCTGCAGGCACGGAGCTTGCAAGCTTTCAAAACATGATGGTGCTCTGGGATCAAAGCTTGCAAGGGTCCTTTTTAATTAGTATCACTTTATATTTTGTGGGTCTGTCTCCACATCTCTAGCTTTAGCCTGTTGTAAATAAACACCTTGGAAACCTGAGTTAGGTGTAAACATGATTATGTGAAACAAAAAGTTTGAGAGGTGTGAACTGCTTTTTATATGCCTCCAGGAGTGGTTAAGCCTGACCTCAAAAGAGTGATTTAAGAGTCAGCATTGTATGGTTCACAGCTGATTTTAGCTGAAGGCTCGGGTTGGGAGCTTCACACCACCATCCCAGGAGATGAAGCCCCATATTTAATGCCTCCAGCTCCAATGTCACAACCCGCATCCTATTCCAAACCACTCCTGTACATGCAGTCTATCTTGATGCTTGTGGTGCACAGAAAACGGCCCTGCCTGTGGCTGTCTCCTGAATCAGGGTCAGATCTGGACCCAGGGCAGGGGACAGGGCAGGGCAGGTTTCACCTGCTGCCAAGCCATGGGCGGTGGCTTGTTTGTTGTCAACGGGAGTTTCATTTTCCTTCTTTGGTCCTCTTTCCTCCTTGTGTTTAGACATTGTTTTTCAAATGTGCCTCTGTTGAAGCTATATTTAGGGCTTGTTTTCTAATTTGGCACTGCTTAGGCTCTCTCACATAGATCTTCTTGGGTTTTTTTTCATTTTTATTTTAAGCGTGTGATACCTTTAAACGTGTAAATATCCGGCCTAATTGGAATGCCTAAACAGTCACTTCCCAAACTGCCAAGATGTTCAAATCTGTTGATGTGTGCAATCCCGAAGTTACCATGGCAACCACATCCATTGCCAGAGAGACATGCTAGATCCGCTTCAGCTTGTGGAGGGCATCCCTCAGCTCCAAACTTTAGGCAGCACGTTTATTTCCAGCTCCTGGGCACCTTGCTGGGCTATAGCTGCATCCTGGTGGTGAATGGGAAAGGGGAGGGAGCCCTGGCCCGCTCCCAGGTGGTGAAGGTCGCTCATATGCCCAAGTCTTGCTGCACAGGGGGCTCAGTCTAAGCAGCCCAAGGGTGGCATCATTATCCATTGCCCTGGCTGAGGCAGGACACAGGCAGGACTCTCACGGGATAATGAGATACGTCTGACTTTCCGTGGCAAAAGGATGAACCATGTCAAGTAACTGAAAAGGTGTGTTAGCAGGTGCTGGCTTGGTCTCACTGAGCAATGCTGAGAGTCTCAAATCGCTGCCCAGGAGGTTCTGGGCCAGTAACCAGTGCTGCTGCTGCAGCAGCTGCCAAGAGGCACGGAGTCTACTCACCATGGTGGCCCACCTCCAGTATGAAGAGGTGATCCTCCAAAAAACCTGAGCACTTTGTGGGAGAGGCATGGTCACTCAATGCCTCTTCACAAAAAATAGCAATCACCTTTTAATCCTTCAGTTTGTTCTCTGAGACAACTTCTTCTGGAGCAACTTCCACAAGCTGGTTTTGCCCTTTGCCCCACAAAGTACAGTTATATACTACAGTCAAGGTGATTCTGTGGGGTTTGCATTTTTTTCCTTTTGTGGAAAAGCATTATGTGAGTAAGATGAAGTTTGCAGTTCCTTTTTCACATCCTTTTGTCCTTCTTTAGTCTCAGAGTTTCTACTCCTGAAGGGTCCACAAAACCATTGCAAAAAGACTTTTGAAGAGAGGCTCGAGCAGATGCCGAGAGTTTCCTGCACTGAGGCTTCCACTGAAAATACACAGGGATGGACTTGAGAGTTGGCATACAATGTTTGCTGCAGCTTCCTGGGCATGAGTACTTGTTTTCATTTTATATTTGAACTAAATCCAAGAAAAACAATGTGGCTGTGCAGAAAAGTTTGCCTTTTGTCTTGCTGCTTCTGTGAAACTCGCCTGGGCTTTCCATTAGGAATGAACAGCTTTTATGATTACAGTGTCCAACATTAGACAAAAGGCTTAAGAACTTTGTGCTTTTAATAGCTTTGGTATTCCCACCATCTCTGACAATTGTAATCCATGTAACCATTAGGTTTATTTTTACATCTATAAATATTTGTTTATATATATGTGTACATATATGTGTATATGTCCGTTCATCTTCACAGCTGGACAGATGCAGTATCAGTAATTGTGAAAGTATGCTCCAGCAACAGTCACTCTCTGCTCCTGTTTAATAACCTCTCAAGATCAATTAATTCACATCAGCATTTTTAAAAACCATGTCAAAAAGCCTCCTTGCAAACTCATGTGTTTGCTTAAAATAATTAAATATAGGTTTAGAAAATAAAAAGCTGGCTGGGTTTGAAGTTTGAGTTTGATTTCTGCTATTTTTACAAAAATGCAACTATACTTTGAGCATTTCAGATTTGCATGAGTCAAATCTGTTTAACTCTCCAAGAATGAGGATTAGAGACTTAAAGATTACTGATATTCTTGTGGGGAAAAAAAAAAAATCATTCCAGCCACAAGTGCTAGAAGCCATTTTTTCTTGTTCATTGTGGGCAGCTGCTGACACAATGCTCTTGTCCAGCTGAACAGGACAACTGCAACCCCTTCAGCATCTCAGCAGCTTGGGGATTGCTTTCTTCATGTTCTCTGTACTAGTGCATTTCTGTTATGCCATGTTTACTACCCAAAACTCAACAATCCTCTGTAAGAGTTTTTGTTGAGGATTATGCCAGGTTCTTAACAGATGAGCTGTCTTTTACTGTGGTCACATCAATATACATGTAAGGAGGTGTGCTGTGCCTTGCAGTCTGGCCAGCTTTGCTCTGCCTTTTGACTCCTGCTCCAAGGGAGAAATCTGTGCTGGGTTTCACAGAACTTGCTCAGTTGCTGCAAAAGCATTGCCTAAGGTCATGAGATGAAACATCTTTTTTCTTCATGGGGTGGTGGGTTGGCCACTTAATTTTGACTTCAGCAAGCCCTCTCAGTGCTGTTTCCTGGGTGATTTATCACAGGGATGTCTTCTCAGGTCCTGTAGCCTTAATAAACATTAAGCAATATTTAAGCAAATATTTTGTTTAAAATTCACTAAAGATGCTGTGTCAGCTGGGAAATGTAGTGCACTCTTTTCCTAAGGGGATTTCAAAAATTCCACCTGCCCCCTGGGATAATGCTTCCAGAGTAACAGAGAGGCCTCAGGGGCAGGACATGGGATGTGCTTTACTCCCCTCTAGTCACAAACACCTGTTCTTACTTTATTCCGGGTCAGACCTGTGGTTCCCGGCTGCTGCAAGTCAGAATAGTTTGGAAGGCTTTCAGCTAGTGAAGGAAAAAAAATCAGACGTAATCCAATTACAGAAGAAAGAGATGAAAAGAGCAAAGATGTTTCCTGCCCCCTACACTAGGAATGATAATTTAAACTACATTTCTAATCCTAAATATTTTAGCAAATGAGCTGCATGAGCTCAGCATGCTGCTGACTCTTCCCTCTTCCAGTTTATTGCCTGCACAGCCATGCAAAGCATCCCCCTCTGAAACGGACATCTCTGTTTTAAAAGGAGCTGTTCTTTGCCCTCTCTTTTTTGACCTGATCACCCTGACACAGGCAGCCTGGGAAGAGGAAATTTTACTGCTAGTTGTCTCACTTTGTCTCACTTTTATGAAACACATGGCTTCTCCATTCCTAGTGTCTTCTCCTGGAGCTCCATAATCAAGAAGGACTGCATGGCTATCTAAGCCCAAACAAGACTACAGACAGTTTTATTTGTCTACGATTACCACCCATCTGTCATGAATTAAGGCAGGAAAGGATGAGCAAGTTTATTTTCTATTCTAGCCCTTTTACTTCCCTGAAGATTTTCACTCTGGGGGAAGATGGAGCACATTTTTCTCCGAATACAAGTTTCAAACACAAAAAGGAGAAGAATGCCCTTCAAAACTCTGGGGACATATGTCAGAGATGCTTTAAAGTTATGCTACATCCTTTTCAATCCCATGCGGGTGCCACAACCTTGGGGTCCTGCAGTCCCAGGTTAGCTCGAACCTGGTGCAGCTCTTTTGAGCAGACCTGCGCTTGTGCCTCTCTACCACCTCTCTAAGGCTCTGCCACAGGCAGGAGTGTGGGCAACACCATGCAACCATGTTCTGTGTGACCTGAGGCTCAGCCCTGTGGTTTCCTTTTTGGGTTTCTTCTCCCACCTATTTGGGCTCTGAGTTTCCCAAGGCAGAGGTTCCTCTCCTGAGCCCATGGAGTGCTCTCCACAGAGGTGGCTCAGTACAGCAAGGAAAAATTATTGTGGTGGAGAAGCAGCAACTGCAAGCCCAGTCAGAAAGAAAACTACTTATTTTCCTTTGGAAAAAAAACCCCACAACATCAAAGGATTTTAATAGTGTTTAAGTAATGTTTTTTTAAATGCAAAGATACTTGTTTTCTCAGTCATTTGTAACAAAACCTATTACATGTACGACAGTGCAATCCATCATAGACACAATGAAACATGTAAGGTGGAAGGAGGAACTCATGACATGTTTTTAATAGACATTTCTTCCCTTCCCCCTCCAAACTGAAGGTATTTGTTATGACTTTTACTTAAAATGGGGAAAGATGAGAGGGAGAGGAGTATGTTCTGAATTCACTGGAGAAGAAGGAAGATTTGTTTTATTTTATTTTTGTAGCTCTAGGCTGCCTTTGAGTAACTGGGTATTACAGTCCTGGTGCATCTCTAATTAATAAGATCAACTGCCCCTGAATTTTCTTTTACAAACTAATTTAGATATGTCAAGGCTGCAATTATTTTGAGAAAGATCTGACTCTTTGCTTATTCATCTTTCCTCCCACTCCATGAGAAAATAAAACCGTCAGCTTAAATGCCCTTTGAAGTCTGTTTTAGGTACTTGATTGAAAATTAAATATTGCCTTGCCACTGTTAAAAGTGGTCAAGGTTCCCGTTCTTTTTTCTTTTTCCCTCGCCCCCACCCTACAATTTGCAAAGGATAATGAACCCTGGGATCTGGCTTATTTCCAGATACAACCTAGCACTGCTGTGGCCATCTGGGCCCCTACCCCCATCTGTGATGGATGTCACGGGTGAGATGGCAGCACCACCAGGGTCACTGGCAAAGCACCTACCTCTGCTGTGCCTGGCATGGGAAGGGTCTGACCCTGCAAGGTGCTGTGTCCTCTGGCTCCAGCTGACTTCTCAACCCCATGCAATCAACCTCTCCCTTAGTCCCAGAGAGCCCTTGGATTTATGGGGAATGGTTCTGAAAACTCATAAAGATCAAACCATTTATTGGGGTGAATGGTTTGCTTTTATTTGGCAGTGTTTGTGGAGCCCGAGCACTGAGCTTGCGTTATAAAAGTTATTGCATGTCAGGTGCCTCCCAAAATCCTACTTCAATAATCCCTTCTCACTAGAAGCCTCCAGAAAGAAAGAAATGAGGCAGGGGAGAGGAGAAGGAGGGAGAATTTGGGCTCCCACTTGTTAAATCCTATCGGTCAAGCTTTCATCTCTTGGCTGAGGCTTTGCATCTGGAATAGTCCCCTTGGGATGCTGAAACAACAGGCCGAAACAATAGGCCCGGCCTGGGCTATGCATTTATTCATTGCAGGAATGGGGCAACAAGGCAGAGCAGCAGTTCCCTGACCAACACAAGAGCTGGATCCACCAGCAGAAAGAAAAGCTACCCATGCCTGGGTTTTACCAGAAGATCTACATTTTGTTACAGAAGAAGTTGAGCCCATTTAAATGAGGAAAAGCAGCCTGGTTGTAGTTTTGTTTTGGTTACTCAAGCTGGGTTTCCTATACAGGCAGCATGACTTCACAGTGTCCTGCCTGCCACAGAGGAGAAATGTTTTCCCCCTTCCTACCTCCCCCTCCTCTTCCCTGCCAAATTCGAGCAGGATCAGCAAAAAGCCTGGCAGGAGGGACACTAGCAGGCAGGCAATTCTCTGACACCCCATTGAGAATCCTCCACCCTAACCCCTGCATGGTGTGGTTTACAACTTAGACTTTATTATCTGCTGACAAACTAAGACTTTTCTGGAAAGCAAGGGGTTTTTTTCCCAGAAGCTGACAGAGCCTGACCGGAGCATAGCAAGCTCTCAGCAGAGCTTTAGCCGTGCCAATTCATTTATTCCAAGGTCTCAAGCTAGCATTACATCCTAGGTGATCATAAATGCTGTCTGGCTGGAGTGGTGAGATGGGAATTCCTAGCCCAGTTCTGTCTAGACCAGGGTTTGTCATGGAGAGAAAGTCACAAAGGGGACACTGTGAAAGTGCTCTACATGGTGGTGCCATTGTGGGGGCATTCTGGACACATCTAAAGTGCAAACCTGGCATCTGGCCCTCGTTAAGATTGCTAGAAATAACTGGAGAGCTGTCTTTTAGTGGTCTCTGAGAAGCTCATAATCTGAATGTGAGCTGCTGGTAGCCAGATCCTAAAAGACACTCAGTTTTGGGGTTTTTTTCTTTAGACCTGAAAATTTCAAGTCTGCATTAAGGTGAAGAGCAAGGACATAGCTTAAAGGTAAACATGTTTTTTCTCTTCAAGCCCAGATTTGGTGTTTTACCTGTGTCCAGCTCCACATAAAAAAGTGGGAGAAATAGATAAAAAATAAATCTGATATACATGTTTATTTGCATAGCCATGTATACAACATGCTGCCTGTGTAACATCCATGCCCACATGAAACTGAGTTAAATTGAAGACGTGCTGTAAGGTGTGTTACTAATGAAGAGAGCACACTGACCAGTTTCCTAAACCCTGATCATAGCAACCACTCACTATGTGAAGAAACTTAACACTGAAAGCATGCAGACAGTGCCTGGGAGACTGGACAGTAAAGCCCTTGCAGGATGCTGTTGCACATTTACTTGTCAAGTCTTTCTGTCATCATCATCATCATTATTAACTTTTGCTTGAAACTGTGTCCCTTCATGCTTCATATTTTGAACAGCATGAGAGTATCGATTGCGTTTTGTCATGATCAGGTATTTTAAATACGGAAGGGGTCAGACAAGGAAAATGTTAGTATGGAATGTGTGAAGACCACCATCAGGCATCTCTACCCTCCCACTGCACCCTTTCACACTTTAACTCTAGTCTGGCCTCTTGCAAAGTACTGCAATATCACATTTCCTCAAAGTCGAAGTTTTGCCAAGTGAAACACAAGCCTCTTTAGATCCATTTTCACCAGTATTTGTTTCCAATTATAACAACATAGCTACTCTATTGAACACACTCCCTATCATTGTTTCTCAGCAAAGTTAATATTTTCAAGTCTGAATGTGAGTAGAAAAGGATGATTTATTTATGAACAGTTTTCAGCGAGAAAAATACAGCAAGTCCCTGGTATTTTGAAATGTTATTTCCCCCACCCCCTTCTGATGATAATTTTAGGAACTTAAACCCCAACACCATGGCATTTTCCTATCTGTGCATGTGGTGGTTTCCCTGTCAGATGGTTACAGAGCAGGATCTCTCACAAGGACAGGCTGCCGACACAGACCTGCCCAATGCTAGAATGAAAGAGGCCTTGCAGTTTATATTACAGGGCATTATTTTCAGTAATTTGAATCTTCCAGTAAATATTTTTCATTTTTAGAGTTGACCCAAAACATTCTGGTTTTTGCTAAGCCACGTATTGTAAGCGTATGCTTATTTCTCTTTCAAGCAAAAAGTGAGTGTTCCAAGTCTTGTGCAAAGGGTCCTCATGAACATCGCTTTATCTTTGCTGAAGCTGGGTAGAACACTCCTGAGCACAGTTACTCCCCTGCTTGGAGAAGCAAGCGCTCCATACTTCTTATGCATCTAAAAATAATACAAAATTAAACATATATTGGTGTGTTCCTGTAATCTGTCTTAGGCTGTTATGTATATTATCTTTGTACATCAGACCGCACAAGTTATTTTTAAGTCCAAATATTCTTCTTCTTTATCCCATTCCAAAAACAATAAACAAAGCTCACAAGAAAAAGGAATAATAACATATAACCTCCCTGTAAACACATGGGTATCGTTCCAACAGAATTCCTCTACTGCCTAGCAGCCACCCCAGATCTCACCTCCTCTTGCAGGTCACAGTGCTCCATTAGACTGGGGGCTGTGTTCCAGCAGGAATCACTGGGTATTTATGCTGTCCTGCACTACCTTGTACAAGGCTTTCTTTGGCTGAAAGCTCATCTAAACCCACAAAGACACTTTACACCCATGCAGCCCAGCTAAGGTCACGGCCATGCTGCATGGGATGTCCACACAATGGATGTGGTGTTCCTGCTGCCAGCCCTCATCTCTCAGAGTTGGTACTGGAAACCCCAGCTGGAGGGTTGGGAGACCTTTCACCTTGAGAAACAAACAAAAAGTTCTATCCCTTGCATTTGTAGGAAAGAAATGGGGACACACCACAAACCTGTTGCCTCAGAGGAGCCAAGCACCCAGTAAGAACCCAGCAAGCCACACCACCTTCCTGTCTCATCCAGCAAAGGTGCATTTTTGAAGCTGTATTTAGCAGATGTTGGCTACAGCACTGCCGCGAGATGCACACCGGACAAAAATAGCTGCGATCATATTTCCTTCTGTTGGCCTCGTAGGTGGGGAGATGTGGGAAGATTTCTCTCTCTGCTGGGGTCACAGCAGGGCAATGTTTGTTGTCTTCTGCCTACTGTCATGTGCCACATAAAACCCAAAAGAGGCCTTCTCTCTGTTGAAAGAAGTACTTGGCATATTTGGAGCACATGCTGACACCAGTTGCTTTTCAAAGGCTCTGTAAATTCCAGCTCACTCTTCTATCCAATTTTCCATTCAGAGACGCAGCAAGGGGCATTTGGCAGACCATGAAATAAAACTGCACGTGCTGTAATCCTTTTCAGGGTGAGGCTCCAGCTTTCGCTCCCTCTCCTCCCTCCCTCTCCTCCTTTTCATTCCCAGTCTCTTTCTATACAAGTGTAACCAACTACAGGAGCACCTTGCTTGCATTAGACAAGGTCATGGAAAACGCTTGGAAAATCTAGGACTTGTTATGAGCTCAACGAGCAGCGATACTGACCTTACCAGTTTTAATAGCACAGGGGTTTAATTCTACCCTATGAGCTGTCTTTTGCTTTCTCCCCCTCCTTCTGCTGCTAGCCAAGGTTAACTCTTTGCAGGCTTGGGAAAGGTTGGCTACTTTGTGAGCCGTAACAGAGTAACACACAGTGTCTAAATCACTTGTACTGTATTTGTGGACAGGCAAAGCAGGCAGTTCTCTGATGTGGACCAGAGCCCAGATGGGTTTGCAGTAGATGTGCCAACAGCTTCAGTGTATTCCTGGATTAATTTGATATTCCCTTCTTGTCACCGAAAGAGCCCGCTGCCCCACTCAGAATATAAACCATGAGAGCAAAAAGAATGTTCCTTGGCTTCAGTGTCTGACAGGTCTTGCTCTGCAAGAGGACCTTTGGAGTATACCAGTGCAAAAGTGGTGGAGAACAAGGCAGTGGAAGTGATCCTTAGGAAAATCAAAAGGATGGGGGGAGAGACTTCATGCCAATAACTCATGAGCTTCAGGGACCAAACCCACTTAGTTATTTTAAATTGGCTTTGTTCCATTGACTTGGTTTCTCACTTATGTGTAGATTTGTGTGTTTCCAGATCCTTTAATTTTAGGCCTCTGAGAAGAAAAAAAGTCTATCTGATTTCCCAATGTCTATTTTCCTGAGCAGGATTGCTGTTCCAAGTGTCTCATGGGTCAGTACTGCTGGCTGTCAGTTCGCTCCCTCTTATCCTCCTCTCGCCTCCCACCAGCCTCCAGCCACTCGCTCCCATTCCACTTCTCAGTTAAAACACAGGCAAAACGAGAAAGGGATGGAGAGGAGGGAGGGGAGAAGCTTCCCTGTGTGGTAGTGGTGAAGTGTTGTGTTGGGTCATCCCAATGGAGCCATTTCCTGTGACGTTAATGATTTATCATTAGACAATCATTTGCATTCACTGAGCCTATCCATCAACGAAGTCACTGTTGTGAAGTCATGTGTTGTCATAGTGATGAAGAAGGTCCTTTTCCCACAGAGGTGACATCAGGAGACAAGACGTGGCCACAGGCTTGCTGACGGGTAGAAATCTGTGGGAGAAGCAGCTGCCAAGGAATGCACTGTAACAGGACTATGGCAGCCGGGAGGTGAAGGCAGAGATCACAAAAAAATGGAGAAGTGCCTCTGAGAAAAGGAAAGACTCAGGAGGGAAGGATGAATTACTCACATTAATATGAACCAAGTTGTATTCAAAGGGGCTGTTTTATTTGGAGTAAGTAGTTTTCCAGTATATGACTCTGGCATGACTTCCTAGCCTTATTTCTTTAAATTGAATTTTAAAAAATCCATTCTCAATTTGCTTTCAGCAACTTGGAGAGAATTCATATCTAGATGCAAACCTCATGGCTCAGTCCACTCCTTTCTGCCTCTCTCTCCATTTATTTAGTTTCCAGTTTAGAGCTTTCAGATGTGGGTAAGGGATAAAGCAAAGTTGTTTTGTAAACTTCAGCCCACTTCAGCTGCCTTCTGGTAGAATAGTCTTCAAACACATATTTGTGCAGACTTGTGCTTTGGTTTAGAAACTTACAGAAATAAGTTAGCAAATATGAATACATTGATGAATATAAGCTGTATTTCTCCACATACCTCTAGACCAGTCTCTTTGTACCGAGCAGGGTTACAGTTTTTAGTTGCCTTCAGTTTTAACCCAGTGGTATTAGAGAAGCAAAGAAGCAATAGTGATGGGCCCCAAGGTGTGTTTACTTAATGTCTTTGGAGCTGCTGCAAATCCATGCCTATTACTGTCTCTTGTAATTCAGAGGAGCTGTGTGGAAAGGAAAATCAAAAAATGCTGATCTCAGCAAATTTGATACGAATTTGGGCAAAGGATCAAAGATTCTGTTTTTATGAAAGCCAGTTCATCAATCCTAATCTTTCCTGCAGCAGATCTTTNTTTTGGTCATTTTTGTTAAAAACATGAAATAATAAAAAAAAGGCTTTATCACTAGCCGGAGCATGATTTCCACCAGCACGTGAAAGTTTCTTTGCCTCGGTCTTTTCTAACAACCAGTAAATATCCAAACACATCGTTCTGCCAGATAAAAGAAGAAAGTACTAATCCTGTATGAAATCAGCCCAGGCAGCTAGCTAATGAATTGGCTTTCTTTTCTTTCAGAATTAAAGGAATTAAATACAGTTCTGTGCTGGTATTTACTGTAAAGTGGCCTACTTCAGATTTTAAGGATCTCTTGAGACCCTGGCCTGACCCAAAATGTTGTTACAACTTGGCCCACCCCAGTATAATAAACTACAATCCTGTCACACGGTGCCCCTCATTCAGTAATTAGGAATGTCCCAAGAACAGTATTAAGTACTGTGCCTAAAAAGAGGCTGAGCAAATGCCAGTTTACAAGGGATTCATGGTCAAGGTGCTGAGTGAATTGCTGGCTGAAAAGGCAGGCCTCAAACAAAAATAAATGAAAAGAAACCTTGCTAAGCTCCCTTAGGGAAAATTGTAGCAGTCTCCCCTCTGCATAATCAACAGCTGCAGAAGCAAAAGTATTGCTCATCTGTTTTCCTACCAAGTGGGATATATATACTACATACATCATGGAGAAGGAGAAGGGTTATAACAACACTATAGATAGAAAACATTTATAAATGGCTAGTTGGATGCTACTTTTCAGACAAAGAACCAGAGAAGTAAGAAATTGTTGCAGAAAAATGCCAAAATATCCTTTAAAAATGGAGAAGTAATGAATATACCCTCATGTCCATACATTATGAATGCAGAATTAATTTATATTGCATTTCAGCAATGTTACACTCTACTTCACACTTAATTATACCACATAAATACCTGCAGTGAGGAACACATTGCTGACACTTGCAGCTAAGAAAGCCTTTTGTCATAAAAACAAGGACTACATTTTTGCAAGGTGGAGACAGCTTTAAGTATTTTCATAGTTAACCCAATCTCTACTGCTATTTCTAAGCAGGCTATTAACACCCTACAGTCCCAGAGGCTTTTCTGCTTGAAGACCTTACACACCACCTCATATCAGTGAGATCAACCATTTGCTGCAACATATTTACCCCGGGAAGCTAAGCTAGGTCCACAGGTTTCTGTCAGACTAGGTCATGTGTTTTGTTTGCCCTCTGCTCCTTTTTAGTACCTCTTCAATCCATGGAGGTATCCCTGCATCAGTGGCATGTGCAGCAGGTCAGGTGAAGCTGCTCCTCTTCCTCCCTGCTGCTGTTCCTCAGGGGCATGACCTTCCAACATGTGCTCTAGCTCAAAAGCACTCCCCAAAACTTGGAACAGTTTGCGTAGAACTGCTTTTGCATTTTGTATCCTCGTTTCAGGTTGGTTTCCTGGTCCACCAAGGTGGAGGGATATCCCAGGTAATGGAAAACCTCCAATAACATCATCAGTGGTACAGCTCCTAAGCGGTAAATTGGGCAGATGCTTTCACAGGGCCTCTTGCAAGTCATTGTGCCCTCTGACAGTAGAGGGTTAATTGCATTTGCAGTATCACTAACCCCACTAATCCTCTAACAAAAAACCCCAAAAACCAAACTGCACTCAACACAGCTCAAAAGGCACTGGTTCTAAACATATTTATTGAATCTTTACAACCTAGCGGATCAGGAACAAATCCTTTCAAGCATCTTTATGCCTTATAAAAATGCACAAGGATCACACACATGCAAGTTATTATTCCTTTTTAGGTCACCTCTAGGAGCAAGGGAAGTGAGTGTAGGCATGGCATTCCCTTGTGTTTGGTATTGTAGACTTCCAAGAGGGCTTGGGGTAGTCTCGCAGGTGGGAGGGAAGGAAGCAATTGGAGGGGAAAGGCAGTTTTTAGAGACTTCACTGTGCATTGTCCTCCACCTCAGTGACTGACATGCGATGCAGAGCACGGCCATTGTGCCTTCCCATCATCCTGACACTCTGTTTGAGAAGGGAGAAAAAAAGAGGGCTCCTCATGCCTCCAGCCAGGAGGCCTGGATGTGCATCTTTTGTCAAGGTATAGTGCACACTGCTGCCCCCAAACCCTGTCAGCATGCCTGGCCACACCACTCTTATGGAAAACATGGAAACTGCAGAGGCTGTTTGTTTCATTGTCCTGGGAAGTGGAGCCCATAGAAAGAGTCTGCTGTTTTTCAAAGTATCACTATTAGGAGGAATTACCAAAAATGCAAGATAAAATAAGCATGTGATGAGGTTCATGTAAATCTCAGACGACTATTTGGGGATACAGCAAAAGAGCTGACTTGATGCATTAAAATAATTTTCTCCATTAGTAACAGATAGATTATGGCTTGAATAAAAAATAAAATTATCATGTGCAAGGTGTAAGTGTGCAGTAGATAGAAACCAGCTCTCAAACCTGACACAGAAATAATTTTTTTGTGTTCTTGGGCTAGTTGTGCATCTCTGTCATTCCAGCATTGGTGGGAAGGATTTGATCCCACAGACATGGACTCAGGCACCTGGTATTCTGGGGCCTCTTGGTGACAATTTTCAGTGAAGAGTCTCACTAAAGAGCTCATAAACTGATACAAAGGTGAGTTGATAGTTGTCTCTGACAGGATTCCCTGCTGTAGAAATTTTTAGAGCTCAGTTTTGATGTGATTTGATATATAACATGCCACTTGATTTGGAACTGCTATCTTTTATATCATAAAATTCCACTTATTTTGTGATAATTCTATGAAAACTCTTAGAATTAATATCCATCAGATTAGTAACTGCCCAGGATAGTACTTAATCCGCTTTTAATTTGAACGAGAGGATTAAAAATCTCTAAGTAAATTTTACACTACTGCCCTCTGGGTTTGCTCCCTTTTCCAAGGACATCATTTACAGTGTTACCAGAAGCTAAATAGGTCACTGGGAGGACAGCTCTTGTCCACTGGATGACACTGAGCTGGCACACAGAGTTGCCAGATTTTTGCTGACTAAAAAGAGGGCAGACACCGATGGAGGATGAATGAATGCATTGAAATCACCCCAATTCAATCTGCAGCTGGCATCTCTCTGCAGTAACCACCCTCAGGAGTCTGCTTGCAGCTCTACCCAGACATCTCATTTGAGAAGTCTATAAAATCAGTAGTGTCTTCATGGGGGAACAAGCTCAGGTATCTTATTTTGGGATCACCAGAAACCCAGCATGGCTGGAGGATGATCACACCAAGGGAACATTTCCTGCCTTTCTCCACACTGCTTCTCTCTCCATTAGCTCCTTGAAAACAGCAGTGTGTGTTTCCAAGTCTAACCATGTGCCATCCTTCTCAGGGAGAAGCTGTTTGCACAAATACTGCATAAGAGAAGTACTGGGTTATTCCTCGTGCTTGAATGCTCCAGACTTGGAAATACATGCTTCACCATCAAGTAGGTCAGAGGTGTCCCCAGCTCATGGATCCAAATGATAAGGTGGACAGGAAAAGGAAACAGAGGGTTTCACAATATGTGGTTTTAATGGATGTTTAGATTGGCTGTAAATGTGCAAATGCATGTTTGTTTAGAGTTACCAGGATATGAATCAAAGAAATAAAAACAGCAATGCATTAGGGCTTAAGAACCTCTTGGGAAGGAGCAAATTAATATTTCTAAATGTAAATATTTTGACCCAACCTATTAATCATGTTTTCATGCTACAGTGGGAGAGATTTGAGTTGGATGTGGTAACTTGTCTTCTGTTTTCTGCAGGCACAGAAAACTGAGTGATTAAGCGGTGCTATTTAATTCAAACTTTCCAGTATTGTACCACTGGGTTATTGGGTTTTTGTGTAACAAAAAACTTTTTTTCCCCAGATTTTCTGTTTTTGATGTGTGGCACAGCCAGCAAATGCCAAGTCTTGTTATTTCTTTTAATGTCTTTATTTAGCAGTTTGAAATCAAACCAGTGGGACATCGCAAGTCAGAATTATAATTTAACAGGAAAATCTAAAATAAAAAAAATAAATGCAGTAGTACAAGAACACTGATGGAGTCAGAATACAACCTGACACCCTGTTAGTCAGGGTGGTGGTAGCAGTCTGGATGAAGTGGTCCTGTTGAAGCAGTGATCCTGTAGAAGAAGGGTCTGGTCTTCACCTGGAGGTCCAATGGTAGCTCTTGTCCTCTGGAAGTTCAGTAGTTTGAACATCTGTGGTGTTCAAAATCTCAGATTGTATCCAGGATGGAATGCTTGGTTCCTCCCTCTGGGCAGAGCATCTCACAATGGGATGGTGAGTCATGGGCAAGGTGCTGATGGGCCATTAACAGGAGATAGTCCAGAGAGAGTTATCTGTGAGTCATGGGCAAGGTACTGATGGGCCATTAAGAGGAGATAGTCCGGAGGGAGGAGACAAGGAACACTGCTTCACCTGGCTTCAACAGCTCATGAAGATGGTAATTGAATACACTTCAACCCAGGACACTTTACTACTGTGAGAAATTGCTGGAGATGTTAACAATATGTCTTAATTAAATCAGTGAGTTTCCTCATCCCATTTTCTCCATTCCTTATCATTCCCATGGTCTTACGTAGCTCAGATTTTCAAATGTGGGTGTTGTTTAAAATGTTTAATAGATGACAAACAGATGTCAGGTCATTACAGGCATAAGCAGCGTGTTATATATTATTAAGACACATTGTCATTCAAAGATGTCAATATAGACTTCTGTCAATTTTGAGATACTGTACCATTTTAAAGCTGTTGATTTTTTTATTACAACGTCCTCCTAAGATATTTGCAAATAAAAAACTAATGCTAAATATTAAATGTATTTACAGTGATTTATGAAGTTGTTAGAACCAATGATAATTGGAACAATTATCTCGGCTAACAGATGTACATCCAGAAAGATGATAGCAACAGCTTTGTTTGGCTCTGTCTAGTTTTTCTAGAGTGTTGCTAAGCCAGAGGAATCACCTAAAGTTTGTGATAGATAGATAGATAGATAGATAGATAGATAGACAGATAGATAAAACTAGCACCTAGATAGTTCCTAGCCACAGTATTCAAGCATGACTTGAGGGGAGAGTGCATTTACCAGATGCGTGCCTGCCTCTGGTCCCCCAGCTAGAATTAAGGTCCTCTCTGATTGTTGTTTTCTCCTGCCTCATCTTTCTTTTGTGAGCAATGATTTGTGATGTCTACGGCTCACTTTGGATAGAAGAAGCCTTGAAGCACAGTCTTATGTTTATTTTGTACTGTTAATTAAAGAAAGTCTATAAAATGAACTCATCAGTGCCTGCAGTGGGCTCTTTATTTCTGTGGAGCAGTCCAGACTGTGGGCGATGTCTCTGTGACTCATGTTGCTTTGGCAGCACGTGATGGCAAGAGCTGGAAGTGTTTAGACCAAATCATTATTATCAAATGCATTACAGCTTAGCCTTAAAATCTGACCTTGTAAAAGAGGCATTGCTGTAGTGTGGTGGACCACATTGCTGGAATTTCCTTTTCCTATTGGTCTGAAAAAAGCACAAGCCCATGATACAGAGCCTTTCTGTCTGAACAATCTCTGCCCTACAGAACAGCTATTGTGAGGAATGTAAAGACTTCTCTTCCAAGGAAGTAGTCTAACGAGGTTTATAATAGATGTAGATTTACATTTTTATATGTCCCCAGAGATGCTGTAAAAAATACATTTTACAAATGCTAGAACAAATAACGGAATTGTGAACAACAACAGCGTGTCAGAGCTGTATACTTTGCCAACCTTTGTCTTGAGGAGAAATTCAAGGAGAAATGAAGAAAAGACTCCTTTTCCTGGGCTTACTTCCAGTCATTTGGCATTTCAACTGTATATTAGGGCAACCCTCTTTCTAAAAGTTTTGAGTCTTACAGAATTTATAGGCAAAGAACAGCAGTAAGAAGGAGAGTAATAGTAGCTATATCTGGCAATAGTTTTAACAAAATTTTTGCCCATTTAGTGTCTTTAAGGTCTCTCTACGTTATTTATTTAAGTATTTCTTAATAATAATCTTAAATAAATGTATCAATGTATGGAAAGAAGAAAAATCTCTGCATTTATTGAATATCTTGATGTAGTATAAAAGATATCTTATTTTCATTGTCTGTCTGACTGGCTGTCAGCTGACTGAGTAACAGTAGACAACTCTACCTCTTTCTGCTTGTTTTTTACTCTTTATCAGAGATGCACGAAAGTACTTATTTAACTTACTTTGTGCAATCTTAGTTTATCAGCTAAGAGGTTAGTGAATTGTACTGGTACTGAAAATTAGGTTAGAGATTCTCATGGGATAAAGGATGAGACAGCTGGAGGTCAGGCCACATCATATGAGAAGACAAGAAAAAAATAAGAAAGTTTCAAAATTGGGCTTCTATAGATCATTATTGACCAGTGCAGGTAGTAAAACGTGTCACTTAGCTGCAGCCACTATTTCAAATCACATTAATTTTACCACAGCTCTGAAAGCTCCTTCCCAGATTGCCTCTCTCTTATACAGTCCCCTGAAGACTTCCCCTGACTTTGAGGTGACATGCCGATTTCCCACTGGAGTCATAATTCAAATGAAATCACGTCACAGTGACACTAGCACAATTAAATCATAAATAAAGGCCATGACATGTATTTCTAAAAGCTATTATGAAGTATATATATATAGACATATAATCTGCATTCGATTGTTATTTAAAAGGAGTTTTTTAAAGCTCAATTTAAGTCAAAATAGATTGCCCATATTTACTACCCTTTCTTTCTAATCTCAAGGTTTAGCAAACATGAGCCTGTGTTACAACCTCAATTATATAGATAGGAAGAATGAGATATTAAAGGTGACTTTTTCTGGGTCAGAAAGCTGGGGGCATGGGAATTTTTTGACTCTCAAGCTCCTTAACTCCTCTATCCTTTCCGTTGTGTTGATATGTTTCCATACTTCCTTATTTAGATATAGACTAGAAGGGATCTGGGCAATACTTTATTAAATCTAGAATCCTACCACTTCAATTCCCAGTAGGGCTGTTCTTCAGATTTTACAAGCGTCTTTACTGTCCATTACCTTCCCAAAAGTAACTGGGCTAATTGAAGGCTTTACTATATCTGAAGCAGATTCTATTAAAATTAGACATGAAATTGAGTTTGTAGGAATGCAGTTACTGGCATTAATGGGCATTGATTCTGAGGGGCTAGAGGCAGCCAAAGCACGCCCTATTCCGAGCTCAGTAAAGAGCAGCATGTGATGGAAAAAGAAGGGAAAAAGCACTCGCGCAATTCTTCCCTGGGGATTTAGGAGTCTTCAAGAGACATCAGCTGGTCCCAGATCCTCAGGAAATGGCTTGAGCGTCATTTATTGGCATGTAAATGATGCAGAATAATCCCATGCCAGATGCCATCTTTTCATACCACATTTTGAACAGGATCTGGGCTGCATTAGTGCTATTTGAGGATGGATGCCTCTGAAGGAAAAGACAGAATTTGCACTACAACACAGGCTCGAGACACACAGCAAATGTGGCATCTCATGATGACGCATGTGACGATGACGTTGTGGGAGAGGAGCACTACCTGATCTCAACATGTGAAAGTTTGGGCTCCAGGATTACTGTTTGGAAGCTTGTCCTTGTTTCCTAATCCATGTGACTACGTTTTCAAGAGTATTTTATTTCCTAGGGAAACAATATTGTATTTTTTCTCTATCTCTGAATAATGAATGGTAAGAAATCAATCAGATTGAAGTTACCACACGAACAAGGAAAAAAAATACCCCTGTGGTGATGACCTGGAGATTCAGTTCCTAACCCGCAAAGGCCCAGAGGGATTGAGATGCTGAGTCCATGGAGTCTTAACAAGGAGGCAAGTGGGGATATGGAGAACAGCAGCTGAGACTGCACGGGCTCACATCAGCCTGGCACGTGTTGTGTGTCAGCAACATCCTGGACAGCACAGAAATTCAGCTCATTTTGGCTCCATTCCTGCAACAGTTTAGGCCCGCTCTTAAGATGCACGTAGGAAGTAATAAAGCTTGGAGTACTCAAAAAACATCATGGAAGAGAGGCCTTTTTTCATCTGGAAACAGCCTTTGCTGCACAATTTTTTGTGTTTCAGAATATCAAGCAGCAGCAGAGTTAAATGGAATCATATTAATAAGCATGGATAATCTCATCATCCGGGGCGGGCTGACAGCAAAGCAGCTCCAAACACACGCAGCTGAGTGAAATGTTCCTGCAATTAATTGGATTTGATTAAATTTCTCATTTAATGGCTGGAGGAAAAGAAACAGACCAAAGACAGCAAGCAACTCACTTGCCAACCTGGAGCTTTAAGTAATGGCTGTGGAACACCAGGTTCCCCACTGCATTACATGGGGAAAGTGTTGCTCTGGACATAGGAGCACAAGAACCCAGTTTCTCACAACCTTTCTCTTTGTCCTGACCTTCTCCTTTTCTGAAAGAGCAGATGAAAATTTTGACTCCCAAATAGCTGTTCTGATGCTGCTACATTTCCATTAAAAAAATTGAAACGATTAAATTTTTGTTCCTGGGGTTGTGGGTGGGCAAAAACAACTTCAAGGCCATGAAAGCTAAGGGGAAACAGAGTTGTCAATCTCCAGCCAGCTCTAGATTATGATCTGTGAACTTAGATGGGGGCATGGAGCTACCAGTCCCATCCTTGTCCTTGCTTTTGTAGCATTATGCTCTACTCAGAAACACTGAATCTTGATTAAAATCTCTTACAACAAGGTCTTCAAAAATCCCTAAGTAAAACAAGTAGTTGCTTTTACCATCTTGCTAAAATTGTGCCTGACACATGGAGGCTTAAATGGATACAAATTGGGCCTGGTTTCAGCTTAATTTTTCATTGTATGATCAAACTATGTTACCTGTTGAAAACATGATTTATTTTATACTAATGACTTGAGTCCTTTTTAGTGCCTCTTTGAATAAAGAACTAAAAAGAGCAAAGGAATTTTCCATGGAAACCCCAGAGCATTTTACAAATATCCCAGCTATGATGTATAAAACAGCTTTTTCAAAACCCAGTGAAAGACTTAGTGAGCTCTGTTTTGCATAGTTTTCCATCATGGGTAACACCAGTGGCGTAACAACAGTGGGAATTGACTACATCTGCTAGACCACGTGGTTTAGGTAAGATTTGCACAACACAGCATTTCATGTAAGATTCATGTAAGTTTCATGTAACAAGGATCCTGCTGTCGCAGTTGCTTCTACACTGCTACAGGGAGACCAAGCCCCATGCACAGCTTCTGGTGGCTCTGGCATTATGAGGTCACTGTCAGTACACTTACTTCCTGAAATACTGGAAAATTACAACATACAAACTTAGTTTATGTTGGACTGATTTACAATATCTGAACAAATTGGAATTAAGACTGGATCAGTGGGCCAAGGCCAGTTGTATGAGGTTCAGCGAGGGTCAGTGCCAGGTTCTGCTCTAACATCACAACAACCCCATGCAATGCTCCAGGATTGCGGAAGAGGTGCTGGAAAGCTGCCCAGTGGAAAAGGATCCTGAGGTGTTGGTCAACGGTGGCTTAACATGAGTCAGTATGTCCCCAGGTGGCCAAGAAGGCCAGTGGTCTCTATCAGGAATGGGGTGGCCAGCAGGACCTGGGCAGTGATTGTCCCCTTGCACTCAGTGCTGGTGAGGCCACACCTTCAGTACTGTGTTCTCTTCTGGGCCCCTCACCACAAGAAAGACTCTGAGGGGCTGGAGCGTGTCCAGAGAAGGGCAGTGGAGCTGGTGGAGGGGCTGGAGCACAAATCTGATGAGGAGCAGCAGCACTCCCTCAGAGCTGGGAATGTTTAGGAGACAAGGAGGATCAGAGGGGACCTTATCACTCTCTACAACAATCTGAAAGGAAGGTGTAGTAAGGTAAGAGCTGGTCTCTCCTCCCAAACATCAGGAGACAAGATGAGAAAATGGCCTCAAGTTGTGGCAGGGGAGATTAAGATTGGATATTATGAAAAATTTCTTCAAAAAAAAGGTGGTCAAGTACTGCCCAGGGAAGTGGTTGAGTCAGCATCCCTGGAGGTATTTTAAGAACCACGTACACATGCTGTTTAGGGACATGGCAGTGCTGGGTTAACAGTTGGAGTCAACAATCTGAAAGGTTTTTACCAACCTAAATGGTTCTCTGAGTCAGAGAGAGAAGCAGCATCACAGCTCAGTCCTGTGTGCACACATAGATACAGAGTCAAGTACCTACACACACATCTGCATATACATGCCTGAGCACACACCACCACAGTTCCTTAACATCAATACAACTTTTTCTCTGATTTGTGTCGCATATACATAGACCATTTCTAAAACCATTGTAGGATAACAGAACTTGCAAATGACAAAAAACCCCTATCCCTTGTTTTCTTTCCCTCTTGGGTTCTTATGTGTGGCAGTAAAGCAAAACCCAAACAGCTACAAAGCTGGGCACCCTGTAACTTAAAGTGGTGGTTGTTAAAATGCTGGTCTAAGTCGGCCCCCACAATTGTACATGAGTGAAACTCACAGGGGATTGTGCCACCTGCTTTACCCTTTGCCACAATAACTAATAATCCACTTTGGAAGGTTTCCCAGGCCAAAGATTTGCTCCTGCTCTGGCTTAGCAGGGCACTGGCAGGCACACCAGGGTGTACCCTGGTTACTTCAGCTTCAATCCCCACCACCTCAGCAAGCAGCCCCCAGCCGAGCTCTCCAGAAGGACATGCTCATTCCATTAACCTTCTAGGCCCATGCTTTATTACTTGTCTTTCCTATCTGGCTGCTTTAATCATTGTCTTATAACTATCAGGGTTCACCTTGCAACAACCACCCTGGCAGCCAGGCAACATGTGGCCACACCCAGCTGCTTCTAGGTCAAAATCTGGCAACATCTGCTGCCTACATGTGCTGGGACACCCTGGATGTCTAGCCACTAAATTTGCAGTGAAAGAAATGCCTTCTCTGTTCCTTTTGGCAGTAGGTGGGGGAACTTCACCAGTATGGGGATAGATATCATTTTACCATTTTACCATTCATTTACTGAAATGCACCTGGACTGGAAAGAGCTATGCTGGCAAGGATGTGCCTTTTTTTGCTATAACATTATGGGTAATACCAGCCCATACAGGCAATATAAGATAAAAGCATAGTTTAGTGTTCATCTGTTTGTTTTTCTCAATTGCTGTGTAGCAGCTCCCTGTCCATTACAGAATGTACCATTATCCTTTCTTCACAGCCAGGGATTTACAATGCATGGATTTAGAGAGGAATCCAGGCCATGCTGAAATCCACAGATGAATTCCCAGGCCTGACCTTGGCAGGACTAGGATTTCACCTAAAATGACTTGTGTTACATATTATGCAGAAAGGCTGTGGCATATTATGGGATTAAAGACTGGTTTGGGGAAAATAACCTGTTTAAAACATTTGTCTTTTTTTTAAAAAATACATGTTATGCAGAAATAGAAAGCTGTTTGGTCTCAATTTAGGTGGTGATTTGTCAACATATTTCTTCAAGAACAACTAATAATAAAGTGGTTGTTTTTTACATTTTGCTATGAGATTGTTATTTTTTGTTTGAATATGTTTTTCTGAAATCTATGGCACATTGTTATTGTGAGAAATATCTGAACTTAATCTTGCTCTCCTGAGCGAATGTAAGGACAATTGAGTTGAAAAGGTCAGAACAAATATGTGTTACCTCAGCTTTTCAACATGTAATTCTCAACTTTAGTTGAGTATCCAAAGTGAAATAATTCAGACTTTCTGCACCACAAGAAATTACCAACATTTCTGTTGCTCCTAATTTGGAGGTGACAAAGTTCCCAATCATACTTTTTTCACCTTTTTCTCCCAAGAAAACAGAATTTCTGTTTTTCAGACAGCTCTGGCAGAGTGTGACACTATGTGGTGTTTGAAAGCTTCATCCTTGCTTTGGCATGGGAAGGATGCCCTCTCTATTCTACCTAGTTACTGGCTCTGGATTCATCTCTCATAAACTGCCTGGCTAGTGCTCACCCTTTGCAGTGACACACCCACACACAGTGACAGGGATGTGGGCTTGACCCCTTTGGGTAGCTGTCACAGCCAGGCTTGTCTGGAAGTAATGAAGGAAATGCAACAGGCAGGCTCTGTTTCTTGATGAAGAGGTCTGACCATTATTTCTTCAGGGATAAACCCAGGCTAACAACTTATTTCATATCAGTTAGTGCCAATCTGGCATCTGAGGGGCTGTGTGATCTCTGCTGCTGTGAGCCTGCATCGGATTCAGGCAGCAGAGCTCGAGGTGAAAATCTCTCTATCCCATTATACACCTCCTGAGACAACCAGACCCCATCTACTTTGTTTTCTCTGCTCCCTGTCATTTGTTTTCACCTCTTGTTTTAACCTCCTTAGCATGTCATGTGTGCCCATCAAAGAGATGCTTTCTGAGCAGTCTGGCAGGCACATTAATAGGGTTCCTTCTTCTCCACGTCTGGGTATCAGTGGTTCTTTTTGGCCACTTGCCAAATATTTCCATAAAGATTATCTTTCAGGGTTTTATATAATCACATTAACAGGGCAGACGTCAAACAGAAGTGGGGAAAAGGTGCTCAGAGGGACTGCAGGAAGAGAGAGCAGTTCTAGGAAATGGTTCAGCTATTTCATTGCAAGGAAAAGGAAACCGGGGCAGAAGATGATTGCTGTATTTGTTTCAACACCAAGGCTGAGAAATAAATAAACAAAGATAAGGATGTGTTACTTTAGCCCTGTTAAAGTTGGGATGCAAATATTCTGCAGAAATGGCCCAAAAATGTTATTTTGCAGATAAATGGGGGTAAAAAACCCCTCAGGATTATGCTACAAGAATGAAAAGCAGCTGAATACACCTTGTCAGTACAAAAAGCTTTACTCATTAGGAAAGAATGACCTTCATTTTTGTTGGGCAGATCTTCGTTAGGGCTTTCTGGACTACTGTGGTCCCTTAGTGAGGCTTCTTTCCACATCTGGCTTTGGACACCATGTCCCTGCAGAAAGCAAGGTGCTCCTGAGGCTGTCAGTGGCAGAAGCCCACAGGGCTGGTTGCAAGGTTCAGCTAAAAGACCCTTTTGTTTGTTTTTTCGTGCCTGAAGACATCAGCTTTATTCAAGGTGAGGAATGTCAGCTCTGATTCCTCTAGTATTGATCTGTCCACAACTTACTAGTTTATATGTAAACTTTGGATTTTAAATAAACAGCCGTATACTCTGATTTCCTGTCATATCATGTATCTGAATATAAATATGTTTTTGTTCTGAACTGGAATTTGTGACATATTAAGGGCAGCTCTGGTTTTTGACACTTACAAATGCTTTCTATCTTTGATAAGGCTCCAGATGTTTTCTTCTCGTGAAGTAAGGCTTGCGTCTGGAACCACTACTTCTCCAGCTACCTACCTACTTATATTCCTTATGATAGGAATTAGCTTTGCAGGATCTTGCTGGTGTCTCTTGATGCTTTAAGAGGCAGTTCTACACTTTGATACTTTATTCCAAATACTTTGTCCAGGCAGATGAATGCCAGTATATTCAAAATTTCTGTCTGTTCTACTTGTTCACTTGAGGAGAGATGAATAAAAAGACAACCTGAGAAAAAAGAAGTGGATAATTTAATATGATTTTTTTGCTTGTGCTGTGCAATTTGTGTTGCTGGAAGTCGCTGATGGTACAAAATTTGCTGGATTCCTGGTTAAACATTAATATGAAAGGTATCTGTAATTTCCATGTGACACTTGATACAATTCCTAATTATTGTCTGAGGTCTTTGTAGCAACTTTTCTGCTGCACCAATTCTTGCATAAACATCTAACTGGAGAATTTACTTGCAGTGTATTTTTTCCAAGTGTCTTCAGTGGTGTAGGAAATTAAACATTTCTTGTACTCTGATGACTCTGTACACCTGGGGGTGCAAAGGGCCTTGACTTTTGGCCTGGCTCTGTCCCACCATGGCTCTGAATGACACTCCTTCACCATTTCCATGAGGTTTGAACTAGCACTTTGTACACCCCTGGCAATCTGCTGCTTGTGGGTTGTACCTAATGATGTCATCTTAAGATGGCTTCCAAACTGCTCTTCTGCCATCTCTCTTCCCTGCTTGCAGTAGTTTCTGATTTGAGAAGAGTGCTAACTGAGGAGAGGGGTTGGTGGGACTATTAGGTGGTGAGTTTGAGAGGGGTAGGCACAATCAAGATGGGGAGAGTGCTGTTAGAAGAGGCCTGGTAGGAGCTGAACTTGGTGCCCTGGTGCACCAGAAATGGGAAGGCAGAGAAAAACACCTGAAAAGAAAGGAAAAATATAAAATGCTGAAGGAAATTGATGCTGAAAAGGAGGGGAAGGGCTGCAGCTGGGAGTCCTGCCAAATGACTGCAGTGCAAGTTGCACAGTTTGTGTTGCTCTGAGACCAGCAAGGACCCAGACACACTATGGTGTCCATCCCAGGCAGCCTGGAGCTGGTAGCCACACAACATGGAAACTGTGCCACAGCTGCCAGAACTCAAATCTTGCACAGTTTGGCATTAATTTTTGTTATGTGGGTGGATTATTCTGCCAAGAAAATATATTTTTCCTAACTAAGCAGATGTTTTTTTGGTGTTGTCTGACCTGGCTCTTGATGCCAGAGATATCACAGAATGAATATAGTTTTATGTATACTACGAATCAGAATAGTAAAGAAGGCAAGGAGGTACGGACTAGTCCTGAATCCTAATTGCTCTTCTGCATCATTTCCAAGTGAGAGGGCCAGGTTTGCCCCTGGCCTCAGTCTGTGAAGTCCAAATGATAAATTTTAATATAAATTTGAAAAATCTTTTTCAGACTTTCTTAGTAATGTGGTATATTTTTTGTTTGCTGGGAGTTTTTTGCCCTTTTTTTTTTTTTTTATTGTGACCAGTATTGGAAATGTTATATGCCTGAGTACAAAATCACAAAAGTCAAAGACAGGATAATGAACGCCACACTTTCACCAAGCTAATGAGATAAAACAGTACAAGGAGGAGCTTGTTAATACAGTCACAGGAGTTTTGGCTTGGATATTCCCTCAATCATTTGTATCTTGCAAGTCTGAGTTTCATAACTATGTCCGTGAAGACTAAACATTAGATTTTGTGGACAACCACAAAAGCCTTTTAACACAGGTTTAATTACAAAGCCCAGAAAAAATGGTTTAGCTCTGGAAAGAAAGTAATAAGCAGTACTTCAGTTGAAAGAGGTCCTTTCATAGCTGAGAAGAAGCATACACAAAAACCTTTTTATTATGTTAGGAGGAACATTAGAATAATGGATGCTGTTGTTTTTATGTTGTGCATTGTGATGAGTACTGGAGAAAGTACTTAAGTAAGTTTAGGGTGCTTGCAATGAGGAAAGCACTTCTGCACATGATATAACTTTATGCAGGTATTAAAAACATCTCTGGTCTCTAGAGGATTTACTGACTCAAATTCAGTATTTATCAGTAAATTGTATGAAAAGCCACTTTCATATACACACAGCTTGAGTTCTCAAAACCACATAGAAATAGAAATATTTCCATGATTCATTCATTTAATTGCATGATAGAGAATAAAAAGAACAGTTGTAAAGAGAATAAAACCAGTTCCCCACAGCATATTATTAGCTTTTTAGTCCAGATAAAAAGCTCATGGGGAATAAATAGAATAGGACAGTACTTACTACAACAAGAAACAGAAAACCAATATGAAAGGCTAAAAGGTGAGGGTTTTAAACCTTTGTCTTGGGAAGCTTTAGATGATTATCCAATTTGCTATCTGAAAAGTGTCTTAAATCAGGCTTCTGTCCAACCTTCAATGCACCTTTGTGCAGCTTGAAGGAATACTTGGAGTGTAGCAGTATCATTTACAATAATAAAGGACCACTAAACCTGGCACTTCAGAAACTCGGATCCCCCTCCCTCTCTCTCGAGCAGTTCTCCATCTTGAGTAACAACCCTCTAAGTGTTATTTGTAATGCGAGTCAAGGCATTCCTACATACACCTGGATTTCAATCTTTGCAGCTTCTACTTCTGTTTTCAAGGGAAAGCAGTAATGTAAAGATGCCCTCTGACAGATTCAGGGCATTCGTCTCCTACATCTTTTGAATCTAGCAGAATAATACCTGTTATGGTGTTATTCTCAAGAATATGAATGTCAATATCAGCACCAACGAGCCTAGAGGAAAGCAGAGACCTGGGAATATAGGAAGATATCTAAGCAAAAGCAAGTATATGGATTAAATGTTATTTACAAAGCAAAGAGCTCAGACAGCCTTTGCTATAAAGCCACAATATGGGGCAGTAGGTCCAAGCTTTCTTGGTTCCCCCTGAATTTTTCTTCGATTTTGGAAATGCGTCTGCATACACATACCAACCTTTTAAATCTCCTTGAAAAAGGGAAGTTATGGGTTCCATGATGAGTCACTATGTGTCTTTTTGGTTAAAAAAACCGAACCAAACCAAACCCCCGCCAATAAAGAAGCAGGTTACCCACTGTGTTTGTGTGACACTGAGCAGAGAGAGCTCACAATTCAGAGTGAGATAAGAGTAACACGAAGTACAGCCAGAAGAGAGTCAGTGATCAAAGTTACACCTGCTTTGCCTTGTATGTTTATGTATGTGTTGCAAAACATATGGCCCAATTCTTGTCTTGTGCCTATACAGGCATGAGAAGTCTCCATAGGAAACAGAACAATACCAGAGGAAGCAAGGAAACAAACTGGGCTATTTATAATTGCTCTGTTACCAATATATTCTTTCAACAGCTTTCCCAGATTAGACATAATTGTGTATTTATACTCTCTGGGACAGTGGTTTTGACTAATTTTGTCTCCTCTCAGAAGATGTTTTTATAATGCAATCAGCATTAGTAACTGGATTCCACACATCCTATTACATGGATACTTTAATATTAATTACTTTGACCTCTGCTTGACTACTATGTAAAGGGACAGGGGGCTTTTTCCAGGAACATAATCCTTTTAATTTTTCAGGAGAAAATAATTTTGGTTTCATTTTATTTCCCTCCAGTTATTGTAACATTTGTCCTGTTCCCAGGGTCCTTTTATAAAAGGAAATTATCTTATCCATGTGAACTTTTTTCCCTTAAAATCTCCCCTCAGACTTTCTCTCTACCAACAGACAAAGTAGAAACTCAGGCATGCTGAAAAACAACAAAAAACTAAGATCCCTGCAAGAATCCTGCCAGTCTGTGGTCAGGTGCAGAGCAGCACAGCTGCCTGCCTTGTTCTCAGGGCAGGCAGGGGAAGGAGGTTGCCTGGTGCTTCTTTCTGCAGAGGGAGGATTTAACTGGTACCAGAGTTTAACGTGGAGCAGCATCCACGTCAAGTGTGACTGCAGATTTGGCAGAGGAGAACAGCCCACACCATGCCAGGAGACCCATGCTCTGCTTCTTCTGCAGCAGGTCAGAGAGGCAGTCCCCTTGCTGAGACCTTAGGCCTTCCTGGCACTGCTATTCCCTTTTCCTTCTGCCTTGCCTAATTACAGTGTGAGCTCTTCAGGGCACTCTCTGCTGCCATGTGCCCAGTGCAGTGGGGCTCTGATGTGGGTTAGGGCCCTGGGGCACTGAATGCAGTAGAAGTCATTAATAGGTCAAGAGAGAAATTTTGAAGTATGTGGTAAAGATGGAGAATGTGCAAAACCCTGAAAATTCCCAAAAGTTTACGGACCGGAGCTCAGAGCGAAGTGTTCTTTGAAATCTTTGAAAGATCTTGGCTCAATACTTTGATGTTGCTTCTTTTTCCTGACTGAGGACTGGTGGGCTTGGCAAGTCACTCTGCTTCCCTCTTGTCCTCCCTTCTCTCATTATTCACTGACAAATCCTCTGGATGGTACAGGGTTTGGCTTGCAGGGGAGAGTGTCATCTCCAGCAAAGGAACTGGGCTGTCCACTTCTTCACAGACATCCTCTGGAGGCCACTAGCCTAGAGGATCACAGAGGAGCAGACACTTTATTTTACAGTAAAGCAAACGTATTGACAATGTCGTCGATTCCCATATTGAATTCAACCATTAAAAAAAAAAAAGTAAATAAATCAAACAAAAACCCTTGTAGCTAAAACTCAATGATGGCATCAGGGCAGAGGCTTCTCTCACCTCAGAGGAAGAGGGGACAGGGAAGGTGCTGCATTGCAATGAGTGTGTTACGTCTAAGCAGGCACTCATCTGCTGGTACCCATGAGGGATCTAATGTTCCCTTATTTCCCCATCCCTCCACCGCCAGCTAATCTGCGCCTGCCCGTCTAATTTCCTGGCAACTGTTCTAATGTACAAACTAATAATGTTTGCAGCAATCCTGGGAGACATCAGTGTGCAGGCTAGCTGTGAGACTGTAGGGTCCAAAGGAGGATTAATTAGGGGAATTGTGGCATCTGGATAGGGGGAGCTTTTGAGAACCCCTGCATCCAGGTGGTGTCAGCAGTGCAGATAAGCACCCAAATATTTCTGTGAAGAACTGGGATGCCATCCCTAATTGAAGTTCAACTGCTACTAAGTCCCCTTGATGATTTCTCCTCCTTTCTTCCTCAGAGTATCTTTTTTGTTGTTGTTTCCAACTACAACTTAATGAAAACACATTTGAAAGTAAAATTACAGATTTCTCAGGGACTCTGACCCTTAGGGGCAGCCATGGAGATACTGCAGAAGGAGCTGAGTACACAAGCTCCTGTTAATTAGAGCAGAGTGAAGGATTCATAGGAAATAATTTATTCAATTAATTTAGCCTCTCTTTCTTTTGCAAATTATCTATGAAAAGTTTGCAATTTTATTGCATTCAGCTGCTAGACAGCAAATGATTTCTCCGCATATAGTTGACCCCTATGTGGCTTGAAATGTAAGGTCTGGCTTTTAGTTTTTCAGTGGACAGGGGTACTGGAGTTAGTGTTCTTCCTTGATTAAACAACTGACTTTTATTATGTGCCTTGAAAAACTGTTGTTCATTTTTACAAATGTAGAGGTGACCTCCCATGGATATTATTAACCATGGCATAGAAATATCTCTGCCCGTGAACCCATTTACTAGAACAATGATCTGGAAAGTCTGTCCAGCACTTACCCTCCAGTGTCTGACATGGTGTGTCTTTGTGAAGCCTTGCCCTCTGGCAAGCTCAGGGAATTTTCACTCTTTCTCCTTCATCGGTCCTGTGCAGAGTCCTTTGCTTAAGCTTCTCTCCACGTGGAGGCAACCTCTCCAGAATATCAATTGTCTGATCAAAGCAGCCATGAGGCGCAGTTGTTAAAGTCAAAGTCATAAAATTCATTGCCAATAATCTGATGCCTGCTTGCTGAAGTCCTTGACAGCAAGGTGGGTATTTATTCACTGAAAAGCATTCATGATGCTTACCATTTACCACAATAAAGATTACAGAATACTTCACAAGCAGGACAAAATCCTAAATAGTGCCTGTAATGACCCTCCACCTCCAAGCAAACAGCCCTGCTCCATAACCTTGAAGCCTTTCCCTTTGCCTGACTTCCACACATAGGATAAACTAAATTGACAAAGAGCTTGGGTGTGGGCACCTGAATTTGCATATCTGTCTGTCCTGGATTAGGGCAGAGTTGTTGTCTCCAGCAGACTTCTGCTGCCCTGGGAAGAGGGATGTGTGGAGAGCTTGACCCATAGCAGGTAGGCTTTCCTTGAGATGCATCCAAGCATGGAGTTAACTCAAAGCTCAAGGTAACATTAGGTTCAGTAACAGCTTTTCACACGCCATCAGAAAGCATTTTTAAAGAGGGACTGTATTGCATGAAAATTAATGCATGGGAGCATTCTTGTAACAGGTGCATAATATTTCAGTAATAGGCTTGTGGGATGTTTATTCACTTGCCAAATTCATTTATCAGGTATTGGATTCAAAGGATTTCCCAACAGGATATCTGCAGAGATTAGTGAGCTAGGCAAATGTGCTTTGAAAAAATACATCCTTTCATCAGGCAGTCACTTGGATAATTCGAGCATCAACATGCTTGCAGCTGGAATGGGTCTGCTGGTAATTGCATTAACTATTTTTCCTGTAGTTGTACGTATCTGTGCCTTTAGATCCTACAAGGGCAGAGGTTGGCCTTCAACCTGTTAGTCAAGAAGTACCTGCCCATCTCTGCCTGCACAGACACAGTTTTAGCCAGCCCAGTCTTGCCCAAAGTAACCTTTCTTGCCTGGAAAGACCTGCTGTATCCAAAAAAAAAACCCAAACAACTTTGCCAGCACAGGTTGACAATATTTTTTTTGAAAAATAATTGAGGAAAAATTGCCTCAAAGATATAAGAACATTGTATTTCAAACTATTTTAGAATAAAGTATGCTTCACTTTCATTTTCTTGTGTTTTAGTAGGTCTTTGATTTTGTTTTTGAAGTTGAAAGTAAAATTAAACTTGGTTTTACCAGAAGAAATTTTTCATCTGATTTTACCCTTGAAACTTTAAATAGATTGTCATTTTGATGGAGGACTGGAATCAATACTGAAACAAGAGGAATTACCATGGATTGAAAACATCAGAAGTTCATCTTTAAGATGACAAGTCATTCAACAGATATATTGGAATCCATGTTTTATTATCAGATTAATGAAGAAATAGCAAAAGTTTTGTTAGTCTTGTTCCAGCAACTAAGTGGCCCATTTCTTTTTTTATCTGCTGTATCCTATAATATTTCTGGTCTTAAACACTGCAGTAACTAATCATGGAAAAATTAATCAGCTTGGCTTATTAAATGGCCAATTACCTTCCAATAAATGATTTTTTTCTCTTTTTAGCTGCCTGGTCTAAGAGAATGAGTCTCTATTTGAGAAATAAAGAACCATCATTCTTCCATTGATTTTTGAAAATGTGGGTCACCATATATAATGCACCTAGCTTAAATCCTGTAATGACTTAAATGTGGTTATTCTTGAGCTGTAGAAATACAAACAAAACTGAGGATTTAAGGGTTAGCATATGACTTTTCAACTCAATGTGTGCTTTTTTGTGCCTTTTAAATTGTGGAGGGCTGAAAGAACATTCAACAAATTTATTTTTGAGTATTCCAGTGCTTCCCTGCCTTATGAAACCAAATCTTACCAAGCCTTCAGTGTGAAGAGAACCAGGGCCATGGAGGCAGCATAAAAGCAAGAAGGAATCTTAAAAACAGATAAGGGGAACAAGGAGGGTGACAGTGTTTGGAGATTTGGGAAGGTGGTCTAACATACTTGTGCTTTTCTCTTTTCTTTTCTTTTCTTTTCTTTTCTTTTCTTTTCTTTTCTTTTCTTTTCTTTTCTTTTCTTTTTTCTTTTCTTTTTCTTTCTTTTTTTCCCAGATTTTTTTTTGTTGTTATTTGTAAAACTTAGTATTTTGCTGTGAAAGCAATGGTACTCTCCCAGCAACCTCTTTCCCTTGTTTGCATACCTTGGAGGTCGCTGGCTGCTCACGCACACTATTGAGTGGAGGACAGACTCCTTCTTGTGTTCATTATAACAACACAAGAACAGATGTCTGGGGCTGTAAGCCTCAAGTTGAGTTCTGCAGGCCCCAGGAACAGTGAGATGTGATACACATCTGTGTTTTGGGCTTGGCCTGCTCCAAGGATGTGTGTCAGCTGTGAGCTCTGAGTTCAACTCCACGTTCCCCCAAAAATTCTGCTCAGAGTTCCCAACCACAGGCACTGCATGTGCCCACCTCAGTGCATTAGAAATGGCGTGGGAGGGGGATGACAGCCTTTCACATACAGTTTTGCCATGGTGGTTGCACAAACAGGTAGGACATGAGCACCTTGTCTTCCCCTGCCAGACAGCCCATGTAGGGCCATGATGTCTTGGCTCATCCCACCCCAATTTGCCCCGATGTCCCTTGGCCAGGCTGTCCTGGGGGACCAGGACATTGTGCCTCACGTGCCCAACCATGGGCCATGGGCTGGTAGGAGGTAGTAGGGGAGAATTCTGGCAGTTGTCACGCTCTCCACCACGAGCAGGCTCCTCTGGATGTCTCTGGCAAGGAATCAAGTGCATGCAGGAGCCCCTCAGCAGTGAGGAAAGGAAAGCCAGAGCACACTGCTGCTTTCTGTCATGGAGAGGTTAAAAGCAACTTGCCAACTGACAAGCAGCAGCTGCAAGGAAATTTCCCCATCACCACCATCACCTATTTTTTTTCTTTTCTATTTTTTTAATGACAGCAACATTTTAATCAACTTGGGCTGAGCATGAAAGTCTGAGTGGGAGGTGGGAGGAATATCTGGGGAGGGGAGGAGGAGCAGAAGAATGGCTGGCTGCTGGCATATGTCTGAGCTGAGGGACGCTCTCTGCCTAGGAGGACAGTTAACCTACACAAAATGTTCTGGCTTCTTGCCTGTCTCAGCCATATCATGCTGCTCCAGCCTTTTGTGCCAGATCCCTGAGATGGTGACTGTCACTCTGACAGAGGGAGAGAGAGGAAAAAAGATACAAAAGATTGGGGGGGGGGGGGGGGGGAGGAAAAAAAACCCAAAAAANNNTGGAAAGCAAAACAAACCCAAAAAACCACCAAATCTAGCACCACAACCCAGTAATAAGCTTTCTGTCAAGCCTCGGTAGAGCAGCTGTATTTTTCAGAAATGAGCAGCAGTAGAAAAGTAGCGAGCCAGCTGTGTGCTTCTGCAGAATAAATCAAGATTGGACAGAAGGCCTCAGAAGTAAAGTAAGCAAAGCTCCACAAAAAATGGCTATGAACATATAGCATTTAGTAGGAAACCTGAACTCACAGAGTCTAGCTGCAAGCAAACCACAGCTCAGGCTGGGATTCTTTCTTTCCTCTTAAATCCAGGTGGAAGAAACATACTGATTTCTAGAAGAGAAAAATTCATTGTCAGAAATGCTCTGATAACACCTTTGTTTATAACCACAGACTTTCTTATAAGAGGGATAGTATGATAGACTATTGACCAAAACTCCCCGTGGTCTTGGGTAAAATTCCCTGATTTCCTTAACACAGGACTTCTGTCACCTCCTCCCTTACAAACTTCTTAATATCTTCTGTAGAAGGCTGTTATCTCCCACAGATAAGAAGCTGCCTTTCCAAATTATTCTGGAAAGCCAAGTGGTTGCTGTCCACCCCAACATTTTACACGTGGGAGTTGACAGACCCATGTCATTACCCAGTCCACAAAAAATCTTTTATTATTAGCAACACAAATGCTGTTCCCAGGTTACCACACAGTTCTCACAGGCTGCTTCAGCACCAGTGAATGAGCTGGACATTGTCAGTGCAGCGCAAAAATGTTCTGCTTCGTCCTCAGATATCTTCTCAGCCTTGTGGCTTGATTTTGGAGCTGGCAGCTCCCTGGGCAAAGTCTGGAGGAGGGACTGCCTGTGCCCACTGAATGCTGGGGTGGGAGCAAGGGGGCAGAGAAGCTTTTCAAAGCATGGGGGAGAGTTTCAGCTGATCCAAAAGTGAGTGTTCAGAAGTGGAGGCTGCTGGAAATGCATCTTAATAGCTAAAAGCTGCGTGTGACTTCACTTTGAGAGCTGGCTGCTGATCTCATAGCTTGCACTTAAATTGTGCTTTCAAGCTGTTCTCCAAAACCACTTCTGTACTTCAAAAATATTTTTGATGGAGCCTGAGATTGATTAATAAGCCTGATTAATAGCTTGATTTCTAAGGGAAGACACCAAATACAATGAGATTCATGTCAGAATAACACATTATTCCAGGATATTTGAAGATGAAGGAAAATACCTAAGGTCACTCAAATGAAAGCATGTGAGGTGGGGAGGCTTGAGCATAATTTCATTTATTTTACTTAGACTTGTCACAGAAAAAGAAAAGCATCTAGGGACACTTAATGTGATTTTAAAAATCTGCGTATGCCGCAAATCAAGAAATTTGTTGGAAACAAGTAGACAAATGGTTTAAAGTACACATTAGGTGCATATGGACCCACAGCTGCTCTTATTCCAACTGCCACCCAAAGTACAGGTCTTTCTGTGATGCAGCCTGTCACACAAGGACTGTGCCAGATGCCTTGCAAAAACCCTCTCAGCCCCTCCTGTCCTGTGCTGGCAGCTTCTGAAGGGCAGAAAGAGAGAGAGAGAGAGTGGACAGGCATTTGCAGCAAACACCTTCCAGCTGGTAGGAAGCTTTCATCTGTCCCAAATGGATGGTAAGGCTGCTTAAATAAGCTGTATATTTATCTCACATTTCCTCAGAGAATTTTAGAAGTGACACTGCTGTACCTCAGTGGAAAGACAGCAGAAGCTGAAAAAGTAAACAGAAGAGCCTAGTGGATGGATTTATAGAAGATTCAGACCTTACTGCTTTCTGACTATAGATCCACTGCTGTCTTGCCGCAGGTAATCATTTGTGATGCAGATATATCTGTGGTTGTTTAAGTGCCAGGTTAACACCATGCATTATATGGGATGTAAAAGTTGGAGGGAAAAAAAGTAATTTCTGTGCTTTTTGCCACTTGCTTAGGGTTTATGTGTAAAGAATCATGAAAGATGTTGTTTTCATGGCCCTGTTTGCTTCCCACCTCTCTACTTCTGGCAATATTATCTGTGTCAATTTTGTTCTTCGGCTACCTCTGGTGGAAAACTTCTTGGAGGCATCAACATTAAAGATCCTTCAGGACTTCCCTGGATATTTTAGCTCATGAACAAAGACTCCTTTCTCTCATATCTGTTAATAGAAAATACAAGCCCCTGGAGCTTTTAATAACTGTGTAGATATTAGGATAAGTTAACGATGTTAACAGGAGGGGGGGGATGCTTGTTGGTGCATCCTTTGCTGTGAGAATGTTACAGGCACCTCACCCAGCAGTCCTCTGTCCACCTACACTGAAAAAGCCTTCAACAGTAGCACAGGCTGGGGTTCCTTGGGTCATAGAGCACAGATGTGGTCTGACAGTGGCCTCTACCTCTGAAACCGATGGTAGAAGGGAGAGCTCTGTAGGAAGGTGGTAGCAGTTGGGAGTGGCATTTGCTGCACCCACTCCAACTCCATCAAACTCATAGACTGAGTCAGGCATCAAGACCAAAACAGTGACTATCTGGTCCCTGGAGAGAAGCTGCTCATCCTGATGTGGACACGAGTCCTTCTTGTGTTAAGTACCCACCATAGAGTGCTGTGTCTCACTCCCCGCAGGTTGCCCCCACTCTGGGCTTTTTGCCAGCCAAACCAGCTGACTCTGACTTAAAGCTTCACTTTAAGGTGGATAAAGTTTTAGACAGTAGGTTAAATGCTGTCCCTGGTTTCTGAACAGCTAAAGCAACAATCAATTGTTAAATAATGAGTGTTTTGTTACAATGGCCGCCTAGCAAGTCCTGTGGTCAAAACAGACTGCAGCAATTAGTTTTTCTCTATGTCCCTGACAGAAAAACAGAGTGTATCACATCATTTAATGGATAACACTGGACATCCAGAAAGAGGTACTGATGCAAATTGAGCTTCAGTTAAATCATGATAATTGGGTTCAGAACTTACTGAGTTAATGTTAGACATTGGAAAAACCTGCATTTTGAGCAGAATTAATTTAAGTGTGGCATGTGTGGATATCCTATAAGAGATGGTGCACCTCATTCATCTAATGAGGGATATAAAATCAGAATTTCCCCCAGAAGTATATGTAGCCATCCAGAGAGCAGCTTTTAGACAAACATCACTTGAGAACGTTTCATTGAGACACTAGATGTGTCTGAAGGAGGATACATGGTACTAGTAAAGCAAAGCAGAGCATAACACTGCCCTCTTTTGTGTGAGACAACACATGGTCACTTGGCATCCTCAACATAATTCCTGGGAAATGATGCTTTTATGCAGCTGGTAATAATACAGTCTTATATAGAGATCCTTTTTGCACTGGAAAAAAGGGAATGATGTATGTACTTTTCAGCCTAAATAAAGGAAAAATTATGAATTCAATTTTACCTGTGCAAATTATTTGAGAATCAGGTTATACAGGTAGACTTGCTGGCATTGGGAAAACAAGATTGTCTTTTTCCTGTAGTCCTAAAGAATTAAGGCACCTTGCTCAAGAAGGACCCCAAAACATGAATGTGTGTCTGCTGAGCACATGTGCTGGAACTCAAGTTTGTGTCAAGCACAGCTCTCTGTCTGAGGGTGGATTGGGACCATGTTCAGGGGCTTTAGAGAAGGCAGGAGCTTCTATTATGAAACAGAGGTTTCTACTGCTTGTTAGAGAAGTGTGTCAGCTATGATGTTTCATATGTGATTTCATGCTCATATTAAAGGCCTGTTTCTTGGCAGTCATTACAAAATGAGTTGAAGTCCGAGTTTGCTTTTGAGCCCTAAACACTGCCAGTGACCAGATCAGTAACCTCCTGCCAGCTCTCACCAGTTGTGAGGAGAGAGGAGGGATATTTTCATCATCTCTAGTTCAGTCACGAGCAAGAATGAACAAAATTACTATCAAGATATTTGGCTCATCCTTTCCAGGTCCCCATTGTTGATGCACCAGCAATGTTCTTGAGAGGGTCATGTATTTCCTTTGGATTCTCAATATGCAGCGATAGGCAGGAGAAATGTTGGCAAGGCAAATGCTTTTTTTGATGGGCTTGCCCCTGAACTCACCAGTCACAAGTCATTTGTATGGAAATGACACTAAAATTGCTATCCTAGAGCTGCATCCAACCTCGGCTTCTGCCAGCAGAAGATACAGCGTACCAGATGGCAGAAATCCTACCCGAGCACCAAGTGGTTTAAACTGCTCTTTTTGTTAGGAATTTAAATAGTCCATATGCTGAAAGTATAACGCTCGGCTGCACCCTGGCTGCTTAGTGGAGGCCTCTGCTGTCTGAGCAAAAGGAGATGAGCAATTAGCTTGTAGCAGCTTGGAGCTTGTATCCTCTGTACATACCAACATCAGGCCATGCTACAGTCACACACACATCAAAATTGTGAATCTGGAAGAAGATGGTGGTGTCTGAATATAGAGTCTGATTGTCAAACTGGGGCTGCTGTGTCAAAGACTCGAGAGAAAAGCAAAGACTCAGAGTGGTCTGGGTGTCTGGTCTCCTCTTTTTCTGAGCTTCTGGGATTGCCTGGTGAATGCCAGGCTGAGGTACTCAAGGGGCATAGTTTGTCATGGATTTCAGGGAAGCACAAACAGTGCTCTCTGGGGGATTTGCAGCCTCAGATTTCCAGGGCCTGGTGACTGGAAAAGGTGCTTTGCAGCATGATGCACAGTGCCTGGAGCAGAAGGTCCTCAGCTCTGGCCACAGGTTGTGCTTGCCGTTGTGCTTGCCTTTGTGCAGCTCAGACAGCTCTGCTCTCTGATAATTTGGGTGATTTCATTCAGTTGCTGAAAAGGGCTTGCTTCTCCCTGGGCAGATCCCCTACTTTATAAGTCATCTTCCAAAAATATGCCATCAGTCTGGCTGGTTGAGGCTGTACCTGTTCCAAGGCAGTAATGTCCTTTTTTTGTGTGTTGAAAAGGTGACCAAGCACAGTGCTTCAAATGAAGTGCCCTACCTCACGCTGAAATGTTATCCCTTCTCCTGATTTACACTCTCTTCTCTGATTCATCCATTTTCCCCTTGCCTGCTGTGCTGAACTCCAGATGGATGGCTCGGAGGGTTTTGCTAAAGTAACCCCTGGAGAAAATTCCTCTCCTGGTCAGACCACTCCGAATTACTCCTCTGCTTAAAATCTACTCTTGCTGTCCTGGGTCACAGCCTCTAGATTTATTATGTAACATATTTCTAATTTAAATTGTTTTCTATTTACTGGCCCAGTTGCCTGAAAGATCTGCTTCATCCTGAATCCATTTACATCGGTCATTATTCACCTTTTCTTTCTCCAGTACTGTCACTATCAAGAGACATTGGTATCTCACATCTGATGTCCTTATCTAAATCATTTACGTCCATTCATTTAAAGAACAGGGAGGTCAAATGTTTTGAAATCTTGCAAGGTCACTGAAAATAAAGCTAAGATGTCATTTGGTTTTTTGCTTGTCCTTTTTATGTGGAAAATTGTGTTTTGGTATTCATTTGAGACTTTTATTAGCAAATGTTAGAGTGCCTTAAAATGGATATTTTAATTATGCATGTAATTTTTTATGATTGTGACTATTAGTATTTAGTGTGCTTGTTATCATTGATTTTTTTTTTTATTCCTAGAGGGTCTCCAGATGAACAAAGAAGCACATATTTTAGTAAATTATTCTTTTTGTATCTATGAGTTACTGACCCTTTTAAGAACACTTTTTGCTAATATATATATAAATAAAATAATACAGTGTTCTTTCTGATGAGAATAGACATGAAGAATTTCCCAATGCAAATGACTCTCTTGCTGTTCCTTTTAGCCCTATACCAGAGCTAGATAACTTCCAAGGGGCTCCAAACTTTGAACTTCAGGAGCCTCAACCCCTCCTAATATGTATGAACTTGTCTGCAGTGTTTCATTGGACTCCAGGGCAAGTTTGTTCATTTCAACAAAAATTATGTCCCTTCCCAAATGCAGCAAATTGTAGGCAATCCTTAACAATAGACATGACTCCATTTTCACAGGTATCAGGTCTTACATCTCAGCAAGTCGACTCCATTTTCACAGAATATGTAGATAAAGGGGTTGAGGTTTGGAAATCTCCAAAGAAAGAACTACATGATGGGGTGATGAAAAACTTTCTCACATACAGCATGCACTGAGTTGGTGTCTCCACAGCTTGCTTTACTGTACATCTCCTCACACTAATTATGTCTCTGAAGTGAGAAAGCACTGTTATTGTTACTGGATGCATGGGTTTGTTTGATGACAGGCAGATGGGAAATCTGTAAGAAAGATGGAAAAAAATATTCTAGATTTCACAAGTTCTGGACTAGGAAAAGCAAGTTAGGAAGTTAAACAGTGCTGTGGATTAGAGAATAAGTCACCTGAGTAGAAAAGTGGAATGTGTTTTATCAGGGATTTATTGCATTTTTACCTTACATTGGTGAAATAAAAATGTTATCAATTGACTAAGAAATTAAACGAATCCAATATCTATTAAGGTTTTATACTTCTCAGGTGGCACTAGTCACAAAAAACCCCTTGATTAATGTATGTTCTAAATATCAACGATAAGTTTCAGTATTTGTCATCAAATGGGCTTTAATACTGAAGCTAGCATGCACAGAAAAGTAGAAGGAGAAAGTAATGCTTACAGACAGAAAGAAGACTAGAGATGCCATACTAAATACAAAAATAACCTTTCAGAAAGCCACTCTGGTTACTAGTAAAAGAGAACTGTTAAGAGACAAAACAAGGATTAAAATGAGAAAACTAAAAGAGATAAATTTTTGCATGCTGTATGTAAAACTAAATTAAGCAGGAATAATAGATCTTCAGGACATCTTTTACAAAAACATAAAAGATGCCAGTGATAAAAATGGCATCAGAATCAGCAATAACAAAAGCAACCACCTTTGATACAGAAAAAGAGTCAATGAAACCAGCAGATGAACAAGGAGCAAAAGAAGGATTTAAGAGAGACGGGTCATTATGGCAAAAGGAAATTAAATATTGTTCTCACTCCTCACTACCTGTGAGACAGAGTCTCACAGCAGAACTCTATTTGGTGTCGAGTAGCCTAAGAAACTATCTAAAACAGGAGTATCAATGGAAGAGGTTGCTGGGCAAATCACAAGAACAAGGCAGAGGTCACTGAAGAGTTATAAAGGAAGTCAGATATGAAATTGTTCAGCAACTAATTGTTATGTGTAACCAACTATTTTTTCTGCAGAATAATGTACAGTAGCAAGTGTGTCATCAGCCTCTAGTAATGATTGCAGGCTTCACTGGGAACTACAGATCAATAAAACCACAGTCAAACTTCTAGAAACAATCATAAACAGAATCCTTAGACACAAAAATACATACACGTTGTTCAGAAAGAACCGTACAGATTTTGTAAAGTCTTGGAGACTGGGAGGAGCTGGCAACTACCTGAAAAAGTGTGATCCAGCTGATGAGTATTGAACTTATGTTTGACAATGCTTTTAACAAAATCTCTCACCACAAGACTTTAAGGAAAGTCAGTTCTCGTGGACCCCACAGGACCAGGGACATGGCAGGGAGGAGAGTTATCAGGCAGCAAAGTTCTTGGTTTTGCTCTATGTATTTGTGTGATTTTCAGGGAAGCTGGTGAATCTTGAAGTGACAAATTCTGCACAAAAGATAAAATTACTCAGAATAATAAAATAGGAGACAGCTTCTGAGGGAGACTGTTAAAGAAGTCTACAGATCGGGGAGTGATGTGTAGCAAGCAAATGAGGAATGGTGATTCATTATTTCTGTCAGTTCCAGGTACCCAATGAAAACTATGAGGTAGCAAGACTGAAATAAACAAAAATGGGTCTTGTCACAATATATATAAACTCTTGAACTGTGGTACTCATTACCACTGAACTAGAAGTAGGTTCAAAACCAGATCAGGCAACTCAGATCTATCAGTGAATAAATTTCAGGTCAGACCTAGTATGGCAGTTTCAATAGCCTGTGGGAAAAAAATCATGTTGCTGATGGTACAAAATTGTACTTTTTGCATTAAAGCATTCTTACATTTAAAATGTGTCCTTAGATGTTGAAGTGAGCTGTCAGAGTTTGGTTCTTGGCACAGTTGGTCAGAAAAATTGCAGAAAGTCTGTATTGCCATCAGAAAGCAAAACAGTTTGCAAAAGAGGATTGATTTCAGTAGATTCCTAGAAGAAAATCACAGAAAAAACTGCTGACAGTGTAAGGCTGAAACATCCCAACCTATTTTTTACTTTGAAACAATTCTCTTCCTTGATTTCTTTTTTCATTACTTTGTATTAGCTTTTTTGCTATAACATAATATTAACTTTAAAAAGTCAAAACAGAATGTTTCAGTTTCCATTACAACAAAACCTGTCAATCAACTTGAAATGCATTGAAGGCTTTTTTTAAACTCCCCTTTGCAGAGAATTTCAGACTCTGGGGGTTTCATTGCAATTCAGAATAAAGTCAGCTTTTGAAACCTGAAAGATCTGTGAAAATCAGGATTCTTGTTCTTTAAAACTTGGCCAAAATCGCTCTATTTTCTTTCTCTTTCAGTTTGCTTATCTGAAAGGTGGCAAGAATGCTGCAGATCCATTTTTGCAAAGCCCTTTCAGACTGAGCATTCAAGAATTCCACATTTCTCTGCCTGATGCTAAAATGGTATGATTCCCCAGCACCATCCCAATTCCACGACCTTCAGCTATGTCCCTCTCTTCCCCAGTCATATGTTCACAAATTTCAATGGTACTACTTTTTCCCCCCCTCCTTTTCTTCCTGTCCCCATCTAACTGGGAACTGTTCCCTTCTGGGATGCGGGAGGAGTTACTTTCCAGAAGGCTATTGGATTTGCCCTCATCCAAGATCTTTTCATGATTAGTGGCTTATTGAGTGGAGCAGGCAAACTCCTGACAGCCCGAGCAGAGCTGAATCAAGTTTGGCAGGACAGTATGGGGAAGTTCACAGTGCCGCCACTTGTGCTATAAATAGAAAAATAAAAGGAAGATCTCATCCTCTAAACTATGCACATTGCATCCTCAGACTGGGGACTCAAGCATGCTTTGTGCTGTGCATTAGCCATCTGCACCAGAGGGAATGTCTTCCTCGTTCTGTTCCCAGGACAGATGCATCAGGATTGCTACAAGATAGCGTGAGGCAGGAAGAGTTTTCTGGATCCTAGAATGCCAATAAGCACTTCAAACATCTTTCTTGGCTTCTGGAGTCCCCGCACCCAGCACCCTGGAGCGTGATTTCTTTTTATAAGAAAGCTTGTGCTATTTTTCATACCAATCACATGCTGTTCTAAATGGCTTAAAAGTTTCAAGGACTCCAAATGCTGAAAAACAGCTGTATGCTGATGTGAGCAGCATGTGTAAGGATGATTTAAATCTAGTTTTTTATCCTATTTAACTCCCAGTGGCTTTTATGTTTTCCATAAATGGATGAGAAAAGTTCTTGGCTGGAAGGAGTCATAAAAACATGTAATAAATTCTTTGTAGCCTCAACATGAGCAATTCATCAAATTTTTGTTTGTTTGTTTTCTGGGATTTTGTTTGCTTTCTCTGACTTTAACATGTCGTGGATCTCTGATGAGTCTCTTGTTCCTCACCACATGCCGATCACACTGATAAACTGTTGTTTGTGTTTTGGTTACAAGGTGGTGACCTACATCCAGAACAGAACATCCACTGCCTGGGATGGCCAAAAGGACAAGGACCACCTCAGTCCTGCTGAAATGTGAGTCTTCCTAAAAATCTCTTCTGTTGGCTAATTACTCTCAGCAGCCCGGAGACCACAAGAGGCAGTAGGACTCCTTAGCAAGAGCTCGGCAGAAGTTTGGGGGTTTGGCTGTCCCCTGTTGCTGATCTGAGAAAGAGCTTTGTGGCACCCCACCCAGCCCAGCAGAACTGCTGATGGAGGATTCCAGGCCCTCCTGAACAGATCCTAGTGTGTGTATTCTCATCACATCTCCAGGGTCAGATTTAGTGATAATTTGACTCAAACTAATATCTACATAAGGGGATTTTGCAAATTTATAATTTCCAAAGGGCACATCTGCTAATATTCTATTATAATTTCTGAACTCCATTTCTTTCATTAAGGAGCTAATTTTGTTCCCAAGAGGATCATTAGCTTTTACCCATTCTGATTAATTTAATTCATATTACCAATAGCTACCTAAGGCTTTATGAACTGGATGGGAACTTTTAGCTTTTGCTTTAACGCAGTCTCTCACCATGAGAAATCTTGTCACCTCTAATTGCATTTAGAGGAATTTAAATTAATTTCCTTTGACATTTTTTTTTCAGATCTATACTAAGTGCATGTTACGCTCTTTACAATGCTCTTATTCTGCCTTCATAAAAATGTTAAGCATGGAGGGCTCTTTGTCCAGGATTATCCCAAAATCACTCTCAGGAGGCTTGATCCCAAGAGGTATGGGATTTCCTCAACTCCTCGTGAGTTAAAGAGCAGGAATATAGATTTTCTTTTCCTCATATCTGTTTCAGTGGAGTTTAGCCTTGGGCTTTTCTCCTCCGCAGGTCTCCCTGGGGTTCTTACATCAAACTTTATAGCTGTCTTGGAAGATTTGTGCCCAGGAGAGAGAAAGTGACCAAGGGAATTACCTTTCAGCCATCACAGACATGGGGACGAGGTAATAAGTGCAAAGAGAAGACCAAAGGGTGTTTGCTGTATGGCACTTGGGACTATATCAGTGCTTTTACAGATGTAGGAGCAGATGCTGTTAGTGAGTGGGCCAAAGAAGCCTTCTCAGACATCTCTGGTGGTTACCACTCTCTCTGCAGCCCCTGTCAAGAAAAAGCCATCATGCTTCCTCTTTCCCCACTGTCACATTCAAGTTCCAGGCCCTGGCTATGATCATATATTTCACCATTACCAGCAATTTCCTCTCAAATCATGATGGTGACTTGATAGCAGAATATAAGTGCATGTCTCTGTGAGCCTCATTTCTTTCCATTTTTGCCTGGATTTACAAAGGCTACAGTGTTCAATTTTCCTTTCTATTGACTGTCAATGGGAATTCACCCTAGCTGGATGAAAAAAAACACCCCCCTCAGGCCTAAAATGCCACTCTGCATGTTCCTAATAGCTTGTTATTTTTGGATGCTTGGCTTCAGCCATGAAGATTGTAGCTGTTTCTTCAATTCCCTGATATTATCATTAAAACTGGTGGGTTCTCATCACAGGTAAAACCACGTGATAAAGGAAACTGCCCTTCAAAGCCCTTTACAGTGGCAGCTATAAATGACAGAAATGCGGCAAATGTTTTGCACGGGCAAAGTACAAGCAGAGTCTGCATTCTTCAAATGGCACATCCTTGGAGACCACACAGTTGCTATTTAGAGACCTTGAGTATCCACTAAATCCAGCACGAACTGCAGGCACTATAAATATTCCATGCTGGGGCTGATGTAGCAGAGCTGGAGCTGAGGAACAACGTTGCGAAACCTCTGGGATAGAGGCAGAGATGTAAAAAAATAGGTCTGGATGCAGAGTCTGGTCCATACCTTTGCAGCTAAGGTAGTTATACCCACTACTTATGTGAATTCCCTTGCTGTGTGCGTATTTTGCAGTGCACAAGCAGGAGGTGGCCTGCAAAACCTTACCTTGTTGAGTGCCCATTGTGAGCTGAGGGCAATCCCGAGCAGGAGGACAAACGGGACCTCCTGCAATGGCCAGTTGCCCTGTGCATGCAGTACAAAGGCAATAAATTCCTTATCTCACCAGCCTATAAATCTTTGTTGACCATCTCTGTGCATGTCTCTATAAGAACATTTGATCTAATAGCCTTTTTAAAAATTTCCCTTCATTTTCCAGCATAACCCCCCAGTGAATCATTAATGTAACAAGATAAAGATCTCTAGCTAAGGAATTATTCTTATTATAAAGTTCCCAAGTTCTAGTCACAAACCTCTCCAGGGTATATATTAAGCCAAAAAGGTCCCACACAATCATTTAAATCTACAAAATTCAATTCATTTCTGACTCCCTCCAGGCTTTTGTTTTATAGTGATCTAATAAAGGAGAGTTGTGGCTGTTAAATGATAAAGTCTCCAAAGGGGACGTGGGAACTCTGCACACTAGTCCCCAACATTTGCTGGGAGGCTTTATTCCTCCATCTCACCTACATCCCTTTTGACAAGAAAACCTTTCAAAGTCTTGCAAAATGAGTAATTGATTCTGTTTTTAAGGGAAGGCAAAGTCCAAAAAATTTCCTTACATAAATGTACTGCTCAAGGATATAGGTTACAATAAGATTAAGTGCTTAATTGTTCCAGAAATGATATGTAAGTCTTCACCGAATCACTGAAACTGAAGATGGAGCAGAGGCACATCTGCTCTATATCCTTGCTGTTGCATCCCTGAGATGCTTTTTCTGCTACTTCCTCCAGCCTAGTTCTAAATTACCTGTGAATTTATCAGTGGTGCAATTCTGTTGTGCAATAACCCACATAGATTCCCTGGAAGACAGAGTCTAATGATCTGGGGTTTTTTTCACATAGTCTTGAGAATAGAGAGGTAGGGATAACACAATATTAGTTCTCCTGATTGCATCAAAAGCATAACTGCAGGTGTATCAGTATCATACTCTAAACTGCTCTCAAGAGGCTTTAGATACTTTTTTTTACAGTTGAAAAATATATTTACATGAGGTTTTCTGTAAGAAAAATGAGTCTCTTACCTGATGTTAAACACAACTTCCTACCTAATGCAGTCACAGGCCTAGGTCAGGCTTTATACTACCACAGCTAGCTACAGTCCACCTGAGAATCCCCAGGGTTAATCACCATCAGGTAATACAGGTTTTGCAGTATCCATTTTTGTTCATGCAATAAGAGATTATCTATGTTCGTTTTTAACAGGGTGGTAACCACTGTATTTTGCAACACGCAGTATTTTCCTTGCAAAGAGGAGGCATAACACAGAAAATTGGAGCTTCCTTCCAAATTGCAAAAAAAAATAACGATTCTGGGGTGGATTAACAAAGACCAGGGGAGAGTCAGCTTTATTTCCAAGGAAGCCAATTCAATTTGTCCTCCAGTGCCCACACCTTAATGCATTAAGTGTTTTTGGGGCTTGCCACTGGGACTGATTTTTTTTTTTTCAGCCAAAGGCAGGCTTTGTGAGAATGTTTAAAGAAATCAATATGTGAGGTTTGTCTAAGGTTACATGTTTGTTAATGTTTTATTGATTACACTATTGGTTGTGAATTATGTAACTTAATAAAGCTGTGGACTCTTTCTAATAAAGACAAAGAGGTTATTCCATTAGCTGGCAACTTAAGGCAAAGAAACTTAATAATATAGCACATTATAAGACCACAGCCCAGAGACTGACAAATCCAATTCACCATGGAAGTGGCTGTGATGTTGCAGACTGGGCTGTGTCCTCAAGCAATTAGGCTGTGCAGGTCAAGTTTAAAAGAGGGTGAGGTCTGCTCTCTGAAGCTGTGATGCTGCCGTAAAAAGCAGACGAGAACAGTGAAGTGGCCTGAAAGGACACACAGAGTAGCTCTGGAGCCTCAGGCACCCCCTGCGCACCCCACACACAGCTGAGATGGCACACGTGCCATTGCAGCCTTCTGTCACATGTTCACGTTTTTAGCTGAGACTTCTGTTGAGAGTTAATCTTCCCCAAAACTGCTTCTCACATCTCCTTGGAGATGAACCTGTTTTATTTTATTTTATTTAAAAGAAAGCTCTCAATACCTAGGGGATGGGGGGGGGGAAGGGGGGTTGGAAATCCTAAAAATGCTTTAAAAGGAAATTAAATGGTGAATTTCTGAGTGAGTAAAGATTGCCTCTCCACAATACAAACACATTTTCACAGCTTTGGAGAAAGATACTGCAGCTCCTCTTGGGGCATGTGGGATTGACAAGCAGTTGCTTGCAGAAGGGGGGTCTAATATTTGACTTGACTGCAGTTGCCAGGCATGGGACTGGTCTTGAGAGCAGAAAAAAAGGCAACCCACATCAGAGAGCGATGGAGCACCTCCTCCAGCTGCCTTCAAAACCTGATGTTTTTTATTTAGCTGGGAGCATAGGCTCCAAATCCTGTCTCAGAATGATGCCCAGCCCTGGTCTCCTCCCAGCCTCACATATTCCTCTCAGCATCCTCTCAGATTCAGACTCAGTAATTAAGCACAGGACTCAGCAAGGCTACATGGACCACTCTTTGGGTGCTTGAAGCACCATAAGTACACAGGGAACACAGCAAGCACTCAGATTTCATAGAAATACACAATCATAGAACAATTTGGGTTGGAAGGAGCCTTAAAGAACATCTATTCCAGCCCCCTGCCAAGGGCAGGGATGCCTTTCGCTAAACCAGGTTGCTCAAAGCCCCATCCAGCCTGGCTTTGAACACTTCCAGGGATGGGACAGCCACAGCTTCTCTGGGCAATGTTTTCCAGCCTCACAGTAAATAGTTTCATCCTAGTATGCAATCTAAACCCACCCACATTTAGTTTAAAGCCAATTGCCCTTGTTCTATGCCTTTATAAAAAGCCCCTCTCCAGCTCTCTTGCAGCCCTCCTTCAGGTGCTGTAAGGGTGCTCTAAGGTCTCCCTGGAGCCTTCTCTTCTCTCAACAACCCCAGCTGTCTCAGCCTGTCTGCATAGGAGAGGTGCTTCAGCACCCTGATCATCTTCATGGCCTCCTCTGGACTCACTCCTGCAGGTCCACATCCTTCTTACATTGGGGGCCCCAGAGCTGGATGCAGTTAATTTCTGATTAATGCAAGCTGTGGACAGGAGGAGTGGGTCTGCTGCTAGCCAGTGTTCCTCTCCAGGACAGGCAGACTCCTTTTGCCTGCTGCTCTGTCAGAACAACCATTACCTGCTAACATGGGAACTGTCAGACCACACGGGTCTTCCCTGCCGGGAAGCACCAGGTGTTGTCAGGTGAAAACACCTGAAATCTGTCTCTCGGGTTAATGAATTCAGCCACCTAAAATGGAGGTACTCAGGGTCACCTGGTACATTCTGCAAATGAAAGGTCTTTCAGCTGCTGCCATTAGAAGCTTTTCAGTTTCTCGTCTAGGTAATTAAACCCCTTATTTTCACAGGAAATTCAGAGGCTGAGGACAGATTCTGCTCATGGTTACAGCTGTGTCAAATCAAGGCAGTTACAGGTGCTGCATGCATGGAGCAGGCTCTTTAGATTTGGAGCTGTGAATTAATCCCACAGGAAGGGGCATTTACTTCATTGGGAATTTAAGGGGAATGGCATAACAAAACTGACTTTGTGTATTTGGGCTTTTTCAGTGACAGATGTGTCCTGCCATGCAGTATCTGTTGTTACAAACCCACTAAGCTTGTAACCAGCATCCTGAAGTCCATCTCCACAACTACAACCTTTCCCTTTTCACTAAAATCACCAACCTCTCAACCTTGGAAGAGCAACAAAAACCTCACAGCCCAAATATTAACTCAGAAAAAACCCTAAGGTTAAAGAAAATAGCAAAATAAACTAAAAAAAAGAGAAATCCTTAAGGACAAGGATTCACTTTCATACAGCCCTGTAGGAAGGAAGAGACCAGGCCACATTAGAACAAGAACACAAAGTGTGTTTTGAGTGAGGCAGATCTCTCAGAATGAGCCTGTGTGCCAGCAGTAATAGAGTGCATCCTCCCATCACCACCAGGTTTTGTCTTTAAAACCAAGCAGTGAGTGAAATGATGGGCTGACAGTGCTCTGCAGGGCACAAAATGAGCTCTCAAATGTACGATCTACATAACAGCAAATTATTCTGACTTGACCATCAGCCATAGGTAATGAAGCTAATGAGCTAACGAGGTGCTGCCAGCCCAGCCTTGGTCACCAGTGGGAGATGTTGGTCTGAACCCATTCCCACTGCAGCAAAGACAAGTTGCTCATCTGTTAGCAAAACAGCAGCTTTAAATCCTTCATTTTTCTGGTCAGGAGTTCAGTTTTGTGGGGGATAAAAATAATGGTGGAAAGGAATGATTAAACAGCTTAAGATGATTAAGGTTGGGTTTGCAAGCTGAATTTCTGCTGTAAGAAAGTGAATTTGCCAGCTGGTGGTTGTTTTAGCCACACTGCCATGACTCTATGTTGCTGCCATACTGATCCCAGTCCCCACCTTACTGTTCCTGGCTCTCTCTGGGCCCCTGATTTGTGACTCCAAGTAAGCTGGAAAGAACAAAAAAGGGAAACCAGAAAAGCTGCTACAGCACCCTGGTGAGTTGTACTCAATCATTACATTTTTCCACCTTCCTTTTGTCTTGCAATGTGTCATGTTCATATCTAATTATGATCTGATAGTGCCAATACTTGGTATTATTTTAATATTTATGCCTGTGAATAGCCCTATAAAATGAAAGGATTAGTACTTGTATGATCAAAGCCACAGTAAACTCTGTGTTCTCTGTGGTGGCAAGTGTGTTTTATATTTGCTCCCTAAGCTGCTTTGAACACTGTGGCCACTGCAAAAATAGTGCATAACAACGACTATTTAATAGCAATACTTAACCATTCTTCAACGGGTGAGAAGGGAAAATGTCTGACTCAATCATAATTTTGTTACCGTGCTGTTGGATTTTTTCTTTACGAGATTGTTAAATAAGCATGAATGAGGTTCAGTATCCTGAGTTTTATTGGAGGCATAAGCATCAGAGTCATTCACAAAATGTTCCCCATTATCACGTGTAATTGAAAAACAAAGGAAAATAGTCTCTTTGGGAGTTTAACACATATGATTTCTTTTAAAGAGCTAATGCTGTGGGAGATAGGCAGCATTAATTCTGTACATGATCCTTCCAACTTGAAGTATTTCTTTAATCCTTTCAATAACTCAAGATCCAACATTCCTGGTAAAATGCACTTTTATTTTTTTCCTCCTTTTTAATCAATGCTTACAATTCAGTGTCAGTTCACTTTCTCTATGCTTGACTTGTATACTTAACTTCATTGCTCATTGATTAATGTTATTGGGAACCCAGCACTGTCAGTCATTGAGTTGCCCTACAGACTTCAGACTGTAGATGATGATCAAATCTACATGAACAGAAACAACATTTGGGCAAAAGCAATAAGCAGCAGCTCCCTGGTAAGGGGAGGGTGGGTGCATGTGGGATGGAAGACAAGGCAGGGCAAGGGAACAAGTTCAGATGTTATTGTAGAGTTATACAGAAACCACCACTTTCCCAACATGCCTTCTCCTTGTCTGCTGCATGCAGCTTCTTCAAAATACAAATCATTAAAAAGAAATAGGGAAGTAAATCTAACACCAGAGAAGGTGGTGAAGTACGAAGCAGGATCTTGATGGGAATTGTATTTTATTATACAGCCTGTGTTAGGAAAGCATTTGGAAATTAGTCTTGAGGTTTCTGTTCTGCTTCAGTATTTTTGTCCCTGGAAGAGATTGTCTCGCTGCCGTTCCTGATCATATTGACTCAAAGGAGAAATATGTGCTGAGGTAGCAACTGGTCACAGAGCGATGGCTGAGGCACAGGGAGGCTGCAGCGCAAGGAGTCAATGCAAATGTACAGAGAAAGTCTTCCCCGTGTCTGCAGGGGGTGCTGGCTTCATCGTGGCTGGGGATGAGAACTACTCTATCCCGAGATGTGGAAGAAATGTCACAATCAGCACCCCCTGCAGACATGGGAAAGACGTTCTCTGTACTTTTTTCCTTTCTCATTGCCAGCCTCACAGCACCTGGGAATGGCGCAGAGCAGCAAAAGGTGGGAGGAGAGTAAAGATGTTATTGAAGATCATAGATCAGGTACTGGCAAACTCTTTAAACTTACCCTAATTTTGTCTACTTAGCATTTCATCAAAATGCATCCGTGTATTAAACAAATCTCCAAAGCCTCTCTCTCCAGTGAAGCCCATTACATTTTGTGCTGCACAACTTTGATCTCGCAGAACAGTCTCTTTATATTAAGTAATAAGGCATCATTTGGTTTGCATTTCATCCATTCTTTATCACATCTACATTCAGGTAATTGCTTCCACATGCTCTTTAGTAAAAGAAAAACTCAACTGCAGTTCAAGCGTGTTTACATTTATGGATGGATTGAGTATGTCAAGTGTCAACACTTTATTTTTTTTTTCTCCGAGACGACCAATCCTCACAGACCATTTAAAGGGGGGAGGAGGAAAAAAAGTCAGTAATTCATGTTTCAAAAATTTCCAAAATTGCTCCCAACTGAGATGTTTTTCAAAGCTCTAATTTGCCATACACAAAGCTTTAACGCTTGCCATGCCATTGTGTTTATGTCAGGGTAGGCCTCCCATGCATTTGGTTGTGTGTTGCTATTTAATGTGGCAAAAGCTTTAACTTTTTCTATACAACAAGGTGTTAATAATGTAACCTGTGACTATTTCTTCGAAGTGGAACAAAGCAGTATTTTGTCTTTTCTAGGAATTTTTAGTGAGTAGATCCATGTCTCCCCTGTGCTGATAGCAGAAAGAGAAATAGTTTGCCAACTACAGCATGAATTGTGAAGCCTGAGAGAATAGCAGTGTGAACATAGCAATGCTAAAATACAGTGATTTTAATTTTAACTCTTTTTCTTTTTTTGCATGAAGGCTGTTGTTGAGAAGGAGGAGGAACAGAGTATGGGCTGTTCTGGAAGATGTAGAACAGATCTGTGTTCTGCATGCTATATAAAGATTAATCTTCATACACCGATAGCTGTTGTCAGCCAAGCTGGCTTTTTTTTCCCTTTTGCTAATGTTAATGGAAATGTACTAGCACAATTTACCAGAGACACTTACAGCTGTTAAGATGGAGTGAAATGGAAAGAAGCTGTGTGAAGACAAACCCAGGAGATTTGACACCTGCTTAGGTGACAAGAAGCATAAACTGAGGGGAGAATCTCTTATTCTAGGGTCATTGCAAGCTTTGCCAAATTTGGTGGTTTAGGAGCTGTAGGAGTGTCGTTCGTCTTGTTTTACTGATGTTGGGTGCGTTTTGGGGGGAGCAGCATGGGAGAGTAGTTTCATTTTTTTTCCCAAGGGAAGGAACACTTTAACTAGTCCTCTTAAGTAGAAAGCAGTGAACCAGGGACAATGGCCTGGATCTTAATCCACTTGACTGTACTTATGTACTAAGTAGGACAGAGGGCCTGGCAACCTGATTTGCCCATAGATACTGCACTGTGCACTTAACAAAAGAGCTCCTGCTGTATACAAACCTCTCATTTCTTCTTGGGTACCAGGTGCCCTCCCAAAAGTCCCACACAGATCATCTGTTTATCCTGGGCACTTACTGTAATATAAGGGTACTTCATAGTCCTTAATATAGGCTTGCTACTATCCCTAGGAAATAAGACAGCACTAAGGAGTTTCTGGGTAACTTAGGTACCTCAAAATGCATGTTTAAAAGAGCTTAGGTAAAAGATGTAGGCTCAGGACCAGTGTTTTGCATCCTACCAGAGAGGTCCCAGCATCTGATCTGGGATCTCAGCTTTTGGCAAATTAAGGGCACAGTTGCAAGCCCAAGCACGGGATCTGCGTGAGACAGTAGGGAGAAGGGGAAGCTGCTTCCCCCAGCCAGCAAAGTGGATTCGCAGCTCCCTCAGCAGTGACCCTCCTGCTGAACTGCCCCACAAGGCAGCAGTTCCCAAGACCTGATGTCTGCAAGGACAAAGGTTGTGTAAACATGAGGCTGGCTCTTTTTCCACAGTCTGCCACAGGTTAGGAATTTGTTTTGGTTGTTTTTATCCACCGTAAAACCCAGTATGGTTAAGTACTGCACAGACCAAAAAAATGATGAGACCACATGCTTGGCTCCTTGAGCCCGTGTGTGTATGTAGTCACTTGCCCATTGCTGTCACATAGTTCTGAGGCTCAGGGATGTGATGAAGACAAAAACTGTCTTTATTAAATGTCACATTTTATGAACACTTTGAAAATTCAAGTACAAGATGTACTGGAGGCTGAGGATTCCTGCAAGGGCCATGATAAGGTCTATTTCATACTGAGAAAAGCCAGAACACAGAGAAATGTCTCTGATAGCATCCCATGTATCCTTGTGTGTTGTCCTTGGGTGAAGAAGTAAAGTTTAAAAAATCATGTTTGTTGCCATTTTACTTGCATTCTAATTCTGAGGCATATGTCCATAGTTTGTTTTTTCTTTCATTCCACAACAACTTTTCATACTGTATTCTAAAAATTTTGTCTGAGATACTTTTGGTCATTGCTGGCAGAGGGCGGATGTCTTGGAGTGGTCCATTCATAGCGCGATGAACTTGAAGAGTAGTAATAAATAAATGTTCTCTGATATGAAAAGTGTAGATTTATGGGATAATTGATGTGGGAGGGGACCTTGGGAAGTCTCTAGTCCAAACTCCTGCTCAAAGCAAGGTAAGCTTTCAGATCAGACCAAGTTGCTTTGTTCAGTTAGGTCTTGACAACCTTTAAGGATGCAGACTGAACAGCCTCTGTGAAAACCTGTTCCACTCCTTGGCTGACCTCAAAGAGAAAACAATATTCCTCTCCGAACTACTCTTGTTCAGTTTATGCTCATTCCCTTTCATCTGCCCACCATGCATCACTGTGAAAAGCCTAGCTCTTCCTTGACATCTGCCTCATATTTACTGGGGCACCTCTTTTAAGGCCTCCCCCAAACTCATCTCTTCTCCAGGCTAAGTAAGCCCCAGTTATTCAGCCTCTCCTCACAGGACTAGCACTATAGCCCTGATTGGGGGCACTTTTGAGGGTCTAGAACTGGGTGACAGAGCCAGGTGAGGTCTGGGAGGCTGAGCTGTGGAGGTGGACCTGCTTGATCTGCTGGCTGTTCTCCACACAAAGCCCCACATGCTGCTACCCCTCCAGACCTCTTGTAGTCAGTATGTACCAGCCAGGCTATTTTGGCAGCAATGTGCTCAGCACACTCTCCATTTGGGGAGCTGACAGCCCCATCGACCCTGCTGCCCACCCAAACACCAGCAGCTACATGTCAAGAGGGATGTGCTAGCTGGTGCTAATGAAGGGAAGGGGTTAATTTGTCCTGGCTTCTACATAGCCCTACACTTCCAGCTCAGTAGATGGAAGGAATGTGATTAAGTCCCTGTTGATACCAAGTCTGAGAACAGATGTGAGAATGAATTGGCAGAGCTGGAATTCAGATGGGATAAAAATAGCAAAAGGGAGTGGGTAGGAATAGTCATACATTTGTGTTACAGGTGCTTTGTCTAGACCCCAACACTTACAGAGACTCCTGAATTTTTCTTCTTACTAACTCTTATTAATCCAGTTTCTCTTGTCATCAGGGCCTTTTTCCCTTAACAGTAATGTCCAGCAGCTCAAGCCTGCTGTTGTCTACCCTGAAGGACAACTTGGGCAGAAAGTTCCTTTCGGGTCCAAGAAGAAAAGTTGCAAATATTGCCAGTTTCCCTGCCTCTCACACAGGGCAACACTTGAACCACATTGTTCCCATTTATAGATAGGGAAACCGAGGCACATAGTGCAAATACTTCTTAAAGTAAACACACAATAAACCCCAACCACTACAGGTTGTTCTTATTCCCTTCACAGAAGCAACTGAAAGAATCTGCAGGGAACAAAACCCATGTTTGTGCTGGGCTTGTGCAAGCCATGTTGCCCCCTAGGATTTATTTCTTCTCTCAGTTGTTGCCCCTTGCCTTCAATCTGTCCATGGGGTTGGTTTGTGGCTTTGTTAGGGTTTTTTTGTCTTGTAACAGAGCAAACACTTAGACTCAGCCTAGGCTGTCCATTTGCAGTGTAACAGATGCGCTTGAAATTCAGCTACAAGGACACAGCATGCTTTTCCATCAAAGGGTGGGACATAAGATGAAGCCTTCAAAGGATCCACCACTCCTTGCAGCAATCTGTTGGTCTTGCCAACGCCCATTCCCTTGGTGGATTTTTTCAGGATTTACGTCACTGCTCCAGAGTTAACAGCACTCTCCTCGCAGCTTGATGCAGAAGTAATATCAGCTGTAGCCAGTGAAAAGCAGAGTACTGCAAACACAGGTCTTGGCAGCAAAGTGAAGAGAGAACAGACTATCACCCAAAAACTTTCATATTGCTTTTATTTGTAACTTTTTTATCTCCCCAGCAATTTGTTCCTCAAAAACTAAGAACCAGAGTTTCACTAACATTTACTTAAAGAGGAGCTGTGGAGAAAGCACTTACAATTTACCTATGTAGCTGTAACGTAGTGTAGAAGTGTTGTCTTCACACTTAGAAATGAAGAAAATAAATTGTAATTGCCAAATCGCAGATGTATTGGTTGAGAAGGTCACAAAATACTTGCAGTTGCTCAGCAGACTTGGAACCAGATCCCCTCTGCACTGCCTTGCTGCTCAGCTCCACACTGAAAGAGGAAAGAAAGATCCCTCATGCTTTAGGGAAAAGCTCTTTATGCTGCTCAAACAGCTCTTATCAAGGGCAGAAGAAAGAAGGGAGGGAGGCATTTGTCGTGCCCAAAGAGCCATATTCTGTTTGTATCATTGGCACGCACATACCAAGGATTACTTGGGTCCATGTTGCTGCACACAAGCACGCTTGTAGCTCCCGCTCAGGAGAAATGGGCTGAAAGCTGTCCAGCCTTTACAGAAAATATTATGGTTGCAGCACTGTCAAGGTCACTGTCAGCCTGGGTTATCTGCTGTGTAAGTACTAGCCTCACAAATCAGGCTTAGCTAAGGGCTATAATTCATACACTCAGCATTTTGTGGATTATGTCCTTTAGCTTTCCTTCATTGCCGTTTTGGATATTCATTTTGCTCCAGTGTAGGACTCCTGCGATTTCTCTTTGGAGTAATTCCCCCATGTGGTGCAGTGTTTCCCTGTATGTTTCTTAATCACAGGTGTACAAACTTGCTCTGTATGAGTAATTTTATACATAATGCTTATTGTTATCTTTGAACACAGATAGTTCACTGTTGGATAAAATAGTAGAAAAATGCAGGCCACAGGAGGGAAAAAAATGAATGGAAAAGGTACAAAACCCACAAGAAATAATAACAAGAAAGCTCCTGTAACTAAGGCACCCACAGGAGAGTCAGGAAAACTCATCTCCCTCATTCTGATCTAGACTTTTGCAGGAGCTTTCTGTTTTCCAGATGTCCAGCTATTATTCATAAAACAAAGATTATGGATTTTCCCACCTCATGGATTTCTCAACATTAACTGAATTGCTCAGTTTAAAAAGTATTGTAAGAAAGTACTATCAAGAGTGGTTCAGACACACACTTACTCTATTACATTATTTTATAAAACTGGGGACATAGATAACAAGTGTGGTAGAAAATAAATTTTTTTTGTCTGACATCCTGTGTAATCAAAAGAGTCTTTAGATTGTGCAATACAGAAACATGTTCCCTTCAATAATGGAGTGTTAAAGTCTAAAGAACATGTGCATGTGCTCATCCCCTGTATGCTAGGTTAGCTGGGGCAATATTTTTGAATCAGGTTACTTAGATCCACAGATCCATATTGCAAGGAAAGCACTGTCTCTTCAGACATACTATGCTGAAAAACATGTATATGATGTTCTGCAAGATTGTCAGCCAATACATGATTTTTTAAAAATTTTTTTCCAGTTAGTGCTGGAGTCATTGTAGCATATAAACTTATATTCTTCTTTCTGATTTGTAATAATTCCAGTTAATGTTTTTGTCCTACAATGTCACAAAAGTTTCTTTATATCTTTTACACCCCAGATGTGCAGGCACCTTCATTGATTTAGGAAGTTGTCTGTTTCTCTCCAGCTTTGTGATTCAGTGAAGTATCTTGGTATAAGACTTTCTCTCTGCTTTACTTCTTCTAAACAATTTAACACAATTAAGTGGCCTTGAACATGATCACTTTTACGGCACAGCTGAGACTACAGCAAATACCCAGAATCAACCAGCCTGAAACTTCTAAGCCTGAAATTTGACTCAGAGTGTTGATGCCTCAGGCCCAATCTTCTGTATTGCAGACAGTTTGGCTCAGGAAAACATAATGGGCATAGTTGTTTGCACAAAGTCCCTTTTTTTTTCATTCTCTTCTCTCTGATATAATCCTATTTATCCTTCTGAAGAAATAATTTTAAAAGTATTTCAGCCTTTGCTGCTGATTAATTATCAACTCCTTTCAAGTGAATTTTCCCTTCCTTCTTCTTTTCTGTGCTCCTAAAAAAAAATTTGTAAAGATATTTTTGAAATATATAAAGATAATGCAGAGGTATGCCAGATACTCCAGCCAGCGACCTGGCTTTATCCAGGGCCCAGCTCAAATGCCTCTACACAAACACATGGAGGAATATGGGGAACAAACAAGAAGAATTAGAGAAGTGCACACTCCTGCTTGGGGGTGACATCACCGGCATCACAGAGATGAGGTGGGATGGCTGCTGTGACTAGAGCTTTGGAATGGAAGGTTTCAGGCTTTTTAGGAAAGACAGGCTAGGGAGACGAGAAGGGAATGTAGGCCTTAGGTCAATGACCAGCCAGAGAATCTGGAACTGTGCCTGGGAAAGGATGAGGAGCCCACTGAGAGCTTGTGGGTGAAGATTGAGGGGGAGGGGAGGGGAGGAGAGGGGAGGGAAATGGTCATGGGGTTTTTTTTGTTTTTTTTCTTTTGAGANGGACAGGGGGTGTTACAGTGGGAATCTGGTACAGGCCACCCAATCAGGAGAATGGTGTGGATGAAGCCCTCTGTAGGCAGATGGATGTGGCCACACACTCTCAAGCCCTGGTTCTCATGGGGGATTTCAACCTCCTCGATGTCTGTCAGAGGGACCACATGGCAGGGCAAAAGCAATCCGAGATTCCTCAAATGTGTCAAAGACAACTTCCAAACGCGAGTGATTGAGGAGCCATCAAGGAGAGGTGCCATGCTGGACCTTGTGCTCACCAACAGGGAGGAGCTGGGGGAATGCAGTGCTCCAAGGCACTGTAGTGATGACGAGATGGTGGAGATAAAGATCCTGAGGGCAGTGAGAAAGGCATGCAGCAAAATCCCTGCCCCAGAAGCCAGGAGAGCAGACTTTGGCCTCTTCAAGGACCTGCTCCAGAAAGTCCCATTGGATAGAGCCCCGGAAAGCAGAGAGGCCCCGGAATGCTGACTGAATTTCAAGGATCACTTCCTCCAAGTTTAGGAGCAATGGATTCCAACAAGGGGGAAGTTGAGAAAAAATGCCAAGAGGCATCCATGATTGGATAAGGAGCTGCTGAGCAAGCTCAGAGAGGAAAAAGGAGCTTTCAGGCAGTGAAAAAAGGACAGGTGATCTGGGAGGAATATGGAAAGCTAGGGACAAAGCTAGGGAAGACAAAGCCCAGTTAAAATTGAGTCTGGCCAGGTATATCAAGGATAAGAGATATGCTTCTACAGATATATTGCATGCAAAAGAAAACCAGGGATAATGTGAGCCCTCTCCAGAAGGAAACAGGAGACCTGGCTACCCTGGACAAAAAGAAGGCTGAAGTTCTTAATGATTTCCATGCCTCATTCTTCAGTAGCAAATGTTCCAGCCACACCACCCAAGTCAAGAAAGGCAGGTGTAGGGACTAGGACAATGAAGACCCTGAGCCCTCTGTAGGAAAGAATCATATTTTAGACCATCAAAGGAACCGGAATGCACACAAGTTCATGGGATTCAACAACGATCATCCACAAGTCCTGAGGGAGCTGGCAGACAAAGTTTCTAAGCCGCCATTTCTAAGAAATCATGGTAGTCAGGTAAAGTCCCCAATGACTGGAAAAAAAGAAATATAACCCCCATTTTTAAAAAAAGGAAAGCAGAAGACCCAGGGAGCTACAGACCAGTCAGTCTTACCTCTGTGTCAGGAAAGATCACGGAACAGATTCTCCTGGAAAATATGCTAAGGCACATGGAAAACAAAGAGGTGATTGCTGACAGCCAATATGGCTTTAAAAAAGAGAAATCATACCTGACAAATTTGGTGACCTGTGATGGGGCTACAGTGTTGGTGGACAGGGCAGACCAATTGACATTGTCTGCCTGGACTTATGCAAAGCATTTGACACTGTCCCGCACAACATCCTTGTCTCTAAATTGGAGAGCCATGGATCTGATGGATGGACCACTCAATGGTTAAAGAACTAGCTGGATGGCAACACAAAAAGTGTTGTGGTCAATGGTTCATTGTCCAGTGATGAGTGGTGTCCCTCAGAGGTTGGTACTGGGACCGATGCTGTTCAACATCTGTGTTGGTGATAGGGACAGTGGAACAGAGCGTGAGCCCTCAGCAAGTTTGCTGACACCTCCAAGCTGTGTGGTGCATTATACATGCTGGAGGGAAGGGATTCCATCCAGAGGGACAGGCTTGAGAGGTGGGTGGGCCCGTGCAAACCTCATNAAGGGAATGTAGGCCTTAGGTCAATGACCAGCCAGAGAATCTGGAACTGTGCCTGGGAAAGGATGAGGAGCCCACTGAGAGCTTGTGGGTGAAGATTGAGGGGGAGGGGAGGGGAGGAGAGGGGAGGGGAGGGCAGGGACAGGGGGTGTTACAGTGGGAATCTGGTACAGGCCACCCAATCAGGAGAATGGTGTGGATGAAGCCCTCTGTAGGCAGATGGATGTGGCCACACACTCTCAAGCCCTGGTTCTCATGGGGGATTTCAACCTCCTCGATGTCTGTCAGAGGGACCACATGGCAGGGCAAAAGCAATCCGAGATTCCTCAAATGTGTCAAAGACAACTTCCAAACGCGAGTGATTGAGGAGCCATCAAGGAGAGGTGCCATGCTGGACCTTGTGCTCACCAACAGGGAGGAGCTGGGGGAATGCAGTGCTCCAAGGCACTGTAGTGATGACGAGATGGTGGAGATAAAGATCCTGAGGGCAGTGAGAAAGGCATGCAGCAAAATCCCTGCCCCAGAAGCCAGGAGAGCAGACTTTGGCCTCTTCAAGGACCTGCTCCAGAAAGTCCCATTGGATAGAGCCCCGGAAAGCAGAGAGGCCCCGGAATGCTGACTGAATTTCAAGGATCACTTCCTCCAAGTTTAGGAGCAATGGATTCCAACAAGGGGGAAGTTGAGAAAAAATGCCAAGAGGCATCCATGATTGGATAAGGAGCTGCTGAGCAAGCTCAGAGAGGAAAAAGGAGCTTTCAGGCAGTGAAAAAAGGACAGGTGATCTGGGAGGAATATGGAAAGCTAGGGACAAAGCTAGGGAAGACAAAGCCCAGTTAAAATTGAGTCTGGCCAGGTATATCAAGGATAAGAGATATGCTTCTACAGATATATTGCATGCAAAAGAAAACCAGGGATAATGTGAGCCCTCTTCAGAAGGAAACAGGAGACCTGGCTACCCTGGACAAAAAGAAGGCTGAAGTTCTTAATGATTTCCATGCCTCATTCTTCAGTAGCAAATGTTCCAGCCACACCACCCAAGTCAAGAAAGGCAGGTGTAGGGACTAGGACAATGAAGACCCTGAGCCCTCTGTAGGAAAGAATCATATTTTAGACCATCAAAGGAACCGGAATGCACACAAGTTCATGGGATTCAACAACGATCATCCACAAGTCCTGAGGGAGCTGGCAGACAAAGTTTCTAAGCCGCCATTTCTAAGAAATCATGGTAGTCAGGTAAAGTCCCCAATGACTGGAAAAAAAGAAATATAACCCCCATTTTTAAAAAAAGGAAAGCAGAAGACCCAGGGAGCTACAGACCAGTCAGTCTTACCTCTGTGTCAGGAAAGATCACGGAACAGATTCTCCTGGAAAATATGCTAAGGCACATGGAAAACAAAGAGGTGATTGCTGACAGCCAATATGGCTTTAAAAAAGAGAAATCATACCTGACAAATTTGGTGACCTGTGATGGGGCTACAGTGTTGGTGGACAGGGCAGACCAATTGACATTGTCTGCCTGGACTTATGCAAAGCATTTGACACTGTCCCGCACAACATCCTTGTCTCTAAATTGGAGAGCCATGGATCTGATGGATGGACCACTCAATGGTTAAAGAACTAGCTGGATGGCAACACAAAAAGTGTTGTGGTCAATGGTTCATTGTCCAGTGATGAGTGGTGTCCCTCAGAGGTTGGTACTGGGACCGATGCTGTTCAACATCTGTGTTGGTGATAGGGACAGTGGAACAGAGCGTGAGCCCTCAGCAAGTTTGCTGACACCTCCAAGCTGTGTGGTGCATTATACATGCTGGAGGGAAGGGATTCCATCCAGAGGGACAGGCTTGAGAGGTGGGTGGGCCCGTGCAAACCTCATGAAGTTCAGCAAAGCAAAGTTCAAGGTCCTGTACCTGGATCATGGCAATCCCAGACACATCCACAGGTTAGGCAGAGATGTGATTGGGAGCAGCCCTGTAGGGAAAGACTCGGGGGTGATACTTAACAAAAAACTTCACAAGCCAGCTGTGTGTGCTCACATCCCAGAAATCCAATGGAATCCTGGGCTGCATCAAAAGGAGAGTGGCCTACAGGGTGAGGGAGGGGATTCTGCCCTTCTGCTGTGCTCTGGTAAGACCCCACCTGGAGTGCTACATCCAGCTCTGGGGTCCCAACATAAAAAGGACAAGGAACTGCTGGAGCAAGTCCAGAGGAGGGGCTGGAGTTGATAAGAGGACTGGATAAGGCGTTGGACAACCTGGTGTAGTGGGAGATGTCCCTACCCATGGCAGGGGGGCTGGGACTAGATGATCTTTAAGATCCATTCCAACCTCTTACAATTCTATGATAATGAACCCCAACAAACTATGACTGTCAGGTATTAAGCCTTTATGACCAAATGAAGAAACAAATACACATTCAGTTCATATTTTTGCCTCCTGAACATACAGGTCACCCAGGATGTGGGTCATGATTAAAAGTAATGGTGGGCAAACTGAAACACCCTTCTCTTTTCCCTAATGACTTGGGTTTTGGTAGGGAACAGGTGTTTTATAATGTACTTTGGACAGAAAGTGGAATTTTGAGGAAAATTTAAATGGTGTTAGGTCCTTAGAAGTGCATAAAATTATCCATTGCTTAATTGGTTATACACACATACATGCTTTCTCCTGCAGAAGAGGCTGAATCGCATTTCCACCTTATTTGATATCATTATGCTAGTTGTAAAATAAAATGCAATTGATATGGAGTTTTTCTGGGTTTATTTGCCATATGTAGCACACAAAACCAAGTGGTAGGTTACCTCTGAATTTTTATTTCAAGTATGCTATGCACATTTAAATGTAAAAATTACCCAAAAAACCCAACAATGTGGCATTACTATATTCTAAGTAATTTGCATATCCCTTGTAACTAGAAGTCATTCTGGTCAGGACCCTCCTGGACTCCAGCAATGCAGACATCTACCGTGCTCACAGAGCCAGTGCTGAGTGATGTACAGCTTTCTTCCCATCAACACTTCAAAATTAGTCACAGGATTACAGAGAGATCTTTTTGTCAACAGCCTGAAATTCCAAACTGCATTAAAAATCCTAGTGTTGCTAGTCAGTTCTTGAAGTATTTTTTCAAGACTATGTTCTTCAGAGTATGCAGATTCTGATGTTTGGGCTCAAATTCTGACATTATGGCATAAGGACCCACAGACACTCTAGACTCCTTTTTCCTTCACCTTCTGCACTGGCAGTCCAATAGAGAAAGGTTCCTTGAATTCAGACTCCAGGATCCCTTGCACTTTGGTCCAAATGGACAAATCTTCTCTCCCCTTTATTGTGTGCCTGAGTTCAGCTGTTCTAATGTCCTTTTTTCTCATATATACACTGCCAACACCAAAAGCAGGTGCTCATATGCCCCATCTTCCATTCCTGTGTCTCATAGCTAACTTAATACATGGTTGGTTGATTTCTTCCAAGGCATGGCTTTGGTTCTCACTCATGTAACTTGACAGATGTGTTGCATACATTTGGCTCCATGTTTTGTAAACCACAAAGTAAGTAATCTTTACATGTCCTTAATATCACAGTCTTCTTCGTTCTTATTTAACAGTCTTGTTGAAGCTTCCTATAGATTAAACTGGAATATGTCCTTATTTTTCCTGCTCAGATAAAAAGTTCATTCAGTTCAGAAAGACTTTGAGAAAATCTCCCTTCTCTGTCATTCTAAGATTTAAGAGTGGCTCTTGCTTTGATCCACCCAGTGCAAGAGCATGAAATGTCTTCAGCCTACTTGAACATCACATGATGAGTTACACCTCGTTTGCAATAAGGGAACTCCAGGATCAGACTTGGAGCAGAGACAGCCCCTCACGTTTTTCATACCACAGTATCTGTTGTGTTTGCTTTGGAAAGGTAGGAGATATCAGTCCAGTGAAGAGCTTAATCTGCTGGCTTTGCACAACCATGGCCTCATTATAACTCAGTCTTCATGTTAGAAGCGTGTTCTTGCTCAGAAAAAGAGGGCTTCACAGCAGAGTGAAATAAAGTTGATACCAACCTCATAACAGCCTTGTAACACATTGTGTAGCTGTAAAGGTGTTTTTTAGCTGACTAACTCTCAAAAGTTAGTGTAGTGCATAACAGTGCTTGTTGAAGGCTTGTGCAGCACAAGCAGATCACTGACAAGGTACCTGTACTTTCAGGCTGTTCTGAAGAGACCAGATATTATCATTTATTTCCTCTCCATACCACTCAGCCATTAAGCTTGTGTTCACTGATGAGTCCACAGTGCCATCAACGTCAGCTTAGACAGAACTTGAAGCGGGCTCATTTTTGCAAGTGTTGTTGCTGTTTAAATTCTGGAAAGCTGTCATTTCATGTACGTTGATGAGGGTGAGCATGTGCTTCATATCTAGTCTGTTTTTTTGGTAATTGGGAGACATACTCTCTTTTCTTAGACATGTCTAAAAGAGAAAACACAAAGGAAAGCTTAAAACTAAGAATTCCTATGAAAACTAATAAAAAAAAAAAACTTTTGAAAGTTTTCCTTTTTCTCTTGTGAACCTTAGCTCATTACACCTTTCCCATTTGTTTGTCACTGGAAGCACCCAGCACAAATAAAATCTGCTGTTTCTTGCTGAATCAATGAACTTTATAGTACAAAAGCTTTAGTCAAAAAAAGGAAATTTATACTTGGTTCACATTTTCATCTCCACAGGCTTTGCATCAAGCTTTTGCAAGTGTGCTTCCACCTGCTTTCAATGCAAGCCAGTGCCTGAAATATTTTCAACAAATTGTCAAAACAAAGCCTCAGCCCTGCCAACCAGTTCTAAAGTGAATGTCGCTGTTGAGCTTAGTGGAGATAAGGCACTATCTCCACTAAAGAAGCGGACAAGGCAACCTGTAAGAACTTAATAAGCATTTTAAATAATGAACCTCACTTGTGAGATAAGGTCAATATTAAATTTTGATGAAAGCTAGGTCGATACCTGAGACAGGGCCTCACCCAAAAGTAAGATACACATAATTCCACCAGAGTGATTATCTTCATTACACAGCTCTGCTTTTTATAACTACACCACTAAAACTGGGACTTTTTTTTTTATGTAGGGGGAGGACAGATTTCTGAGATCTGAAATTCTTTCAGGACACTGAGAAGAACACGGGGCATCTGTCTTCTGAGTGATATCCTTGCTTTCATACTTCCATCTTAACAAATTCCTACAAGATTTATCTTGTCAAACGTTAGTCTGAATGGCACAAATTACTGGCAGAATTGTCAATCTAAAAAAGAGACAGGCATAAATTTAATTGCTCCCTGAAGATACATGGAAAGCTACATTTAGCGCAGCTAATTAGATATACTCTGATCAACAGTTATGATTCATCTGCTGAGGAGCAAAACAAGAAGGCAAATATGAAACAAGCAGCAAAAGTTAAAGCTGGCCTCCCAAAATGCTGGGGCTGGTTTTGTTTTGTTTTTTATTACAAATGCAGCCAGTGATGCACTGACACCCCAGATTCATGCTGCCTCTGAGCCAGGAGGTGCAGACTTCTGCATGAAGGGCTGACCTCACTGCCACGGCAGCCAAAGCATAACTTTGTTTTGATGGAGTAAGCTTCCCAAGTACCTCCTCTCCCTTCCTTTTCCAGATCTACCAGCCAGCAGTAAAGTTATGGATACACCCCCCCCCCCCCCCCCCCCCCGCCAAAGAGGTTTTCTTCCATGTATCTTAAAATGTCTGTTTAACAAGAAAGACGTGACTTCACAAAAATGCTCTTCTGAAATGCGGTTGTCACCAATTTACCAGTGAGGCAAACTGAGGCAAAAAGCAGGTGGACTTGGGCATGTCCATCATGCCACCACACAAAGCAATTCCATAGGTGGGGAAGGGCTCCAAAGGGCCTGTGCCTCCATCTTGGACAAATCCCAGGTACTAAACCAGAAGACCTGTTGCTGTGCCCTTAAACTAATGAGTAGTTTACACAGAGTAATTGGAAGCAGAAATGAGCAGTGAGAGTGCAGGAAAATAACTGATGGTTTGAGTTAGATCAGAGTTAGATCAGGGTGCAGTTGTCTCTCTTTGGAACTCCAACCTCATGTGCCTGAGTTTAATCATAAATTAAGCATGGACACAAACTTCAGACCAGCTATGTTGTAGTGCTAGCAGAGAAAATGAGTGGGAGTATTTTGGTTGGTTTTGTTGCTTTGCTTATGAGAAAAGGAATTACTTACACAGGTAAAGAAGATGAGCAGCAAATAAAATATCCCAAGGCAAGTCAGCATGAAGAGCTCGCTTTTGTATTTTTTTAGTTTATCCTCTTCTATTCCAGGGCAACCTAAAAGGTAAAGCAAGGTGTTACATTACTCTGGTGTTTGTAAAATATTTTAAAACTCTTACCTTCCTGACATGCCACATGGAGCATGGGACAGTCAAAGCTCTCTACTGTACCTGTTACTTTTAACGTGACTGTGCTGCTCAGATTGTGTTCTCCACTCTGCCCCAACAAAGTGCACTTGTATGTCCCGCTGCTTCGGCTGGTCACATTTTTGATCCTCAGGGAAAAGGAGGTGTCGTTGGAGAGCTCCAAGGAACCCCCAACTTCTCTTGGATAATGAGATTCCACATCAAGGACTTTCCATGCTATTCCTTCACTGTCCCCAGCCATCTGGAAAACACAAATATATTTCTTTTCTTGGGCAACACTGTCATCCTCAGTTTCAGGGTAAAGTAAATTTTAAAGCTGGCTTATGGCTGAAAATGCAGAGGCTGAAGAGAGGCTGAGGGGAACACAACCTTAAACCCATTTAATAAGTTCACGTTCACAGTCCAAAAGTATATGGGGTTTTGCTTAAATGGACTCTATATATAAATAGGAATTATAGAACTATTCTGTAATAACTTCTTAAGCTGCCTCACCTTGACAGCAGCATGACAGAAGGCAGGGGTAGTCTGCTCTCAGCAGGTCTGTGCAGAGGCCCCAGGAGAGTTCAGATCGAGAGAGGCAGTCCATGGTGATGGAGCAGAGGCAGCAAGAGGCAGCCCTACCCAGGTGCTTAGCCATGGCTCTGGGAACCAGAGGTGCCCAGGAGAGCATGGCAGCAGACAGGGAGGCTCCACTGCTGCCTGTGCTCACCCTGCCAGCACACCTCCTGCCATGCAGAGAATTAAACCTGCTAACCCAGCAAGTGTGCCACTGCACGAGGGCTCTGCCAAGCACAGCCTGGCATCCTCCCAGCAGCTCTGCAGCCCAGAGTTCCCTGTGGGAATGCAGCCCTGGAAACTGCACTTCCCTGTGCCAGTTTCTATGTAGCTGACCCCTGAAACCATGCTGCCTCTCTGAAGGAATGGAGGTTTTCCCCCCCGACACACTTCCCTCCCTTCCACTCATTACTGAAACCAAAGAACAAAAAAATTGCTTCGACTCCTTCAGATCCAGTTGCGTGAAGGTCACAAGCAGGTTCTGGTGCACTTGGGGAGCATTTGTATGTTGAATTTCTTAATTGTAACCAGAAGAACTACATTCCTTGGCATTGCTGAGAGGCTGCTGGAGGAATGAAGTGTATTCCCAGAACAGTTTGTACTGCAGGGCGATAGGATGCACTGAAAATGACAATTGGCTGGGAACCACAAAGAAGAGAGAAATCACTAAGTTGATTTGAAAGATGGAAGAAGGGTTTGAATTAGCCCATGTCCATTCTTATTCATCGAAGTTGCTCCCTGGGATTTGAGGCAGCATGCCCTCCATCAAGGTTTCCCAGGTAATGAATTCAATCTTTCTGTGGACCAGCAGAGCCAGAGCCAGCTCATAAGTCCTAGGCTTAGCTCTTCAGCCAAATATATAACTTATGTAAGCCAAGCCTTTTTTAATATTTTTATTTTAATAGACACATTTTTGGGTCATATGTTGGTGCTTGCTTTCTATCAGCATTGCTACTGCATCAGGGTGTAACAGTTACACTGTAAGTCACTAAAATTAAAAAAATTTTCTCACACTGAGGCTAGGAGTATCTGGTCTCCCTTTCATGTGTTTGCAGCAGGAAAGCACATGCAGGAGTCTGGAGAGAAATATAGGTCTGATGCTCCATTACACTTCACTATTTTTGTAGCCTAAAATGGTGTAAAACAAGCTGCAAGTTGGGGAACTTTTCAGGAACTGAGGAATGAGACTAAGGCACAAGATTTCCTGAATTTTAAAGATTCTTTCTTAGAAAGGTTTTGGGTTTTTTAGTGCATCAACTGAAACACAGAGCAGTAATTTCCTGGGGCTTTCCACACTTTAACCAGAAAGAGGGAAGAAAGTACCTTGTTCCCCTTAACCCCCCAGTAAATTTACCCCAGCTTCTCTTTCTTATTACACCCAGCCCCAAGAAGCTGCAAGAAAAGCAGTATATATGGAGGCTTTCAGGCTGTAGGGACTTCACTGTGCCACAGGGATTTAGGTGTTTTCAGGCCCTGCACATTGTCAGAGATGTGGTCAGAGGAATTCAAATACCCAGGCTGGGCTCAGCTCTGGTTACATCTAGGTCAATAGCAGTTAAGTGGATATAGTTGACCTCCCTCAGATCTAATATTTGCCACTCTCCCTTCCTTTACCACCCCCTTCCTCAATGAAATGTAAAACTGCCCTCAGGGCAATAAAAGGAACCAGCCTGGCTGCCCTTTGCATTGCCCTAAATTGCAGATAGGAGGTCTGAGCTACACACAAAAAATTAGATTTCTTTAGGGATTTTTTTGTTTTGTTTTTTTCCTTTAATTCACTGGCAGCATAAATAATTCCTGTCTTGGGTGGTAAATGGTGGTGTGATTCTTGTGGCTGAGATCTGGGAATGAGAAAACACTTTGATCTTTCTGTATGCAATTGCAATCAGCACTGCTCTATAAGGGAGAACTCAATTAAGTCCATGCGCCCCATGCCTGACCATGTGCTTATTCTAAGTGAGATTTTGGGTAAATGATTTAACTTCCCTGTTTCATGGGAACAGTGAGGGATAGGATTGACTATTGCCTCCAAAGCTTTTTAAGGTGCTCAGTTGCTTTTGCAAGCACGCTGATGGTGACCCTGCAGACAAGACTGTCAGAATTTTGCCTTAGGCATGCTCTGTGTAAGGCAAAGCAGTGTCATGAAACTGCACTAGCATGCTTGCCACCAAAACAAGAAGACAAAGTTACTTTGTGGTGTAGTCTGGCTCCCTCACTTGCAGAGAAATCAGTGGCAACCTGGATGGGGGTTGCAAACCTTGCATTTGGGGACGAGGTGGAGGAAGGGGTCATATGTGTGGGTTTAATTTGGGGTTTGCATGCCTTTCTTCCTCCATTAAATCTCCTCTTTACTGAAGGGCAAGAGCAGGCAAGGCAGTCTGCCTAGCAGCATCTGAACATTTTTTAGGCTGTAGAGACATCTGGTGGCATTTTTCCAGCCTCTACAGGCAGAACATCCACCCCTACTCAGAGGTCACAGCAACCCTTTCTCTCATGCCTGAACCAAGCCTTTTTCCACAGCAATCTTACTCCTGTTATCTTATTAAAAAAAAAAAAA
>VZRF01011858.1:206043-298964 GCA_013396875.1 Vireo altiloquus
AAAAAAAAAAAACAAAAACAAAAAAACACCCTCCCTTTTTAAATTCTCTAAGTAGCGAGAAAACATCTGAGCAAATTTGCAGAGTGCATCCTCATATCCCAGCTGTATAAAAGGAAGTCTGTCAGATATTCAGTAAGGTCATCGTTCTGCCTCTCGCTCTATTCAAGATAACCTCTTTCCCAGCCCAAACCTAATTAAAATTACAAAAATTCTACTTTGCTTGCCACCTCCTGTGAATTACTTGGCAGACTCTCTCACTAGACATATCATTTTGCTGCTCAAGCTTCTACAATAAACCAGCTCTAATTCATGCCAAGTGTCCTCCAGGTGATACCACAGCCCAAGGTAAACGCTGAGGGTTTTAACTAATTAATTCCACACAAGCTTAGAGGGATCAAAGCAAGTGCTGCCAGAGACAGCAATCCACTTGTGTAGGGACCATCCTCTTCTTTAACGAGTGAAAAACTCTTTTCTTCCCACGTTTCATTTGTGTTTCATTTCCCTTACACCTCACTGCTGAGCAAACTGCAGTATGCCCAAATGGAGGAGAAAAGGAAGGTCTGTTTCTGCTCCTATGTTTGCTGTTAAAGGCTTTACCAAAATTCAAAAGGCAAAAGATGACTTGTGAGGGGACAGGTAGAAATTCTACTAAATCTATTTGCATAAAAAGGACCTTGTTACCCTGCAGTCTGCTTGGGGTTACTGAAGTGAGAATTTTGCTGGGAAACAGGGACTTCCTGGCAACATCATTCTGCCTATCTGCATAAAACTACCCATTAAGAAAATCAAAAACCAGAAGAAATGGGAGTTTATGTTTAGTGTCACTTATACATCGTCCTTCAGCAACGTCTGTGGCAGACTTTCAGAAATCACCTGGCAGAATATCTTCAGCAGATGCTGAAATGAGGTGACCCTTCCCCTCTGCCCAGGCCCTGCTGAGACACACACTGAGTGCTGAGTTCAGTGCTGGGCTCCCAGTGCAAGACAGACATGGCCATTTCTGAGGGAGTCCAGTGACGGGGCACGAAGATGAATAATATCTTGGAGCACCTGACAAGAGCAGAAGGTGGAAGGGATAGTTCAGCCTGGAGGAGACCAGGCTCAGGATCATCTTATCAGTATTGATTCAGCCTGATTAACAGGGGGACACAGAAACAGAAGCCAGACTCTTCTCAGTGGCCTTCAGAGACAAGAAAAGAGGCAATGGGCACAGAGTGAAATTCAGGAAATTCCACTTAAGCAAAAGAAAAACCTTTTTTACTGGGATGGTTGAACACTGGAATGGGCTGCCCAGAGAGGGTGTGGAGTCCCCATCCTTTGAGATATTCAGGACTAAACTGGACACAGCCATGAGCATCCAGCTCTAGTTGTCTGTTTTTAGTGAGTTTATTTGAAAGTTATTCTGGTTCCCAAAAGCTTGGAAACACTTGGTCTAAAGAGGTTGTGATTTTCCCATATATATTCTCTAGTCAATTGACTGATTCTTATCAAGTTTCTCCTAGCCTGGAGCTTTTCGGTAGGAACAGTGGTGGTGATACAGTGGATATTAAAATGTTTGATTGAAAATACCACTGAACTGATATATTTCTGTTCTATGACTGGAAGAATTATGAGAAATAGGTAGAATAATTAGGCCCCCAAAATTTAAGTGCTCTTCAGCAAATATTTATTTTTCAGAGAACTATAAACAAGGTGGAAGAAGGAGGAAGAACACTTTCCTAGGTTTTAGCTATTGTTTTGAAAACTGCTACAGCATTACATGGTAGTATCCTAAAAAAAGGCTATTCACCCATGCTGTAGTACTTACACCCAACGAATCAAATAATATTTAATTTTATCATGAACATGTAAGAGTGAGCAGCTCTCACTTTAACTCATGTTCTTTACTCTCATTAAACACCTTTTCTCATCAAACCTTTCTCACACTAGGGTGTTTTCCAGGTAAATCAAAGTGCCAATATAATCCATTTTTCCCATAAAAGAAAATTTTTATTAAAAAAAAAAAATGGTTGCAGTCCAAAACTGATGTCAGTTTAAAGGTGGAACACATTAACATCAGATTATTTTCTAGTGAGGGTGACATGATTGTAAAAATGGTTTTGTTTAAAATTATACCAGGCATAATGGCCAAGTTGAAATTTCTGACTGTTATAGAGAGCTAAAAATCTACATACAGCCAGAAGGAATTTATTTTCTGAAGAAAAATATATCGAATTCTGGCAATGCCCAATAGCCAACATATAATGAAACACAACTGAGCTGAAACCACTTAATAGGTGTATTTTTCAGCACAAAAGCACTTCGACATTCGATTAGTGCTAAAGGTGCATCCATATGGTTCCTATACAGCGTCATGTAGAGATACCAAAGCTAAATTTGAAAATAGCAGACATAAATTGCGGGCACATGTGAATGAACTCTGAGTGCACTGCAAAAAATGGGGAGGTGGGGGGAGAAATGAGGAAAGAAAATCCAAAACTCAACCCCAAAACAACAGCTAAGGAACTATGTGTGACACATGAGCCAGCTGGAAAAGCCCTTTGACTCACTCACACAGACTCTTTATTGTTTAGTTGGTTTGATTTGGTCTGGGGTTTTTTAGCTAAGGGCATCCAGCCCTAGCTCATATCAGGCAAAAGAATTGTTTTGATCATGAAATAATTTCCACTTCTCCCTTCCTGTCTGAATCATCAATGTGATGAAGCTACTTGGGGATTAAGATAATAGATGTCTGAGGAGCATCTGACTGCATTTCTTTGTGTAGGTTAGAAATTAGGCTGAAGTAATTTAACAAATATTTACCTATGCTTATATATCACAGCTATGCACTTTTAGCAAAAGTAGTTTCCTTTGAAGGAACGTGCAGTCAATTTATATGTCTATAGTGTTTATTCTTATTTTGTAATATGACTTCCCCCTCTTATTCTATCACAATTTTATATTTTTCAGGGAAGTGCTATAAAGTTAACAGATTTCTCTCTACTGAAGCACAGCCTTTTTTCCTCTTCCCCAAGATTTGTTTCAGATTAAGACTCTTCTGGCTGTCACATGAAGAAAATAGTGAAATATTCATGGTACTTCATTTGTGTGTGTTTAAACTTGATTTTCAAACTGGATATAAAGTGATAATTGTGAGTGTTTATGAAGTGGTTCTCATTTTCAATGTGCTGCACAAAGAGAGACTGTTCTGTTTTCAATAGCCCTACAAGGCAGAAAGGTAAGTTCCATTACCCTGATTCTTTTCTTTTAGGTGGGCTGTAGAGACTCAAACCAGCATTTCCATAGACTGTTCCCAGTGCCTGGGTGCTTAGGAATAAAAGACCTAGTTTCCAGTTCTCAGCTGGCAAACTTCCACGCTGCTCATATATGGGGTTTTGGCATGCAGGCTGCTCAGCACTCCTAAAAATGTACCACACTTTAAGACTATCATCATTATGAATTCTTTTCCATGGCCTCATAGTGAATGACACGAGAGCTGCACCAGGCTGGAAGAGGATTTGGTGCTTTACCTTCTGCCCAGTGTGTTAGGCCAGCCCACTTCATACATTTCTAAGTAAAAATCATTTTGTCTGAGCTGACTGACTGTGGTACTGATTCTGCACAGAACTACTTACACAGGTGACTTCCTGCACGAGAATTATTAGCTCCAATGATGGATGCACAGCAGGTCAAACACATCCATGTTTTTTATGGCAGTATGAGACATTAGCAAAAGCAAAGGAATTGAATGCAAACCTTTTTTACACTCGGCTGGATTTTGATACCCGAATATTAACTCCTTTAGACAATTACTTTTCTATACAGCAACTACTTTTAAATTACATCTTTTTTTTTAGCAGATTGTAACGAACTGGCCCTTAATTGGTCTGAGCACAAAGAGGTGCTGGCAGGAAGAAGGGGTTTGCTCACAGAACGTTCACCCTGTGCAGACAGCTGCACAAGCAGCACTGCAAGTTGCCACCATCATTTTTTTTTTAAAGCAACAGAAGCAAAGGTTAATTGCCTGCGTTTACTTCACAGTTCAAAGTGACCTCATACAAAAGATTTCGCCTAACAGCTGCTTGAACTTTACAGCCTGAAATTTCATACCATTTGTTGGAATTACCTTTTAATTAGTCCTTTGGGGTTATATGTGGTGTTTATTGATTAATCCTTCAGTAGTTGTTTTTAAATAACAGAGTAATTACCTGTGTTGGGTAGCCTAGTCACACTCCACCATTCCCTCACCTTCCTTTTGCAGTGTTGGGTGGGGACAGCAGCACAGAGCCAAAGTGTAGAGTGGAGGAGAAAGATCTTCAAGCTGCTGCATATTTAGCTAGCCCCTCAAGTAGAAGTATTGCTTGTTCAGCACAAAACACTGAGCCTAAATTACTTTTCCCTGTGGAGAGTTAGGCTTTTTAGATTTGATGCTTTTCCTAATATGGCTGCAACTGTGGCTTGGGCTGGCATCACTGCCTGCCTGTCCCCACTTCCCACCTCTCTCATGGGAAAAGTGAACAGAAGACTACAGTACCATGGTTGGTGCCATCAGCCCCTGAGGACTGTGGCAAGAGCTGACAATAGCTAGACTTTTGTTACTTCTTGTGTCAGCAGAGAAAATGAGTGCAAGGTTCTGTCATGTTGGACACTGGAAAACCAGGCTTTTCCAGAGCAAAGCAGTTGAAGTAGGAAGAGCAAGGAGAGCGTGGAGGGTGTGAGGATTGTAGGGACAGGGGAGGAGACATGCAGTGGCAGTCTAGACTGTGACGGCAAAACTGCTGCAAAGGGAAGCAGCACTAGAGAGGGCCCCCACAAAAGGCATCATCAAATATCATCCTCTCCTGCACATGAAGTCATTTTGTGCCCAGGTAGAACTGCAAAGGTCTGCAAGACAACACAGAATTGGGTCTACAGGCTTTCCTCACACTTCTTCATCACAGAATGGCTTTTTGCTGTTGTTTGCTGCTTGGAAATCCCAGCTCCCGCTGAACTCGGGGAAGCACATGCTTCTGGAGGATCCCCACACTTCAGCCTGTTTTTGTTTTTGTTGACTTCCAACACTGCTATGGGGGAGAATTTTCTAGAATCCAGTCAGTCTTTCTGTTTATTCCTCCCCCACCCCCTACCACTTCTGCTCAACCCCTCCAGGTCCACTAGACTGCATGGTTTGCCTTTAATGAGCTCCCTGCCCTTCCTGGGCACTGTGGGAGAAAGGGAGCCTTAAATAATTACCACACATCTGGACGGAAAATATAGATCCTCATCCAGCTTTTGAGGCAGAAAGCAAAAAAGAATAAGTTGACTCATATCCCATATCCCATTGTAAAATTCAGCTAAATGCATTATTCTCTCCTCTCTGTCTACCCCCTGTGCTTAGTTCAACAATTTGGAAAAAGATGCTGCACTTGATGGGTTAGCAGTCAGATGTTCAAAACAGCTCTTTTGAGGTGCAGTTGTCATCTAGTCTGTAGGCAGATGCTCATTGTTGTACCAGCAATGAAACTCAGATGCATTGCAAGTTTCAACCACAGAAGCCCTATCTAATAACAAACACTGTTCGTTGGTTTACTGTAGGAAATGAATTTAAAACTGTATCTGACCAAACTGCTGAGGAAGCCAAGGCTGTGGCTTTAGGTTCTGGCAGAGATAAATTAACAGTTTTCACCACCCATAAATAGAGTTTTTTCCTCTTCCCTTCCATTGCTCTACCATCACATGGGAAAGTAATTCAACTCGGTAACCCACAAAGTCTTTATTCACAGCTTGATTTTCCACTATTATAACAAGCAACAGAGAGTTGACTAAACAGGTAACAAGAGGACCACGAGGACAGGGCTGTGACAAGCAGCAGGAGTGTATGGCTGGGAGTGGGGAATGAAGAACAAAACATTCATTGTTTTCCTGCTAATTTGGCTCACACCATAAGCTGAAGCTCTGCACTGAGGTGCAAATACACGGTGCTGTACAGCTTGTCAACAGCCACCTCTTCCACCACTGGGCAATTCTACCTCTCTAAGAAATTTCTTCTTGATGATGTTGAGCAGGACTTTTCTGCTCATTAGCTGATTGATTCCTGTAACTCCTCCTGCACACAGATGGTCAGCAGGGCTCTCCTGCTCTGGAGATAGAAACTCTGAATCAGAGCAGGCAAGATGTGATTTTTAGTTCACCACTGTAGAGATAACTCAGAATTTCTAGCTCTCCATCTGATTTCTGCATACACCCTGCCCTTATGACCACCCCACAAGTCAAATCTTCCTAAAGAATAGCAAGTACTTTTTCAGTTCTTCTATTTCAAAGAAAAAATCAGCTGCTGTTTGGACGGAATTAAACAAGGGCAACATCATTGACAGTGCAAGGCTTAAACACCATTTCTTGCTCTGAAGAAAATCCTGGAAAACTCCTCTTTGGAGTAGTATTTGGCAAGTAGTACATGGGGCATCACCTGAATTGTGATCCACAGAAGCCAGCAATAATTAGATAGAAAAGCAGGCCAAGATCAGTTCAGGAAATCATGCTCAAGAAACCTATCTCCAATGACACAGAAAATGCCTGTTCCTCGTGGTCAGCTCAAGGGTTTGCACTGCTACCTTCTCTCTGTTGCACTGACAGGAGGATGCCTCTGCAGAAAACAACCCCTTTTGTACGAGACAAGCCAGTATCAGGTAGGAAAGCAAAGCAGAATACTCAAGTAACTTAGGCATTTTTCTTACTTTATACCAAGATGCTGTCTGGTAGGAGATTGAGGAGTCCTGGAGAACTTTACAGGGCAGCACCGCTTCCTCAGCACACCTCGCAGCAATGCCTGGGATCATCACAGAAGTCCCACAGATCGAGCACCAAACTGCTAAGCAGAGGTACACATCACCTTTAAAAGAGATTGCTTACACAATCCTTCCTGTCTTCCCAAAACATATGCCCACCAAACATGAAAAACCAGAAGGAAAAATGCAGGGCCACCCACTTACCATTGCACAGGATGATGAGCAGAGTGTAGACTCCCAAAGACATGGCTTTTACTGCTTCAGATTGGAGAGCAGCAACAGTGTGCCCCTTTGCAGGATGAACTGTGAGAGCAGAGTGAAGCTGTGACTGCTTCTACAGTGATATTTCTGAAGTCAGACTGGGGAATCCCCCAGACTTATCTTGAGGTTCTCCGTCATAGGGAAAATCCCTGCGTGTATGGACCAAGGCTCCTCCCCTTAAATCTGTGAGGTCACTCTCATTTCTGCAAGCACTTGCACTGGTAGCAGCTCACCTCCCTATTTTCTTTTTTTTTCTCCCCCTCTGTGTTGATCTGAGCAGAGTTAAGGTTGACCGAGAGGCACTGTGGGTTGGTGTGAAGACCGTCAAAATCAGCACTGAATTAATCTCTCTTGAGCAACAAAATGTCAGGGGAAAGGGCTTGTCAGCTCAAAATCCCCTCTCAACCTTCTCTCTGCAAGTCTAACAGCACAGTGCCTGTGCAAAAGTTGGCCTTATAATGTGACATTTCTAAAACCACATTTAAGACCGCAGGTCACAGTGCCACCGACACTTTGACTTGGGGCTAAGGGCTAAACAGGAATTCTCAGCATGGCTGAGCAAAACAAACTGTTCAGTAGAGTTATGCATTTATCTCTGCAGGTAGGCACACGTGACGTAGAAGATCATCTCTTCTTATCTTATTTTGTAATTTTAAAGACAAACAAAGGCATCTGGAGTGACAGCTTTACAAATTGTATGCTGGAAAACTTAATCGTAGAAAAAAACCATAGCAGCTTCTAGAAGAGGAACCATTTGGACACCCCCTCTAGATATCTGGAAGGGGGAGGGGAAATCCTTTCCCTGTGATCTGTGAGAGCTGCTTCTCCCTGGAGAATTTTTGAGGAAGTCCAAGGTCGATCACAGAAGCATTTACAAATCCTGAAACTGAAAGTTGCTGATGTTATTTTTGGAAAACACTTGTGGCTGCTGTCTTTAGGCTACTGAGATCACAATGAAGAGAAGTTATTTAGGAGGGGGTTTTGCATTTTGATGGATAGAGAAGTCCATTTTTAAAACCAGGGTTCTGGAAGTCACTCCAATCTGGGCACCCTAAATCCAAATCACCTCTAGAAAACTCTGAGGAGGAGAAGCCAGTTCGACAAGTCCTCACCATGCAAAAGTCCAACTCAGATGGGTAAACACTGGGGGTGGGTAACAATTCTGGAAACTCCAGTCTGTTCTGTGAAGGAAGTCAGACAGCAATTTCACCGGGGACCTCACTGTTGAAGTAGCCCACTTATTTTTAAAGCTTTTTGCTTCTGTCTTCATTGACCATTATGGTAAATATAACAGGCTCTAAGCTTTATTTTCCTCTTTGTATTCTCTCATTTGGAGGACCAGGACCTCAATCTATTACTTAGAAGGTACAAGTAAAATATAAAACCCAGTGGATCTCTTGAGAGTGAGAGAAATCACTTCTTTCTCGTGTGTGAAATAATAGAGTGCTTGAGAAGACAGAAGTGAGAGGAGGGCTGCTGAAAGAAATCTTAGAGAGAAGAGGGCTCCAGTTAATATATTTCACATCTGTTCTTCACTAAAATGATGACTTTTCTGCCCCCATGAGTCAGTCACACATCAAGCCCATCTCCAAAAAGGGCACTCAGCTTTCACCCAAGGGCCTCTTTCTGTGAGTCTTGCAGAGCTGCATGTTTACCCTTTATAAACCTGTCAAGAGGCAAAACCCTTCTCTATCTCTCTTTTCGTCATGAGGAAAGCCCCCATGAGCAAACCACAGTGAGCTCCTGCCCCCACACCAATCCTTCCCCTGGTGACCTGGCCAGCAGCAGCCTGGGGGGCTGCGGCAAACCTGAGGCTGGGGTCACAAGTTTGCCCACACAGAAGTGCACTGAAGGCAAGCGTAAAGGGTCAGGCTTCAGCACTGGGAAATGTACATGCCACACACACTTGCCAAGGTGATGTTAAACAACATTCTTCCTCAGTTAGTTAAAATACAGGACTCTTAAAAACACACGGGTTTTCCCTCCAGGGTAGGCATAACTTCAAGCAAAACAGCCCTTTTTCTCCAGAAGTATTTGCAAGCTCAGCTGCTGTTCCACAGCACAATATGGGAAGCAGGGAGAGCAAGATATAAAAAACAAAAACTGAAACTCCCTTTGCTAGGGAAGGAGAAATAATTTGGTTTCTAAATTTTCCCTGGTAGGGATTTTTTCTTTAAGGAAACTTTGAACTGGGCTGTACTTTCCATCCCAACTTTTAATATCCTTTCTACGGTTTCAAAGATCAAGTCTATTGTCTCCAGAGCCCTGGAACCTGCTTTGAGTTTCACTGAGCAGTGGAAGCAATGGGAGCTCTGCGGCACCGGTCCAGGTGTGGGAGTGAAGAGGTAGTGATTGCCTGTCAGCCTTCTCCATGAGAAACAGATCCACATCTTTGAGGGCCCTCAGGAACTGCAGGAGCTGCACAGTTATGTGAATAAGTGGAAGTTTATCATTAAATGCGTTGTTCTGTGGACCTAATGAGACCTGCTTTTGTACAGGTGTGTCCTATTGCCTTTTGCTCTCCTTCCCTTGCCCGTACCACTCGCTACAGCAGCCCTAAGCTCTTGATCTCACTGAGGAAGAAGCAGCATCTGCTCTGGTGCATCCAGAGCTGCACATGTGATGACTGACATTAGCAAGCAGTGTGTAAAACTGCTGCGTTCTGCCTACCTTTCCCTTAGCAAGGACACTCATTTGGATCTTCATCTTTGACCCAGCTGCTGATTTTCATGAATTTCATAGGCACTTAGTTCTCTTTGAGCCTCGATCCTTCTGTCAGTTTGATAGAAAGCAGGTTCAGAACATACTGGCTGATAGACAGCCAGATGGCATGATCACAGAAATTTCATTCTCTGTGGGAAATGAGGCTAGAAGCACAAGGATGTGGGATGGAGTCATAGGATGAGGTTAAAAAGTCAAGACTGTATGTTTTTTTCAGTGTCAATAGTGCCTTGAGAATGCTGTTCATGGAATCGTATCCTGTTTCCTTGAACCAGGTAGGTACTACATCCCTCAGATACTTGTGCAGTGGATTTTCCTGATTTCTCACTCCAGTGTGTGGCTGCAAAATACATGTAAGAATGCTTCTGATTTTATCTGTTTTCCCCCAGGTGTGAGCGTTCACCAGGAGCACAGCATTTAAGAAAAAACAAAACCTTGGGTCTCTACAAGTAATAGAGCTCTCCACAATGAAGGATCAAAGGTTAAGACAAAGGTGCCGAAACAGCATTTAGCATTTTTGTCAAGGCACAGATTTATCTGTGTTTGGGATAGGATTATCAAATACCATTTGTTCCACTGCATTTAAGTTCCCTCTGTGAATAGGGTCCATCCATGTGCTTCATGTGTGTTGTGAAGCCTCTGGTGAAGGGGGTTATTTATTTATTATTATTAATCTCCTTTGCAGCAATAAAAATTGTCTGCTTCAGTTCAGCTGAAACCTTTCGTTTTATGTTTTAGCAGACAACTGTTTTTTTACAATAAAATACTGTAACATGGCAGTATGAAGGAACTGTGCTGAAGGAACATGTGACATGGCAGCTGAAGGAACGGTGACAGAAGAATCCACAGCCACAAAAGCAGACCAGTCATGTATATTTACATGGTCCAGCAGAGCTGCAGCCACAGCGTTTATTTTCCTGTCATGCTTTCATCTTGACACTGCCCACACCAGCAAGTAAAAGCAACTGAGACTTTCCAGGCTGCAGCTAATGAGAAGTATGTAGATTACTGACAAACTGGAGTGAAGAAAGTTTAAGGACAAGTTCTCTTCTCTGCCCCTTTATGGCAGAGGTTGGGTCAGGGACTGCCTTTGCTGTTTAAACAGTGACAATCCAGCAATACTGAGAAACCAAAACACTGGAATTGTGACCCGGGGGGCAGCACAGAGCTTGGTACTACAGAATGTCTGCTGCTGCCAGCTCAATAAATAACACCCAATTAATTATACACAAACAGCCAGTCCTCTGAAATGCCTGGACTTTGGACTGAGCCATTTGAGATGTGCCAGCCCCTACTGTTTGTCAAAGTAGAAATGAAGCATACTCATGTAGAAATTGAAGTGTGACTCAAAGCACAGACCCAAAATGGAGGCATCCAAAATTAGAAGCCTCTTTATATACTGTTGGCCTGGGAGTTTAGTACTTGCCTTTAAGCAAGAGAGGAGCAAGAGATTATCTCAAGTCTTGCTTACACATGACTGTAAGAATTAGGATAGCGCTGTACTGGAGCTGCACTTAGTCCAGCATCTTGTCTGCAGCAGCAGAGCTATCAGGTAGCCAAGCAGCCCGAGGTGCTGTGTTCAAACTCCAGTATCCAGGGGAGATACACATTGAAATCATGTTTTTAACAGGACCCTGGATCCTCTTTTTTCATCACTTTGGTGGATGGTGCTCCTGTCACTAGGCCTGGGGACATCTTGGACAGAAATCTTTGCAGATTTCAGTGTACTCCCCATTGCTTGCCCTACATGTACACGCTGCCTTCTCCAGAAAGTAAAGAGCAGGTTATTGCTCCTGACATTTCTGCTCAATTCTGCAGCAGTAGTCCCCATATAGTCCCAGCTTTGTAGAAGTCCTTCTTGGATCCTGCATCTCCTTGCTGCACCCAGCCAGGCATTATTTTACTAGAGGTCTAAAGTTCAGCATGTCTGCCCCCAAATCATGCTGTGGAAATGTTTACTCCACCTGGTGCTCCTCTCTCTTTTCTCTTGACTGTACAACTTCCCTAGACACGTGCTATGGGACCTCTTACACTTGAAGAAATGAAGAATTACAGTAGGTTACCTTGTACTGCTAGATGATTCCATGGCCCACCAGCAATATAAGTGAGGAGCTCCTCCTGGGAGCAGCCTGTGCTGACAGCAAGTCTTACAGGATGCCCTGACCTTTGTGTGCCATCCAGGGATTCAGCCATGTACACACACCAATTGTGCCAGGCTATGGCCCCTCTCCTGGCACCTTCCAGACCGCTTGTTTGGGGTTTTTTTATACCTTCCCCATCTGTGGTCCCACTGAGTCATGGGATTTCCTGATCAACTTCCCTCATCATCCCCAGCAGAAGAAAGAGGAAGCCTGGTGAAGAGTCCTGGTGATCACAGTGCCTACATCCATTCCCTTTTCCTCTGAAGTCTCCCAGCACAGCATTGGTGACAACTGTTCAGTGGCTCCTCAGATGCCTGGAGGGTGGGACACATTCTCCTCTGGTTCCCTATCTCTACATTCCTGACCTTTTGACGTTGATTTTCCTTTCTTCTCCCTTTTGCTGTCTCTTGTGATCATTTGGCTTTCCCCAGGCCTTTCGAAAAGCATTAGATCAGTGCAGGCACGCACTGACACCTCACCAGAATGCTCCTCTAGCCTGAAAAGGGTTAAAGCAACTCGCCCCTGCTATGTGTAATAACTTTGTGCCTTCACCGAATTGTCTTCTCACCATATGCCCTCTTTTCCAGTTCATTTATAAATAGGTTAAACAGCAGGAGCCCAAGAACAAAACCCCCTCAAGCATCACTGTAGACCTCCTTCAAATGTGGACAATGGCCACTTACCCTCCTTTTTTAATAGGTTATTCACGTGAAGGCTTTTTCTGTTGTCCCATGGTGCCTTAATTTCTTTCAAACTCCTTACTGATGGACCTTTATGTCTTCAGAAATTGTTGCTGGCTTTCTATATGGCTGACCTTGTTGTGATTTTCATTTAACTTCCCAGAGTTTATGATCATTTCTATTTTCCATTCTTGAACACAACTTCTATTTTGTGAAGAAAATCTTCTGCTTCTAATAAATTCCTTTATCCTGCTGTTAACTGTGTCAGCTTTTCTTTTCCAAAGTCTTTATCCACACACAGAGGATAGAGAAAATGTACTACTACATGCTACATTTAAATAGCCACCATGCAAACTTTTTAGCCTTCAGTCATTCATTTTAGTTATTTTTGACAAAGTTCCTTGTTCTTATGTAATTCTATTGCAGTTTGAGCTTCTTTTTTTTTTTCTTTTTTTTTGTTTTGTTCCCTAAGTAAGTATGTTGAGCAGGGGGGCATTTTGAACCAGGTTCTGCATGTTGCTCTGGGCTAATATAAAAGTTCCTTCTTCTTTTGTATGCTCTTTCATGCAGAAACAATATTTTCATTTCATGCAGCATCAATCCCCTATGTGATGTTTATCCAATATACAAGTGGGAAATTGATTCCTGCTGCTATTGTTGCATTTCTTGCTCTGTCAGCAACTCTGATCTCCCTCAGCATGTAATAGATACAGACACTTGATTTAATACTGATATGATATGACATATTTATGACTTAGGCCAGGAATGTCAGGCTATAAGTTTTGAGCCGCTTGTAAACAAAATTAGCAGGTTACTTTGATCTGGCACAAAGGCTTCTCTAATGTATATTACTACTTCTCTACTGCTTCTGCCTCCTCTGTCTCTTTTTACCCCAATTCTAAAGTATCTGATCAATTGCCTTCTTCCCATCAAGTTTCTGTTTAAAGTCATCTTGTTTGTTAGACCTCCAGCTTTCATAAAAAAAATTCTTTTTCTCTTGCTATACTATGAGATTCTTCTTGTTTGGTTATTCTTCATTCTCCTTTTTAAAGTTTCACCAAATCATTGTTATTCAGCAGAGAATAAAGTTTTCCCGACTTCCTGCTCTGAATATGTGCCATCCTGAATCATGTTTTAGCACTTGTCAGCTGCTCCCTTCCTTCAATCTAAAAAAAATCTCCTAACATCTTTTTAGGTGTCACCACTGGTTTTATTTTAGTTTACCTGAATCTGACTCATGCATAATGAAAGTTTTCCCTTTTTCTAACAAGTTCAAATCCTTTGTCTTCAGCTACATCCTAGCCAGTCATTGACAGCTTGTCTCTGCTTCTCCCAGTTCAGCTCTGCTCGTGGTATTGGAGGCATTTCAGATGAAGCTACTGTGGAACTCCTGGCCTCCAACTCACCATCTGACTGCACCCATTTTGCCCTCTGAAACTTTCTTCTCCATTCCCGAGGTCTTTGCTCCACACACTGTGTCCAGAGACACTCTCAAGCCTTCTCCAAGAGCCTGCCCAGATTTTCGACATCAACCAGCATGCAGGTATTGTGTCCAGCAGTCTAATCACCATGCAGTTCTTTTTGGTATCACAAAACCACATGGATGTATACCTGACGGAGCATCAGTGGTCCTCTGCTACTCTATCTCCCTGAAAACTCACTGCAAAAGTGAATGTGGCCTCAAGACACGAGATCACTTCTGTTTCTCTCCCACATAAGACTGCCACTTACAGAGCCTCCCCCCGCCTCAGCAACTTGGGATCAGCCTGGAGGGAGGTCTGTTGAGTGATGATACTAAAGAGATTATCAGTGCATCTGTGTGTTACCCTGAAATCTTTTAGTTCAGGTGTCGTGGCCTAGAGGACCAGGATGTTGGGCTAATTGCACTTGATGCATAATTGCCATTACCTATGCACGGAAATGATTTACAGTGGTCAGTGGAGCAAACTGGGAACTGCTTGCCCACTCATTATGTAAATAGCCACTGCTGATTTAGATTAGAAGGGGTCTGATGGGCTCTGTACCCAGCTCCAGGCACAGATCCCTGAGGGAGGAGCCGTTCAAATGCCTAAACCAAGGAGACAGGCAAAACTCCTCCTCTGGCAGATCTCCTTTTATGTCACCCAGCACCATTGGTCTGGACCTGCTGTGATCCCACGGCAAGTCTTCGGTTTCTCTCTTATTCCTTGTCATTGACATCCAGAGAAGGAAAAGTTAAAAAAGCTAAAAGCACAGTGCAAGGGATGCTGGAATAAACAGCCATTGGTAACTGTATACTGCTATGTTGCTTTGCCCTCTGCTTCATTTTGGGTTTTCATTTTTTTAGGTTGGAAGGACATTTTTATGAACACTTTCATTCAACTGCCCTGAGCAGAGGCATTCCACAGGAGTCAGAAATGGCGACTTGGAAACAAGGGACCTTATACTATAAGCACTGCTGAGGTTGAAGTATGTTCATTCTCTTTGGTTACATATCTTCTATATACTGACAGTTGCACCTTCGTTCTGTTTTAGCTTTCAAAGAAAAAATCTACTTTCCCACTTGTGGAAGAAAACACGACCCAGCAAAATGGAGAGCAGCAACACCCAACAAAGACTGTGAAGCACCATGTGTGTCGCTGCCACTGGAACAGCAGCTTCGTGGGAGGTAGCCTAGAATGGAGCCTAGCTTGCCTGGAGGTGAGGGACGAGGACATCTAGACAAAGGAGCACACTCATGTGAATTCCCACAAAGTCTCTGGGAACCACTTTCTTCAAAACAGTAGGACACCAGGATGTCCCAGACGTCAGCTCCTACAGATTCCCTCATTCCTTCAGCCTAGGGCTCTGCTTGCAAGCTGTCATCAGCAAAACTATTGCAGCCCTGCTGATGCACATAAGAGACAGAAAGGGGAACCACAGTTCTTGAGGGGGAGGCTGAGGAAACAGGTGACGCGTGGTGGGAGGATGAGCAGTGAGAAATGGAGAAATGAAAAATGGAAAGTTTTCACTAGAGCTGTGACAAATAAGACTCCTCTAATAGAACTAGACAGCAGAGTGGGCAGAGACAACTTGACGGCCTTTTAGAAGAGGAAGGAGTGACAAATACGTGAAGATACTGAAGTGGCCTGTGTCCTGAGAGCCCTGGCTCTCAGGCTCTGGGGGTTCATGCTGAGGTGATTTTAAGAAGCTCCTGGTCCAAGCTACTCACCCATTACCACAGGTTATTGCCTTGTCACTGAATTGTCAGGAGTGGTGGTGTGCCCACACCGTAGGCACCAGACTGATATATTGACATAACTGAGGTGGCTAATTCAGTTTACTAAGAGGTGGACTGTTGTGGCCAAGGCATCTTCTTCTTGATCCCTATCAGGTTTAGTTGAATAAGTGACCAGCTGAGGTCAGAAACCTCCTGAGACACCACAGCATAATCAGACAAGCACCGAAGTGGCCAAGAGATCACCAGGAGACCCTTGATAGCAATTTAGCCATTTTTCTTGCCTTTAGACCTCTTTTTCTCTGCTTTTCACTAACTCATTTGTTGCCCCCTAGCTTGCAGAAGGCATTGGATGAGGTTTTCAAAAGCCCTGCAAGCTTGTTCTTCTGGTGTCTCCTTTTCTCTAGGGAGCCGAATGCCAGACTGAGTAGTACAGGTGGGAAGTGATCCCATGTGATCCCATGACATGGTTCAGAGAAGAGCACTGGTACTTTTATACAGTGGCTGTCAGGGTGCAGCAAGGGGTGGAGAGAAATCCCAGGGTGGCAGCAGCAGGGGAGCCTAGGGAGAGGCGACCTCAGCCCCAGGTAGCCCCAGCCCTGACCTAGGAATCAGCATCTCCATGGGGATGGAAATGGGCCTGTGGCCAGGCAGGGCAGAGCTGTGGGGAGCTGGAGACTGGTCCTGCTGGGGCATTTCTGGGGCAGAGATTCACAGTTCAGGGTCATGGACTCTGGTCACGGTGCGGTAGAACCCTGGAGGAGTTGAAATGGGGTCCTGGCCCCTAGTCCAGCTTGGGAGAGCCCCAGGACAGTTGGAGCAGGGACAAGCAGGGCTGGTGGTGCCCTTGGGATCCTGACAATGTCATTGGCCAAGTCCGACACTTTTGATCATCTCTGTTCATATTAAGGAACTGGAGAAAAACCTACTACTGCGAACAACTTGCAAAACTAATCTTAATTCCCTGTAATCAAATTCCTCGTTGTTACCTTGGTCATGTGCTCTGAATATTCACAGAGCAAATGACCACTGCAGAGCATAAAAAGATGCCAGCCTTACACCTGGTGCCAGCTTTGGACTGCTTCTGGAAATTTGCTTTAGGTCTGACTACAGCGATCCCTGCATGTGCTAGGAGGAGCAGCTAATAAATGGCAAATAGTCCCATGGGAATCACCACTAATGGTTGCTGCTCAGTGAGATAATCACCCATTTAGTAAAGGGTGAGCTTCTACCTCTGCACTTCCATGGGAAGCATTAATGCATTTTTTACCCCTCCTTAGCCACTTATTTCCACAAAACTGGTAGGAACTCAATGTTTTTGCAACCACTCTTCCTCTATTAATCTTAGCTGAAATTGCCCAATGGATTCAGAAGTTATTAGGAATAGCTAGATGGTTGTACAAATGTTGACAGACAAACACAAAGCATTATCATATTAAGAAAGCACTAGAGTTTATAACAACACAGATTTTTAAATCACGTTAAAATCCAGCAAATAGGTACTATTAGGAGGATTATGTTTCATTTCTGCACGAGTCTGCCTCACTAACAGCCTGAGAAGGTAAAGGAAAGAAGTGATCATTGCTTAGACTTCATGCCTTGATGCTCTTCTCTGGGAAGGAGTGATGTAAGGGTCAGGACCTGGCAGGAGGGCTTACATAAATGTTCTTTAGAGACTAAGGGTTTTTTGTTTGCACATCCAATTCTAGATCTTTCAAAGCTGCAGTTATCATCTTTCTCTTCTCCAACATTTTATAAATTAAATCCCCTCTCCCTCTGTCCACTTCACATATTAGTCTTTCCTTTCTTTTACTCTGAGACTTGAATGTGCAGAAGTTGCTACTTTTATTCATGTTGATCTTCTCAATAGCAAAAAAGCCTTATTGTTTGATGAAACTACTTTTTTCTTAGAGAAGTTCAAGGTTTAGATATATACATTTGTGAGTAATTTCTCCTTAGTACTATTTAAAATGTAATGAGATCTACATTATATATTGAGTTTTGGTTTACTTGTTCATGCATTTTTGAGAAAGAACAGATGCTGCTTGAATGTTTCCTATGAGGCAGATTAAACACACTCTAGAGAGCACACCTGAGCCAAAGGTCAATCTTCCTCAGCAAACCAGCCAGCAACAAACTGCTCCATGAGTTCCCAATTTTGGTAATGAAGGCTTATAAAATGGACTGTAAAGTAATTCTATTTATTTTTTTTTAAATTTTACAAACTACTGAAATACAAGATTTGAAAAATTTTGCTTTGGTAGCCTCCAGAGGATGGCAGCTGGTTTTCTACATACAGTACTGTATAATTTGGAAAATTCCAAGTCTTCCAATTAATTGGTCTGGCAACTTTCACTGCAGAATTGCAAGTTGAGTGGCTTTCACTACCAGCCATGCCTACAAGTCTGCCCTTCTAAGAAGTGCTTTTCTCACAAGAGTTAAGATTCTTTCCAATTAAAGTCTGAAATGGCTTTGTCATATCTGTGGGCCACTGTACTCTTAAACACCTCATTTAACTAATCTCATTGCCATCAGCTTTAAAATTATGGTGTTCATGCCCAGGACAAGAACTCTCTTTCTTCCTTGGGAGGCCTGATTGCCTCAGGGAGTTGGGCCAATTATGTCAGTAAAAAATCCTCCCTTCATAATGCTCCCGGCTGGCCAGGAGCAGAGTAGTAAAAACAGGTTGGTGAAATAAAAGCTGTGATCTGTCACTGTGTATGACAAGGAGAAATTCCTGAAAAGCTCCTTGTGTTCCCTCCTCACCCTCTGAATTGGTCTGGGTGTTGCAGTTTACTCTGTGTATTTCAAAAGAAGAAATCAATGTCTCATAAGTGTTCAAAATGACAAAGGTGCAGTAACAAGCAGTGGGTATCTTATTTATTTGTCATGACTTCTCCTTACAGATTATTCTGTAAACTGCATCTTAAGCTAAAAATTCTAGTTTGTTTATTTTCAGAAAGGGAACGGGCAGTTAGAGGGGGGATGAAGGGAGAAAGGAATTTTTTTTTTTTCCAGGAAGAGCTTTTATTGCTATTCATCCAGAGACTGAGTAACAGTTAACTAGTCAGTGTGAGTGGTTTTCTTAAATGAAGGTGGGGAATAACAAGTTATAGGAAGCCTGGCCATATTTCCAGGAGAGAACCAAGTGTTTGTCTACAGTGGTTGGTGAAAATGTCAACTTCCCTCAGCAAAAAAGCAGAATTACATTAATTTTAAAATGTCACAAATATTTCAGTACATAGCTACATATGCCACGACTGAGACATTTCTTACTGGTGGTGGAAGCAGAATATTTATATTATAAATTATTCTTGATGGTTCTGAGTGATAAATGTCAGTAACAAATGATCCCAGCTGGCAGAATTCTAAATCTGCTTTGAAAAGCATATTAAGCCTGAAGAAATTGATGGAACTAATATTTTTCATAAGCCCTTGGTTTTCTCCTTTTATCTACAGTTTCTCAATACAGATCTGTAATCTTTTTCCCACACATTTGGAAAATGTGAATTTCTCCTGAGATGACTTCCTAACTTCTTCCACTACCACTTCACCCTCATTATTTATCTGTCCTGATATTTTTACCTTTCTAAAGTTTTTAGTCAAGGAGTTATCTTTGTGAAATGTTTGGTCCAGTACTTATGGATTACAAAAGCTCATGTTTGGAACTCTTTTTCTGGTAAAGATTATTAAGAATGGATGCAAGAGAGAGCAGTGAGGATAATACAGGGATCTTAGTCAAAATTCACTTTCGGTTTTCCAATTAGTCTGGGAAAAAAATGGAATAAAATATAGAAGTGAATAAACTGATTTTGTTTCAGAAGTAAGAGTTTTATTGTCCAGTGTAGAACTGGACACTCTACCTACATAAAGGAAGAGATGTGAATGTGCACCTGTTGTTGAACCTTCACTGGGACTTTATATTTTTTACCAGTTTTCATCTCCACATTTCATTTCCTTCCTGGCCCCATGTATATCTACCTGTGTGACCAAAAGCAACGATATGTGAGCTGTTCAGTTTGAAGAAAAAGAAGGAGATGGATGGGATGGGATGGGATGGGATGGGATGGGATGGGATGGGATGGGATGGGATGGGATGGGATGGGATGGGATGGGGGTCCTAGATCCAGACTGTCCACCAGCAAAGCAGCCCAGCAGCCCCACATTTAGCCTTGGCACAGCACTCAATGCACTCGAGTTTGTTGGTTTTGTTGTAGAGGCCACAGCTTTGCTTCCCTCTTCAAAAGTCAAAATCACTGATGGGTGCAAGTGGTCTCTCTGCAGGCCCTGATGAAAGTAAGGCTACAGGCTGCCTTGCATTCTCCACAAATCCACATAGAGGTAGACAACTTGCTGGAAATGCACCTCTATGGTTTTTAGATTTGGGTTTGGGGGTTTTCTTGGGTGGGGTTTTTTGTACTGGAAAAAAAAACAGGGCTAAGTGACAGGGTGATGGGAGGTATTTTGCTATGTCGGGGGATTCCTTCTGCTTTAAGCGGAGAGGCAAAAAAAGACATGCAGAACTTCTGTTTTGATGAACTGACTCTAGGTGGCAACAACACCCTGCGTAGCCTTACTACTTTGCTAGTAAGGCAAAGAATAATACTGCTTACAGAGGAAAAAAATTATAGCATTTTTAGTACTGCTTCTAGAAAATTTTAAAGCTGATCACACCAGCTGCTCATTGCTAGAAACATTTCCAGATTCTGCCGGTTTTCATTGTAATAGAGGACTTGGTTTCAACACATATTTTGAATAAGATGCTGCATGTTTCATTTTGTAGCCATAATACTGCAGGTGTCCAGAGGAAAATTAGCAAATTATTCTCTTTGGGTTATCTTGCTTGGATGGGCAATCTCAGGAAGCGTGTGTATCATTCTGATTTGTAATGATGCCTGTAAAAAATGCACATATGGATATGTACAACTGCAGTTCTGTAGCATTCACTAAGGGTGTTCTTGAAATGCCACTTCATCACCTCATCAAGAAAACAGCCACACAGATACCTATGAAATGCTCGACACATATTCTGCATAAAACACTGTAATATCTGCCAAGAGGTTTATAATACCCTGTGTCATTTCATCTTCACTACACATCCAGCCTCCTGGGCTTAGGAGTAGCTAAGCAAACACTTGAACGACATAAAAATACTTACAAGTATGATGGCCTCCAGCATTATCACATTTTTTCCAAAGTCAGCTTAATTCCACTGACCTTGAAATATTTAAATCTATTATTGATGTGTTCACAAGCAAAGGGAGAAAGCAAAGAAAGAGATATTAGCTTTGATTACCCCTTGCAGAAAAACACTATCACTGTAGCCACACTATGTACTAATAATGACCATAGAAAATCTTTAAAGTGTGATAACAACATGTTTGTAGCAGGCCAAAGTGTCTGATGGCACCTACAGGATATGATAAACTTCTTTATTACTCTGTCAAAGTGACAAAGCTGTAAACCCCTGTGATTAAATCAGATTGTTTGTGTAATTGACCCATTCACCTGCATGTTGTCAATTAATCTCTGGAGCTGCCTCCAGTATTTCAATCCTCTAAGCTACTTTCAGTGATAGGAACTGTCCTTTAAAATGTTAAAATGCATCTCCTGAAAGTGATTTCTTCCCTTCTTACCAAAGTGTGGAATTTCCTTCTCAATTATACTGAATCATATTCCCAGATTCACAGTATTCTAAATCTAATCTATAACCCTGTAGGCTGATTTTTAAAATATATATTTATAAATTAATCAGTATTTATTCTTACTAGGAATATATAAACTATCTAGGATGAGAGTGCCCTAAAAAGGAAAAACAGAATTCACTAAGCCCTTTAGGTACTTTGTGTCAAGGTACTTTTTGTAATGCCTGTTTTTATTAGTTTTTCTTCCTTTAAAATAAGCAGTAGTTTTATTATACACTTTTCAAAAAGTGGGGTTATTATTGCAAAAGTAGTGAAAATGCAATTATAAAACTTGGTTATGTCTATGACATATTGTCCCTCCTCCTGTTTCTTACTCTTTTCTCCTTTCTTCCTCTTTTAAGACATCCACATTTTGAACACACCTGGCATATAGGGCCAAATAAAATGCGCAGTATATTGAGACTAGCACACTTTTCTGCCACCAGCTAGGGTCTTTGGAAGCTTAGGAAGTGTATTGTCAGTGCCAACTGTCCCTAAGGCAAAAGTGGGGGAATATGTGGCTTGCTGAGAGCCCAGTGGGCTTCCAGCTGCAGCTGGGTAAGACATATGCCACAGTCTTACCCAGTACTGACATGGGAAAATCAATGTGACTACAGGCAGTGGGAATTCAAGTGTAGGAACTGATAGGTATTAAATCATGTATTCTCTAACACTTCGTAAAATTGTACGGGGGTCTGTTTCACCATTCCTTTACCCCATGGGCATCCCTCCACCTTGGTGGTCTCCACGCTGGTGAAGCTTTCCCACTGATGATTGAAATGTTCCCTGAAACTTGCGAACCAGTGCAGTAATCAAACCTGTACCCACCTAAGGTAAAAGTGCCATGCATGAAGCCTTGTCTCTCCAACCAGCCAGTGAAACATCAAACCCATAAATGACTTGTCAGATGCCAAATAATGTTTTAAGGTGAAGCATCCTATATTAAATAGTTTTCAGAACTTTCTGTTATTTGTTGTAATTTGTTGGTGTGTTTCTGAAATAGGGTCAGAAATTACTTTTTAAAGATTAAAGCATCCTATTTTGTAAATGAAACTGTTTCACATTTACAATGCAAGAGTTTGGGTGCAATATGGAATGTCATTCTCCACCAGCAGTTCCAGAGAATACACAGGGGAAAAAATACAAGATTCAAAACAAAATCAAATGTCCATGTGTCTCATAAGTGTAGATTCCTTATTTTTGACCTACCTAAAGGAAGTCACTCCTTTCCCTGCTTATTCTCAACAGCTGTATCCATTTCAAAATAAGTTCGTTTGGCAAAAGAGTTATCCCGTTTTCGGGAGTTTGACTTCTACCAAGTTTACCCAAACTTTATTTGGTAGAGCACCACCATCATGAAATAGAATAGCTATTCTGTTGTTGTTGGCAATGGTACAAGTTCCAGGAGATATTTGGCTGTTTGCATATCATTCTGTTTCAAACAGCTACTCTCTTCTTCCCTCCACATTACAAGTCTCCACTGTTACAATCCTAAATGCAACCCTAGTTATTGCAGATGAGTTGGAAAGTAAAACCTCTCTATGGCTGACCTATACTAAACTCTCACCACAAGCTGTAGAAGAGTGAAGATGTAAACCAGCCTTAGGCTTTTATTAATTATACAAATAAAAACAGATTTTATACTTTGTGCTTATCAGGTAAATTGGAGTGAAGTAAAACCCCGAATTAAATGTAGATTGTACCAGTTGACTTCTTTCAATGATAAATAATATTTCAAAACTTTTTTTCCGCACTGAAAGCCTGTCTTTCTGAATTGCTTCCCTTGTACTCAAATTCCCTTCAAATCCTGGAGTTACTTTCTCTTCAAAAAATGTTATTCTGTTTTTGTTTTTCACTTTGGCTGTCCAATTGACTTTTACCATAAGATAATTTAATGTTTGGGTTTGGGGTTTTTTTCTATGCGACAAGCAACATTTCACATAAGAGTTATATTTATTATATGCAAAATTGGATTTAGGACAGTCATCATTAATTAATGGTAAATCATTGATTCAGATACTGAATTTACTATTGAGGCTTACAGATTTTAGTGATGTAGGAACATTTATTCAACCTATTCTGCCTGCAGTGGCTTTCTTACTATAAGCATCATTAATTCTTTTATGTGCTGTTAACCAACAAACAAGAAAATAATATATTAAAAGTAAAGAGGAAGTTGAAAGGAAAAGCTATAGTGTCTTTCTTCGGCTTCTCAGTTTTTGGGGTTTTAAACCTAGAAGCTGCAGTGTTTTGTTTTCTTGGTTTGGTTTTCTTGGCTTTATTTTTTCAAACTTTACAGAATCACAGAATCAACATGGTTGGAAAAGAACTTTGAGATCCTTGAGTCCAACCTGTGACCTAATGTAATGTGAGTGCTATCAATGTCATGCCACTGACAGACATAGAATCACATCCCAGAGAAAGCTGAGCTACTATTAGATTGCTGTGTTCTTCCTTACTGTTGTTCAGGGCAGGTGTGATGTATGTAATGGTTCATCAACATTTTTATGAGAATTCATCCTGACTCTAAAAAACAACAACAGCAAAAACGAACAAAACATTATAGAGATAGTGTTGATGGCAAAAGACTATTGAAATGTAATTGATTCAGTTTTCTGCAGTTGCTTTAGCTGTGCCATCACATTTTGTGATGTGGATGGGAAATGTGAAGGGGAACAGCTATTGCTGGTACCAAATTGCTGCACAGACTCCATCTGTGAACCAGTAATTGTTTTTTTTTATGTAAGGCAAGAAAAGATGGGCACATTTTGAATCTATTGAAGTGTAGTATAGTTTGGTGAATTTACTTGAACAATTCAGACTGGTCTAACCTACAAATAAGCATTGAAAAGACTGTGATGCCCACGTATAAACAGAGAGCTTGAGTCTGAGGATTTCTTTGGATGACATAGCTTATAAATGAGTGAGAAGGTGTTGTGGTTTAGGAATGTATTCTCCAATTTAGTACTCCCACTAAAACCATGCTGCCACTCCCTCCCTCTTTGCCTGCCTCCAACTGAAAGCATGACATGGGTTGAGGTAAGAACAATTTACTGGAAACAGCAAAGAGATAAAAAAACAAAGAGTAACAGCAACAATATTAATAATGAATTTATAAGACAAAGAAACTATTTACATGGAAAACCACAACAAATACTGACCAGCTCTTCCCAACCATGTTTCTCACCTAACTGGAAAAGGATGCCCTTCTCCTTGGAAGCCAAAGAGTGGCCCTTTCCCCAGTCCTTGGCAGTGAGGTGGTATCAAATAATATTAGGGTCTGGCCATGCCCCCCTCCAGGCTACTGAAACAAATTAACCCTGCCCTGGCCAAAACTAGGACAGATTGTCACAGGTGTAGTAGAGCTCTGTACTGCATCATAATTCACTATCAAATTTAAGTATAATTTGGGTTTATATATAAGTAAATGTCTGTGAGGTATAAGTAGTTTTCAGTTGGCTGAACATCTTGGGATATGAGTGTTCTTGTCACATTGTCATCTTTCCCAAGACATATGAAGTCCCTACTCTTTTTGCCAGGCACATTTAGCATGTTGTTGTACTGAATATGAAAAATATATATCTAAAATGGGCGAATCTATATTATTATGGGGGAAAAAACTCTCTTAATGTCTCCAATTGGGAGTTCTGTGTTACTAATGACTGCAAGGCTTGAAGAGAAAATTCTGTTGACTGGGGATTGTAACATTAAAAAAATTGAAATATTCTGCCTCTGAAGAACGTAGCTTCTGTTGGTTTTCACCTGGTAAGTTTGCATCTATTTGAAGAAACAGTAATTGGTCACACACTCAATCTACCCCTGAGCTCGGCTGGGTATGAACCACACAGCAAGTTACCAGCACCAGCAATCGAGAAGTCTTCAAACTGGAATGAGAGGATGCTTTGCAGGATTACTTAGATCATGGATCATACAAATGCAGATTGCCACATGGATGTGTCTTTAGATACCTGAGTCCCTAGAGGCCAGACTTGCAAATGAGTTTTAAAAGAACATTTTGCGGTTTCCCAGCAATTTCGTCCTTGGCAAACTGTAGAAAAGGAAACACCCAAATGTGCAATTGGAGAGGATGTTCGCTTGGGCACAAATGGGTGACTGTGGCAGTGGGACATTAGTCCCTCCTGGATAAAAAAATTAATCTGCATCTCAAATGAGAACTAGTATCATCTGTTGTCCTATCTCTTCCCCCTAACCATCAGCAGTAAATGTTTCAGAAGAAGCTTCAAGAAATTCAATAATTTGCCTAAAGATGAGTTTCTGTTAATGATTCTTTCCCTGTCCCTCTGGCTTTTTCAGGGGCTCATGCATTGAAATATTAAAGTTTTTATCCCTTTACACATGTTTTATACAATCTAGTCCTTTCTCCAAATTTAATCTCATGTAACAGTTAATGCTTTCACTTTAATATCTACTATTTCCTTTCATCACTTTCAGATTTATACCTTTTTAATTCCACTGGACGAGCTCTTATTCTTAAATTATGAAAAAAAGGTGACTAGAAATGCAGGATTAATCTTCTTTGTGACATTCATTATTTTCTATAAATCTCTATCATGTCCTTTCTTCATGCCACAGAATTTTCTCTCTCAGCCTCTAATCATTTGCACTGCCTGTGTCCAGATGATCTCTCTGTCTTCTGTATCTATTTTGCAGCTGAGCTCCCACAACTGAACAAAGTACTCATGCCATATCAAATAACCAGCCTTTGGGAATTACAATATTTCCAGACTGATTTTTAATTTCCCACTAGCATTTTGTTTAACAGTGATGTCCACTGAGCTTTGTACAGTAATGCCAGGATTTTTTTTTTTTTTCTAAGCAGTTGTACTTAATTAAGGTCCCACCCAGTAGGCTGTGTGAGTAACCCAAAATATGCCATCCAGTGTTATGTTAACCCAGCATTAATCTCTTTTTCTGTTCGGGTGTTTATTCAGCTCCTTAGGTTATGTTTCCCTTCACTGTCTCTGAGGCTCTTCAACATAAGCAAAATTAGATAATGGTGTGCAATCTGTATATTGCCACATCATTTTCCCCTTTTCACACCAATTAGTGTTCTTAACATTCCCTTTTAACTCAGGTGTTTCCTTGAGATGCCATGTTGTCACAGGAGGCCACCAGGACTTTATATTTGGGATGTATGCTTCACACAGTGAATAAAAACACAGTCAGTCATGTCTGTAATGGCTCAACACACATGTTGTCTGTTTCTCAGCAGGCTCCTTCACTGCTTTGTTTTCAGTGGCTGTGGTATCTCAGCACAGCAGTACATGGTGAAGGGTCATACCTGCTTTCTGACAGTATTGAATGCTCAACGGTACTTTCTCTCACCACAAATTTGGGTAGAAGCCTTTATAAACCTCTGATAATTATTTTGTTAAATGGTCAGCTGAAAGTCTGGACATCTATCTACACACTTGATTTCCTTACGGCAGCATCTTCCCAATGTGGCAAAAAAAAAGATATAGAAATAGGAAGATCATGAACCTGAGCATGCCCAGATACCACGGACCTGGTAAGTGTTCCTGCTTAAGCCCTCCTACCCTCAAAAAACTTTTTGTGTCCCTCGTCCCTGAAAGCCACTTGGAGCCACTGCCACTGCCGCAGTGGCTCTGCCCATCTGCAGCTGCCTGTGAGAAGCAGCCAGCAGAGCTGGGAAAGGCCTGTGTCCTCTTGGCACTCCAGACCTTTTGTACTGCTCTAGTTTGGTCTTCTCAGGACATCCAGAAATCTCAAGCAATGGTTTAAAATATGCATTTCTTCCCAAGGTAAAGAAAAAAAATGCTCTGGAGAAAGCATATTTTCCTTTACAAAAGACAGAGCCTACGAGTTCATCCCCTATGTTAGCATATTTATGTTTTATTGCTTCCTTCAATTATCACTTCAGCTCATTTTCCATGTTCCAAATTCTCTAATTTCCAGAAGGACTGCTAGCCTATAGACACAGAAAAATGGTTTTGCACTGTCTCCTGTCAGAATTATTATTACGATTATTACATTATTTAAAATTTATATTACACATATCTAAAAGGCTGCAATTAAATTAGGTCCCACTGCACTCGCCACTACCCAATTGTGTAACTAATGGCATTTCAGGCCCTCAGGAAAAACATTTAATTCAAAGGTAAACTCCTCAGGGCAGATACTACCCACATTTTTGATCTGTGGGAAAACAGTGCCTGGTGTTGGTACAGCTGCACAATCCTAATAATAATAGTTGTAATGATAACTAATATTAGTAACAATTAAATACTGTTACTTCAGTTTTATCACAGCTTACACCTATTTTTTGTTTTCATATGATATGTTAAGAATGTGTTTCATTCCTTCAGCTGAAGAATTCTTTATTCAAGGTTTTGATGCTGGTTAAGGATACCTTGCTCTGCTTCCAGGGAACAAATAGGCCAATAGGGTAAGTGTTTGGTGGGATGAATGGTGTTCAGAGTGAGGATAAATGGAAAAAGAGAGGGGGCATCGTCGAAAGCTGCTCCGCTCCACATTAATGTTAACACTTGTTCAATGTCCCATGATGAATTCCTTCAGTACAGCGAGTTACTGGAGAAAATCCGCAGCACTGAGAAAGACACACATGTCACTGCTGAGTCAGAAGATGGCCACGGTCATATCAGCACACTTTTTTTTGGTGTTCTTTTTTTCGGAAGTTTGTCACCCTACCCCAAAGAAGTAGACGCTCCTTAAAAGTTGTTGCCAGAAGGCATTCCATAGGTAGGTTTTAAATATATTGAATATATTGTCCTTAAGCCAAACTGGGACACATAGGGACAAAATTTCAAAACACAAAGGCAGGATAGCTTAGTGCCAAAATGCTACAAAATGCAATTGCTGGTTTAATACTGATTTATTAGTGCAATGCAAGGGTCTAATATTCGTATGTTTCATTCCCCTCTCTACACGTATACAATTATTGTGACTGCCAACAGTCCAAAGACCAACAGCATGTTTGCAGTAAGTACCCTACTCTGTAAATGCTATTTCAAAATTTAGGCTCCAAATGACATTAACGTGGTTAAAATTTCAAGTAGAAAAAATAAAAGAACAAAAACCACACAGTAAAACACTTTACAAGCACCAGAGCCGTGAACTGGCTAAAGTTCTGTCCTAAAGACAGAGGTGATATGTATCTACAAAAATGGTTCATCTCTGTGAGTAAAATATCGTTGTAACCTTGATAGGGAAAGTTAGCATCTGCAAAATGCTAAGGTATGTCCAATTAAGTTTTCCTGCAAGTCCTTTAAGATATCACCCAGCTGTCTCAAATTCCCCTTCTGGAAATGCTACTCTTTACCTTCAGCCTGGAGAGGGAAATGTTTAGAAGCCTGTGTGTAAAACTGCATTGAAAATTACAAGCCCCAGGAACACATGAAATTATATCAGTACTCAGGTGCTTTGTACCAGTGAAGACCAGATAGTAAGTGTGCTTTTCCTACCATTTTTCTGTCCCTTCCTGTGTTTCCACCTGGGAGAAAGTGCTATGAATTTATTTTGTAAGAAAAATGAATAGGCATTATAGCGACAGCATTGCTTTCTTGCTGTCAAAACAATGACCATTTCTTTGAGCAATGTTTTCATTGCTCAGCTTTCTTTTCTAGATGAATCTTAACTTTAAAAGCATTCTTACTCTTCCAAAATATTTTAGAATATTAATTGCTTTCCAGCTCTTGGGGAGTTTTTGTGTTTGGGGTTTTTTTTTCATTATTTCTGTTATGAATATTGATACTCCATTTGATTAAAAGGATGTGAGCATTCTTTTATATCGGGAAAAATAGGCAGAATCTCTCCTATGCTATGAGATCCAGGATGATGCAGATCTTTCACTACTCTAATGTTACTAGTTCCTCCTCAGAGCAAGCAAATTCACTATAAGGTAGAACGAACAAACAAAAGAATAAGCTCTGCTATGCTCTGACTGGATTTATATTACTTTTTTTCTTTTTTTAACTCTCAATTTGGTATTTAGCATGCAAATTAGGTAGAGAAATATGTGGTGACCCCCTGTCTTTCACACCCAACCTTCTGTCTCCCTCATTTGTGCCACCATTGTCATTTGGTTGTGTGATGGTCTGCCAGCAGCTCCGCTGTAAGCTGGGCTGCTTTGCGAAGACCTCCTGTGGGGGTCTTTCTTCTCTTTGGCAAACTCTTCCTAAAGAGTATTTTCTGCAGTGTGCCAGCAGCTCTTGGCACAGATTCATCAGCTCAGAGTGACTTGCAGTGCAGATACTTAATAGTCATCCCCTGTAGCTTGGCAGTAGCTGAGATGGATAATGCAGCCTCCAAGTTGCTCCTTGCATGCTAGGTTTCTTCTGTGTGGCAAACTTGGAAAGTCCAATTTAATCAATATAAACCAGGGAAAGAGAAAAAGGGAGATCCATCTTGCACTTCAAAGGATGTTGTATCCACTTTACTACTATTGAGAGAATAAGAATGTTTCAGACAGAGAAATTAGAAGAGGATAGATCCAACAAGCCAATACCATGGAGCCTTCAGTGCAGGAGGAGGAAAGGAAGAAGAACAGGGGAACTGCCTCAGCTTTTGTCAGTGGTGTCAAGCAGGGAGAAGGCTGTGTAGATGGGTGTCCCTGACACACCACGGGCTGTAGGAAAAACATACCACTCCACAGACTCAGGATAACCCTAAATCTCAAACGTGTCAGGACACAATATCTCCCACATATCTGGCTGCTTTACCCTAATCCATTCTCAGCCTTTCCTTCCCATCACCCATGCTTCCCTTCCCGATTACAGCACACAGGACAAGCCCTACACCTCCTCAGGCTCCTTAGGGCCTGCAGCATCATACTAAATGTTCTGCAGAAGTCAAAAACCCCACAGCACCCTTGGGTCATGAGCTGCCTTCCAGAGGGGTCCCAGCAGCAAGTTCCCACACAAAAGCAGTTCATCACCTGAGGATGTGGCGTTAAACCACTTTGACAAAATGAAAAACTGTTGTTCAAAATATTTAGTCCCATCTTTGTGGGGTTTTTGTGGTGTTGCTCTAGGACCAAACAGGCGGCAAGGCAGGAGGGCAGGAGCAAGAGTGTAGGTTAACTCCCATGTTATTTCATGTCATGGGTGCTCCCTGGGTCCCTGCTGCCCTGAGATCCGTTCTCGGAGAGTGAGTGTACCTCCGTGCGTGTTTTGAGGACAAGTCTTCCTGAGGAGGCGGCAGGGCTGGGACGGGGATGCTCCCAGCCGAGGGACCTCATCTTGGCCAGAGGACGCAGTCGAGGTGAGGGCGGCGAGGAGCCCTCCCAAGCTCCGGCCGGGCTGGGCGGTGCCGGGGGCTGGCTGCAGGCGGAGGAGGAGGAAAAGGCCAGGATATTCCTGAATGAACGGCTCGCTCCTCACCCCACACCTCCGCCCGGCTCCCGCCTCCCTCCCGCCACTCGCCGGTGTCTCTTCGAGGCGCAGCCAGTTTCTATAGCGACGGCGCTGAGCCGCGGCTCTTCCGAGTAGTAACAAAGCCGGCCGCCCGCTGCCGCGCCGGGGCTGTGGGGGGACGCGGCTGCCGCTCCCGAGGACACCGCGACAGGTACGGAGCCAGGGATGCGCGGCGGCCGCCGCCNGCGCCCCGGGGGGCAACCGGTGGGCTTGGCTCGCCCCTCTCCGCCGGGGACAGCGCTGCTCTCGGCCCCTAACGTTACCCCTTGATAACAGTAATTTCGTTGTCGTTGTTGTTATAAAAAATACCAGCCCCTGGAAATTTTGGGGTCACAAAGTTTCGTTTCTTCAGCTTTATAAAGTACTGATGAATAGGGTAATAGCCTTAAAATGCGCTACTTAGTTTAAAAAAAAAAAAATCTGAAGGATTGGTGTTGTAGAGTAAACAAGACGTTTACTGCTTGGTTTTAGGAGTAAGTGTACCGAAAGGTTTTAGGTAAAATGAGTCTGTAGCTATCAGAGTCAGAAGGCTAAGATGGTAGAGGTGATGAACGTTTGCTTATCTCGGGCAGCCAAGGTTAGGCGAGAATAAGCCGTCTTCACCTCCTGAGATACTAATGTCAGAGAGTGGATGGGAAGGTCATTAGCAGGTCATTAGCCTGAGCAATGCTTTGTGGCGACTGTAATCAATAACATCCGAATGGTGGTGGCTATGTGAATAGACATGGATTTCTGCATAAGTTTTAAATTCAAAGGAACTTCCTGATGATAACAGAAGGCTGACCCCGCATGATGAGGTCCTAGGGAGCTATCATTGTGGTTCATTGCTGAGTGATTTAGGAAATAAACGAGATCTTGGGCCAAAGCAAAATTGTGCTATGACATGCATACAGCCAGCAGCACGTTCAAGATGAGAATCTTCCTGACTGTGAACAAGAGGAAAAGGGAAAGAGTACACGAGATGAGGACACTGTGACTGAGGACGTAAGTTATTGAGTAGGTGGACAAGAACTGACATTTTAGGTAATACGTAATCTAAATATCAGATTATTTGAGATTTTAAACGCTATACATAAGGTAATATCAGGATATCAGAACTCAAAGGCTAAGCATTGACTGGAAGAAGTCTGAGAAGTATATAAATGAAATGTTAAGTGAAAAGTGGAGCTACCAATACCATTAAGCAAATGATGTGAAAACAGTGGAAAGAGAAGATACAGCTCTTCAGCAACCACGAATACAAGTAGAAAAGGAAATGGAGACAGGCTTCTCTTGCAAGAGATGTATAAATAAAACAAAATTTTAAATGAGTGTTGATCAAGTTTAAACTTTCCTCAATATAACATTTAAATTAATAATATCATAACAATATGTGGAGTGAAATTCAGATCTAGTTTTTCTAAAAACAGCAGTCACAAAAAAAAAAGAGAGGGTGGAATTACTTAGATATGTTGATTGCANGGGCGGCGGCCGCGGGGAAAGGGAGAGCCGTCCGTCCGTCCGTCCTTCCGCGCGCTCGAGCTGTGGCAGCCGATGGGCAGCGGGGAGGGGTGCGGGAGGGGTGCCGCAGGTGCGCCCCGGGCGGCCCCTTCCCGACGTGGCCCCGGCGCGGCCGCGGGCACCGGGACGGGGCGGCTNAAAAAAAAAAAATCTGAAGGATTGGTGTTGTAGAGTAAACAAGACGTTTACTGCTTGGTTTTAGGAGTAAGTGTACCGAAAGGTTTTAGGTAAAATGAGTCTGTAGCTATCAGAGTCAGAAGGCTAAGATGGTAGAGGTGATGAACGTTTGCTTATCTCGGGCAGCCAAGGTTAGGCGAGAATAAGCCGTCTTCACCTCCTGAGATACTAATGTCAGAGAGTGGATGGGAAGGTCATTAGCAGGTCATTAGCCTGAGCAATGCTTTGTGGCGACTGTAATCAATAACATCCGAATGGTGGTGGCTATGTGAATAGACATGGATTTCTGCATAAGTTTTAAATTCAAAGGAACTTCCTGATGATAACAGAAGGCTGACCCCGCATGATGAGGTCCTAGGGAGCTATCATTGTGGTTCATTGCTGAGTGATTTAGGAAATAAACGAGATCTTGGGCCAAAGCAAAATTGTGCTATGACATGCATACAGCCAGCAGCACGTTCAAGATGAGAATCTTCCTGACTGTGAACAAGAGGAAAAGGGAAAGAGTACACGAGATGAGGACACTGTGACTGAGGACGTAAGTTATTGAGTAGGTGGACAAGAACTGACATTTTAGGTAATACGTAATCTAAATATCAGATTATTTGAGATTTTAAACGCTATACATAAGGTAATATCAGGATATCAGAACTCAAAGGCTAAGCATTGACTGGAAGAAGTCTGAGAAGTATATAAATGAAATGTTAAGTGAAAAGTGGAGCTACCAATACCATTAAGCAAATGATGTGAAAACAGTGGAAAGAGAAGATACAGCTCTTCAGCAACCACGAATACAAGTAGAAAAGGAAATGGAGACAGGCTTCTCTTGCAAGAGATGTATAAATAAAACAAAATTTTAAATGAGTGTTGATCAAGTTTAAACTTTCCTCAATATAACATTTAAATTAATAATATCATAACAATATGTGGAGTGAAATTCAGATCTAGTTTTTCTAAAAACAGCAGTCACAAAAAAAAAAGAGAGGGTGGAATTACTTAGATATGTTGATTGCAGTGATTTGCCCAGTGTTACGCTTGTCCTTCTCTTCTTTCAAAAGTGTCACAACAGCTGTTTTGTTGAAAGAGTTATAACCTTCTGAATGACCTCTGTTTTTCATGCAACACTGGAAAGCAAACTCTTGAGTTCATAAAATGTGTAAAAATGTAGACCTCGGATTAGTTTAGCATGATGGAAGATAGCATTTCAAGACCACACTCTGGGCTATCTGAAATTTAATACACTAGCAGGAAATAGAAGGTCAGCTGTGCCTAATAAAGGCCTGGACACTTCTACCCCCTTAACTGCATGGCAGAGAATGAGAAGTATCAGAACACACTATCTTGCCTTAAAAGTGAAAGGGATAAGCAAAATATTTATGGTTACGCTGCCATGTGACATTTCAGTCCTGAAATTGTTCCTTGTGGAACAATTGCAAACTTCACTAGCTGAAGTTTATCAGAGGAAAAAATGTAGTAGTTGAGGCAGTACCAGGAAAGAATGCAATAGTTCAGCACAGGTAATACACCCAATAATATAGTCTGCCATGTATAAGGGCTTCTAGTGGTCAACAGTTCTAGAAATAAGATCACAGTCTCTCAGACTGTCATTTCACACCTTTCTGGTGCTCCTCAGTCCAAACTAGGTTTATAAGGAAGCCTGTTGTCATATTTTCTTGTAAGCATCATCTAAAGCTGTGATTTGATATAAGGCCACTGCAGGAGTCTATTTGCCACTATTCCTCTTGCTGTGTTCGGTCTTAACATTTTCATCTATATCCTAGTTTGATGACTTGCCGTTAAATGTTTTTTTCTGGGGATGTACATGTGCTTGCTGTAGCCAGCAACTCTTTCAAGTATACAGGGGCACTTATCACCTGCTGTCTGGAGGTTATGATTTCAGTTCTTCCAGCAAGGTTGCTAAGGAGTACTAGGGATCCTTGGAGAGCAAAGCTCAGGAAATTCACCTGTGGCCTTTGCACACATTGTGTGCTGAAGCACTGTCTGTCCAATATGAACTACTGTTCTGACAGTAATATAGTATGGCCAGATGTGTACCTTATGTATCACACTAACATAAGATAATTGTGACTTTCTAGTAAAAACAAAACATCTGCAAGTGTGAAAGTACTGCAGAGTGTGATATGCTGCAAAGAGCTCAGGACTCTTCAAAATATACCTTAAGTTTGAAATTCATTTGCAAAGACAAAGAAGTACAAGATGTGCAGCTCTTTAACCTACTGCAGCTCTACAATTTTTAAAACCAAACCCTGCATGTTTTATTCAGATTATTTTTTCCTGCAGAGATGATGCAGCACAGTATTTTAGGCATAATAAATACTGTAATTCAACGTACCTTTTCTTTTCCCATGCTATCTTTTTCACCATCAATGAGTGGACACAAATATTCAGTAGGAGTTGAAATAATGCAACAGCAATTAAAGTTGAGTCCAGATAGCATGAAAACCTGAGATGTTCCAGCATCTCTAAAGCATTGAGCAGAGACTTCAAAACTATTTGGATTCTGTCTGATATCTCTTGCCATTTCTAAGAAATTTAACCAAACTGTTACAAAGCTGTAGTTCTCTGAAAGACTAATGTTCACAAGTGTTTTGTAGATATATATTGCATTTTGAAAGTAGCATCTATAAAGATTAATACCACTGGTGGTAGTTCAGAAATTGGAGAAAGGAATAGGGACAGACTGTCTTATCTCTCAGCTTTCCTACTTCAATTAGGAATTGCCCAAGTTACCTGTGGAAAGGCAGCCTCGTAGAACGAAAGGGGTGTGACAATCTGGATTTGAGAATAACTGTAAGGAAATCTGAAGGTGTATAGGGCTGTAGTGAGGAAGAAGGTGGGGCTGATGTGCAGCTTGTGATGCAGACATAGCCCTGGAGTCAAGGGGCATGGTGGGAGAGTTACCTGTGAGGAGTCAGGTTGAGGTGGGACTCAGACTGGGACAAGCTGGGAGACCCAGCCAGGAAAATCTGGTATTAGACTGTGCGCAATCAGTTCCTCCCAGTGGATGGCCCAGCTGAGGACTGAAGGCTTCTTTTAGACTCCTTCTTGTAAGCCTTCAAGGCTTCATTGGCAATATCATGGCAGAAGGTGTTGATCAGGAAACCCAAACGTTTCCATAATAGTTTCAGGGCAGGTGTTGTTCCAGGCAGGGGGACTCATCTTGGCAGGCAGTGCATGGCAAAGAAAGAAAACTCCCATTTCAGATGGACAGCCGGTCTGTACTCAGGCAGGAGATGTTCTCCTGTGAACAGAAAAAAAATATTCCCCCCTTGGTGACTCACAGGCAGTGACCTGATCAGAGTCTGCTTGAAAAACCATCTGACCTTGAAGCTTCTGCTGTGGAATAGCTTTATGTGAAAGTATGGCTTGACCGCTGAGGAGCTACACTGCAGGTGTTTACCAAGAACCTGCAGATGCCATTTGCCTCTCAATACATGATGGGGGACCTGGAGTATTTCCACAGAAGTATTCTCTGTTGAAAACAAACATGCTCAAATCTCAAGCTGATACTGGCTTTCCACTCTAAACAATTCCTACAACTCTCAAAAAAGCTTGAAAAGGCTTGCCAGTGCTTCTACCACTATTGAAAATATTTAGTTTATTTAGCTAGAATTTTATAAACACCTTAAGCAGAAATTTTGAGTAGTGTTTGAATCACCAGGTGGAGGGTTGTGTAATGTGTGCGTAATGAGGGCTTTTATCTTCCTGTATCTTTTTCAGTTGACTGAATTACACTTCTATGCTGTTAAAGTGACAGCTAAATGAAAGTAAAAAAAATAAACAGTCCTGTGTTTGGTGCTAGGTTCAAATGGTACAATGAGTGAATTTCAGGGCTACAAATTAAACAATGAGAATAAAACAAAGAATTCACAAAATAACTGCTGACTATATTGCAAACTCAGTGAAGCTTCCTGTGGAAAAAAATGATGAGTTATTGTATGACTAAAACTGTGTTGTAATACATATATTCAGTGGAATGCTGATGTTTTGTAATGCTGTCGTACTTGGATTTGCTTTCAGTGTATTAGAGACATTTTACTGTGTCCACTGAATCAAAGAGCACTTTTTACCCAATGCTTATTCCTGTAATCAAGCTGCCTCTCATTCTTTTGACAAACCAAACAGATTGAGCTCTTTAAAGCCTTCCTTTGAAGGAGATTTATTCGGCTTCTGAATATATTTTTTGTGACTATCTCACTGTTCCTGTGAGAAACTGTCCAGTTGTTCAAAATCCTGTATAGATTGTGAACATTGTGACTGTGCAGAATATCTTAGTTTGACTCTCACCACAGCCTAAAAGGTAATGGTATCTCAGCTGTGTTTCCCTCCTCACCTATCTCACGTTGATGAATTCACGTTGCAAAGATCTCACACTCAGATCATTTGTCTCTGTGACTTCTCTATGTCTCTGCTCATTACATGGGGGTTGGACTAGATGACCTTTAAAGGTAAATTCCAACCAAAACTGTTCCAATCTATGATTCTATATTCATAATTAGGTATCCAGCCTACCTGAATAGTCACAGCTTTTTCTACAGTAATCTGACACACTAACAATGAAGCTAGTAAGTAATTAAATGTTGAAGAGAAGAGCTTTTTTGTGTGTGTGTTAATTCCTCATTTTATTTGTATCACTTGAACAAAGTTGTTAGGTGGAAGTGCTCTCTTCTTTTGCTTTTCTCTCTTGCTTTTCAAGATTCTAGTGTATTTTTCCTTTCTTCCCTGCCATCACCATGGCAGACCTAAAGTTGTCTTTTCCTTCTAAGAGGCCTCTGAGATAAGTCCTTGATGTTTGTGCTATTGAATTCAAGGTCAACACCTTGAATAACACTTGTTAAGTAAATGGAAATGAAATATGATCTTACTACTCAGATCTGTCTAAAAAGACCAAAGGGAGAGCATCTTCTGACAGTATTTATACTCAAGATGATAGGGTACCTGCTCAACTAACAATGAAAAATTTCATTTCTGGCCTCTCTGTCTTCTAAAAATTAGTAACAAGTATCTATCAATTAATATAAAAACTGCCTCTTTATTGTAAGTTTTTCTTAGCCTGAAATATCAACCTTAATCGTAAAATGCCATGTCTTCCATAAGACAAAGAGAGAACAAAAAGCATACCAACAATGAATCATCTGTTTTTGTTATCAGTCATTCAGACCCTTTGGTGATGGATGGGTGAATAGATTGAGCCTAGAGCTGTAAGCCGTCTTGGCAGCTGGCAGGTGAATCCCTGGAAGCTCACCAAAATGCTTTCTCAAGCATCACACTGCTGTTTTTCTTGTTGTATTTAGCCAAATCATATCCTAGAATATAAAGTATCGTCTTAAGGACAATAGTACCACACTTAAGCATACATCTACTTTCAGTGGAACTTAAACATAAAGAGATGTGTTGTATGTGTGCTCTGGTAGGGGTCTGAAGAAGGATGCTTTCTTGGATAGGGAACTAGAGAAACGGTGCTTACAAGACTTGGAAAGAGCAAGTCAGAACTGAAAATGAATGGTGTGCAGGTGATGTAAAAGTGAAGTAATAATATTGCATATTGATAAACCCCACAAAAATCCCAAGTGTACTAAGTGTCCAGTAAATTTCATGTCATTTGTGTCTTAAGGATTAATGAAACTTTCTTACATGATGGCTTTGCCCACCTGCCATCTGACAGGCAAGTTAAAAGCATTTTATACCCTGGAATGGAGAAGCACTGAGTGCAGTGGTATCTCCCTTCCTTCCCCTGGTATACCTCTGAAGACAGCTTGTTCCAAAGTAGTGTGCTGTGCTAATGACAGCATTTGCATTTAGAAGATTCCTTTTATGAATTTATTGTAACATGGCCAAAACATCTGCTTCATGCTGAAGTGTGGTTTTTAGGGTCTAAGGATAGTTCTCTGTGTGTTCATCAGTGTAAATATAAGGCTTCAGTAATGCATATTGCCAGATCTATTATAATATGAATTCTCATTGACTTTGGGACAGGGAGGAGGGAGAAATGGCACAAAAACACATAGAAACTTTATGGGGTGGCTCTTTTAAATGCAGTTTTGATATACAGTTTTGATGGCTATGAATAGATTGAACACCCTTCTGAACTTTATGTGCTGTTAAAAATTAGGTGGCCTGCCTATTTTCTGTTTCAGTAAAGTAAAATTATTCATGAAGAGAAATGTCAGTTGTTCCAGTCTTATAATTAATTTCCAGTTTTAGTGACATAACAGGATGCTTTACTCACTGTTTGTCATTTATACGGATAGCTCATATAGTACATGTGTGTGTATTTGAAAATCTCTAGGTCTTAAGAGGGTAACAGCTTTTCTGTAGATCTAGAACACAAACACCTGTGCACACACAGTGTGTTTCCTTCTCAAGAGAGCTAAAGTATTTTAAATTATGCAAATATATGGGCTTGTATATTTATATTTGTCAGACAGACCAAGGGTATAAATTGACATCGTAGATACATATGTGGAAATTTTCAGCACTCAGTGATGCAGATTATTTTACTAACAAGTTCATCCCTGTAACCTTTTGTTTGCCTTTTCCTTGACGAAGAGAAACAATTTCACACAGTATGATCAGTAAAGTGCAGCTGTGGACATAATTCTGTGCAGGTGTCCAAATATATATGCACTGACTTTAAAATAGTAAGTTGTAATAAACAATCCTGCTGCATATTTGATGCCTGCTCCTTTTTACTGTATCACTCTGCACTTCTTTCATTAGCTGTGTTACCTGTAGTTTTTTTCCCTCTTTTATTTCACTTACAGTCTTGTCTGTCTACTTGCAAGAAAGCCAGTCTCATTGGAAGAGACTTTTTTTTTTAAAAGTTCTTTCAAAGAGTTGCCCTATATGTTTTAATTGGCTGCTCACACATTAGCAATGTCAACCAAAGCACAGATAAAGAGCAAAAACAGGCATGAAATAATGCTATGAGAAATAGTAAACCCTGGGAAATAAAAAATATACAGTGATCAGCACATGGCTGTTTGCATTGAAAAGTAAGATTCATATCACTCTGTTACTGCTGGCCCAGCACTCCTTTGATCATGTTTGAAGAGTTGCATTTGTCTGGGAATGTTTAGAGGGTTGATAAGGGTTGACTTCAATCCACACTTGCTTTTATGTTTGTATATTCATAAAATTTAAAATTCAAATGTGTATGTGTGTGTTATAGTAATGTACATAGCTTTGATTCATTATTTGCTGTTAAAACATTAGCAATAACTTTCTTGGACAAGACACAATAACACAGATTTTGCTGTGCAAAATGTAGTGTCTAAACAGAGAGAAGTGCAACAAGTAGGGTATGTCAGAAAATTCTAAAGGAGTAGGTAATATTATTTGGCCTCAGTTTTGAGTCGCAATGGATTGGAGTGGTTTGCTGTGCTTTGCGTGGGTTTTTGTTTGTTTTGGCTCGTGCTTTTTTATGGTGGGGAAGATGGACGATAAGGGTCTTTCAGGAAGAAGTATTAATTATGAGTGGGATTTCTACACTGGCATGTGGATGAGAACAAATTTCTGCCCTGGCAGTATGCCTGCTAAAATATCTAATTTTGCACTACCAGACACACTGCAATACTTATATCAAATTTTCTAGAGAATACACTGAAGGAGTGTGGAATGCTCAGACAATGGGCAAAGCCTGAAAGACTTGTAGGAAAAAAAAAATCAAGCTGAACCCATATATTGCAAGATCATATTCTTCTGTGAGAAGAAACAAATCTTCAATTTGTTGAAGAAAGATGGAATTGTTTTGGGAAAGCAATTTCATCAGCATTCATGGCACTAAGCAGTGGCCCAGTTCCTGTGCTGCCTGCTCCAGAACTGACGTCATCTGTCCACCATGACATACTGGACCACTCAGACTGGCACACAAATACTGAGCAGCTGCCTCACACAAATCCAGTTGCGTATCTCTAGCAAAAGAAAGACTCTAGTCAGAGATATGAATGGTTATTCACCGATCTGCAAAAAGAAATGCAGTGTGCTAGGCAGCAAACAGCAAGCATCATACATTCACTGATGAGCAAAGTGATAATGGGGAAACCACAGGGAATTGTGTTGATAGGAAATGGGTAAATATTGGGGGTCTGTTCAGCTCAACCCACTGGCTCCAGGGAGGACACTTGGCAAGGCTCACGTCTTGCATACAGCTCCAGATGTCCTTGAAACTTGGGGGGTTTTTTCCACTGATTTTTCTGTCTGCTGGAGGTCTGAAAGAAAGGGAACTGAAGTCTTAGATCTCTGCTCTGCCTCTCCAGAGTGCCAGCTGCTCTGGAAAGACTGAAGTTAAAAGTTGTGGCTGTTGTGTTCCTGCAGCTAGCTTTTAGACTCTGGGATATGACAGGCAAGATATGCACACGTGACACCAATTTTAGGGTTTCTTTCAGTTACACTGGGGACCAAAAAGGGCCGTTGTTAAGGAATAGACAGTATAGAAACATCTTTGATCCCCTGCCTAGACTGAGTGAATTAGCTAAATGGTGAATATCTCACATTGTGCAACCATTATTGTTCATCATTTTGACTGCACGGAAAGAGCAAACAATAATTAATACTCGGCATTGTGATAATGCCATTGTGTCCCAGCTTTAAATTGTTTAAACGAAGCTTTTCTTTTATTTAAGTAACTCCCTTATAATTCTGTTAAATCTTTCTTTTCTTCAGTCTTGAATCAGCTTTTCAATAGAGACATCTTGTATCCTCTGGTGAAGTGGGCTTACAGGCGGGGAATGTCTCTGTTTATATGTGTGTGACTCCCTTTCAAGTACTCATTGTAGAGCACAGCTCTAACTGAATAATTTTCTTCAAATGTCCGATAAAATTATCCAGCAAAACCTTATGGTACACATACCTATTATATATATGCTACCTGTAGATTAAAACATTAATCTATTAATGTAATGTTTAAAGTAATATATTGAGCTACTTTTCGTGGAATCATAGAATGGTTTGGGTTGGAGGGGACTTCAGAGATCATCTAGTTCAAACCCTCCTGCCAAGGTCAGGGACATTGTCCACTAGACCAGGTTGTTCAAAGCCTCATCCAACCTGGCTTTAAATTTCTACTTCTTTTTTTCTGCATTTTCAGAAATGCAGTATTTTATTCCAGTTGAACAACAGTCACTAGCAACAATATTCTATCTGATGTGGTTTCTTTTATGAAGAGATACTAGTGCTCATTTTCAGTGTGAAAATTGCCATTTAAGCTTTTATCTATGCATTTTCCCAAATATATAGTAATGGATTTCTAAGTGTGGAAGCATAGTCTGTGAGGTAACACACTCCCTCCTTTGTAACACTTGCTGGAAAAGGCACTGTGTGTTAGACCTGCTTTTGAAAATCAGAATAATCAAAGAAGTAATATATTATAAAGAAAAATACCTGAAAATGTGAATTTTCCTGTTAAAATAGGTACATATAAATTTTATCTTTATTTGATAGTGCAGTTCATGGATGGTTGAAATAAAAGTAATCAACTGTCAATTTTGTATATTTCTTTTATTGATAATTTACAATGCCAAGAATGTGTAATGACTAGAAGTCCACAGATGAAGATAGGCATATGGAAATTGTATTAAGTGCCCCTGCTAAAACTGAGGACTCTCCCTTAAAGGCCAGCCTTGTGTCAGAGATGGAGAGGAGGCTGCCACCCTCAGGGATGACTAGACCCCAATCTATGGCATTTCCATATAGGTAGGGGGTAAAATGTCATCTGCCAAACAGACTCTGGGAGAGTTTAACGCATCTTATAGCAGTAGCCAAGATTTCCAAGTAGGTATTTTTTTTAGTTGGGGGTATTCAGCTAGCTTTGTTCCTCCAGAGCAGCCTTGTGATCTGTACTGACTGACCGACCGTAGATGAGGTAGATGTCAATGCCTGTCAAACCTTTCAAATACTCTACTCAATTTACTGTCGCTTGTGTGGCTTTGAAAACCTTTCTCCTGTTCATGTGTTTGCTTTGTACATGGGTAGCAATGTGCTTGATATGAGAGGCTGTCCTGGGTCTGCACCCAGAATCGCTGCAAGAGCCAAGGGGCACAAGAGTGCATTCCTCACTGTGAGTCACTGCCCAGGGGATTTGGGAGCCCTCCAGCATCGAGAAGGACTCATAACACTCAAATGGACAAAGCCCTTCAGACCTGTCTCTACTTTTGTTGAGAATAGTAGTGTGCACCTTGACTGGTGAGAATGGGATTGAATTGGTGTGGAAGCACCAAAGTAACCATGTGAGAAGGACCGTGAGAATGGCACCCAGATGAGGTCATCGAGAAAACAGCACACAGCCACCTTCTAAGGACACCCACTTCAGGAGACAGGTCAGTGAGTAAAGCCTGGTGACTCACAGAAGTGGGTGGGAAGAATAGATTGTTGTTGCCTAAAGGACAACAGAAACGCACATCCAGCAGCAGACATGTTTGCCAACCTAAAAAGAAACGAGAATTTAGGATGAGACATTTCCTGCTCACCATGTCATTGCAAGGATTGTATCTCCATTATAAATGCTGAACAGACTTTTGGTTACCTATGTCTCGGTGCTTGGGAGTGCAGGGATTGGAGCAAGATCAACACCCTCCCATTCTGTAAGATCTCACATTGAGCTCTTCTAAATTCTCAGTACATGGTGCTACAATATCGTCTTCTAGGCTTTTCAGGACATGAGGTTTGAACCAGATGATTTCCAGAGGTTCCTTCCAGTGTAAATTGTTCTGTAATTCTGTCACTTGAATGCTTGGCAGGTGCAGGAGCCAAGGGGCACAAGAGTGCATTCCTCACTGTGAGTCACTGCCCAGGGGATTTGGGAGCCCTCCAGCATCGAGAAGGACTCATAACACTCAAATGGACAAAGCCCTTCAGACCTGTCTCTACTTTTGTTGAGAATTGTAGTGGGAGTATGTTCCATGAACTTCACTGCACAAGTGATAGGCTTAGTATAGTATAGGTGTATGCTCATTTCTTAAATCTTACACTTAACTTCATTTGTTCAATCTACCCATGTTTTCTTTTTAAAAATGGGTTTGAATCACCTAGGTACAAAAAAAAAAAAAGTTAAAAAAAAAAAAGGCATTTCTGAGCATAAAAGTTACTTTTAAATAATCTTGCACTTGAAAAAATTCCATTCAGTGTATCTTTCTGACCAAAGGCCGCAAACTTCTGAACTTCAGGGACCTGGGATCGAAATGTCATCTCAGTTGTTGGCTGAGACAGGATCAATCACAAACAATGAGGATTATGTATTCATTAAAAAAAAAATACAGTGCCCAGACTGAACTGTCCAATTTGCAGACCTCATCTTGTCGCATTCTTTATGGTGCTAAGCTGATTGTATGAGGCTCAAGCCACAAGTAATCTCTCTCATTCAGGTCTGCTGCAATGTTGCTGGACATACAGAATGAAGGCTTGTTACTCAAAATCATGCACATCTGTCAGCTCTAGTGGAGGCCAAGAGTTGTGCTTTTGGTTTGCTGCTTGTCTGGCAAAATACAGTTTTGTTAAAAACACTGAAGGACTTTCTGTGAACCCCACTAGCTTTCACCTTCGGTAGAATTATCTGTTAAATGAACCCAGCCATTTGTCTTGGTAGCCTGACAACTCAAGGAGTATATATACAAATGAATAAACCAGCTTTCTCATGAACTTTACTATTTCATTAGCTATTATACCGGTGTTCTCAGTATTAAAATGAGTGCTAGATTTTGATCCCAAATACTTTTGTGTTCTATCATTCTATTACTATTTATCCCATTCACTCTCATCAGTGTGGTGGGCAACAGAAGGTATATTTCATTTCTCCATTTCTTTTCATATTCAGATTACTACCAAATTTTCATATCATCAATTCTTGTACAACACACAACATTTTCCTCACCTCCAACCCCTTTCTGTGCCTTAATACTTTCTTAATTTGATTCCTGTCACTTGTAGCATATGCCTTGTAACCTACACTTTCCTAGCTGACTTGACACTTCCATTGCTTCCCTTCCCCTTACCTAACCCCCTTGTACCTTTTTTGGCCATCTTCCTAAAGTGTATAATTCCGCATCTTTGAAATCCCCCAAAAATTCACCTTGTGTATCAACCTTGGTTTTATTTCACTCAATCCTTCTCCCCCTGTGCATGCTTTCTGCCATGTTTCCTAAGGATGCCATTTCAGAAAGCTTTTTCCTAGATTTTGTTCACTTGCACTTAGCCCTCTCTGTCCACTCCCTACATGAAAGTCCTCTGGATTCACCATACTGCTTCTCTCTTTTCTCTGATTCCCATTACTCTGTAATGGTCCCAAGACTCTCAGGTAACAGTCTTATAAATTGTGTTCTGTGATCTGTTGCGCTCAGGGAACATAAGTAACACAATGGAATTGAGCCCAGTGGCTTTGCACAGGTATCAGCAAGAGTTTGGAGCATTAACTTTGGAGTGCTTAGAAAAGATAGTGAGCATTTACTTTGAAGGTCCTTTTTTGTTCCATTTAGATCTTGTGCTTAATGATGTGGTTATTAAGGTGTTGCTGTAAGACGCCTTATAGTCTTTAAAGACAATTATAATGTGTAGTGCTTTAATTTGTCTCCCTTGGGTAGCTAAGTTAAAATCTTACTGTGTGAAATGATTAAGGATTCCTATGGATGGTGAGTGGGATCTCAAGTTCTTTCATAACCACTGGTGTAATTATCCAGTGGTTCCACCTGGTATGTTCACAGAATATGAGACGCATCTGAGGCTGCAGTGTCTCATTTGGACGTGATACTGAGTCTGTGTGAGTGTATCAAATACTTCATTCACATAATGTTCGATCAGTAAGTCCTTCAGACTTGATATCCTGCCAATGGGGCTGCCACAATCCGTGTATTCATAAACAGTGCCCTTGAGATATTGTCTGCTCCCTTCTGCACAACTCACTGTATTAAAAGAACTTTATCTTTTTGGGGAAAGGAACAGTATCCTGTGGTTTTTATGAATGACTAGATGCCATCATAGTTGTTTACTGATGATGTTCCCTGGTTGGAGTTACATATTATGAAGCACAGTTGTTTCCAAGATTTAATAATGTGACAATTAAATTTATTTTCTTTTTTGGTAGCAGAGCCAAGGAGAAATTGGTTGTTTGTGTCAGTTTTCTAGTCAATTCAGTATGACTTTTGCCTTATCAGGGATTACAGATTTAGGAACTGAATAAATGAGGCAGTTTATTCCAAATAATTAATGACAATTCATTATTCCAAATAATTAATAACCATTCCAAATGTTAAGAACACCAAAAATATATCTATTCTATGAAACAACCATCATGAAATGCATACAGTAGTAGCTTAATTCTACTAGCTTTCTCCCTGTTACCCAAATAAATAAGAATTTTGCCTGAGAAAGGCCTGCATGTGCATCCCAAGAAAATGTTTGCATCCAAAATTTAATTCCTGCTGTCTTTTTACAAGCTGAACTCAGTGACAAGTTTTGACAAACAAATCCCTCAAATAAAGTTTTTCTTAACACATTTTTAGAGCTACAGGATACCATAAGGAAAGCAACAGGAAGATGACTTTTTTTTTCCTCAAACAAAGGGATTTTTAAGACAAGCCAATGTGATTTGTTGACATATTTGTAAGCATTACATCTTGTTTGGTTGAATCACTCTTGATTTACCTGAGAGGATCTTTGTCTAATGAATTATCAATATGCCATGTTGCCATTTTTCTTATCAAAAGACTTGTGACCACTCTGACCAAAAAGGAGAAAATGCTTTTATTGCTGTACTATACCAAAAATGCATCTCTGAAAATGCTGTGCAGAGCTTTTGATTTTATGCAATTCAGTGGGATTGTTGAAAGGTAGAGATTTGGGCATAGACAGCATGATAGACTATCACCTTTTGCTGTCGACAAGGGAATGCTTCATTAATAAGGCAAAATGGGCATTAGGGCTGTCTAGTGAATCAACATAAAATTCACTACTGAAGCAGCTGCTTTTTCCTCAATCCACCTCTGTCTTGTGATCTGTCCATATAGCAGTGTTCTGTGAAGCCCACTCAGAAACAGGAGTGTCTCGGGAGAAAAATAATGAAAATTCAAGTTTCTCAAACCTTCCACTACAAGTCTCATCACTTCAAACATGCAAGGTGTTTATGGGCATGAAAAATCTTTGGAAGGCATCTGTATGGAGGAACACTGACAGACATAATGTGAATAGCAACATTTGCATAAAGTTTTTAGTAAGCAGAGTTGAAAGTCTCCATTTTCCATAGTTACTGATCCTCAGATATCCAGTTCAAACAGACATATCTGAGAATGAAAGTACAACTTCTGCTGTCTTTTTGGGTACCTCCTATCACATTTTGAAATGCAGTCTTCTGTAGCTTAACACTCTACAGTGATGGCTTACTGATAGGCAAGATATGTTGGCACAGGTTGTAGACAAAGCTCAGCATTTTAGCACAGGATGATAGAGTGGGAAATGGCACATGAGGTTGCCTGATTCTCCTACAAGCCAGATTAACTTAGCTCATCCAGAACTACATGTTATTATGGCTGGGTTCATTCCAGTATGAATCTGGCTCAGTTATATCAACACTGCACTGCAGTTTAAAGTGTAGATGTACTCACTCTAGCAAAATATATCCACCACAATTACTAAGAAATGCCCCTCAGGGTGCACTTTCTTTGGGTGCATTTTCTGAAAGAGTCCTCCGGAAGCAGAGAAGGACAAATATGAGCTCAGAAGCTCTCAAGTAATATTGCAATCATTTGACTCTGGAGCAGAATTGGATTTTAATCAATTTCACGGAGAGTTCTTTCTGTCAAGAAACCAAGCCCAAGGAGAAAGGTATATTTTAACTTGCTGGAAATTATGTCGTTGGTGTTTGCAGAGATATGAAAAAGTCAGTTTCACAGTGGATGCTGCCTTTGGCATTGATTATTAGTGCAATAGCTGTTAACTTTGATAAGCTTTGGTTTAGTAGGCTAGCAAAGAGCCTGGTCCTTCAAACATGGCACTTTCAGTGAAAAAGTAATAGCATAAATAAAGGCTAATGCTTCCTAGCTTTTGAATAGAGAGTACATCTCTATAGGATTTTTTTCCTAGATCTTCAGTCTTTGCAGATTATATGCATTCAGCACACTGGAAATGAGGAACAGTGAAATATGTGTTATCCCCTATTGTGTAGTTAATTAGTCCACTTCCTAGCATGTCTTCCTACCAGCACCTTTTGAAAAAGAGACTTACATAGTGGAACATTCAGAAATCTTATATTCATTTGCTTAAGTGAAAGCAGAGCAGAGAAGATTCATTATTTAAAATCATTTAAAGAAAGCTGTCATTTAAAACATTTGGTATTTTAAAATGTTCCTGGTTATGTTTCTGTTCTATCAAAAAAATATTTTCTTACTTAGTGGAAGGCAAGAAATGTTTTTAATTTCCTACTTTAGTCCATAAGACTTAGCGAAGTTGCTCATTTGTGATATTGTATAGAAAACCTGATATCCTTGGGAATAGTCACTGAAGAGCTGCTGTGCTGATGCTGGGATTTTTATTACACTAAGTGAAATTCATAACCTGTTAGTGTTCTATTTTCTAGTTTTTCTAGTCTTGTAGTATACATTGCAAAACACTTAAAACTAAAATCCGCATTGATTATTACCAGTGAAGAAAATACCAATACCCGGTCTCAGTAATTAATTTACACTACACTAAATTTACAGGTTAATAGGGAAGTGTAATGTTTCTCCATGGACTGTGTTGCTTTTTAAACCTTTAGAATTCCATTTTATGTATCTTTTCTCTATTTTGTGTGTTGGTTGGGTTTTTTTTCTTTCTAATTAGTTTAATATACAAGCTGTGTTTCTGAATATGCCTTGATTACTTCCAAAATTTCTGAAGCAATGCTTTCCTCTCATGCATTTTGTATTTTTAATATGCTCGACTGGCAGACTTCAAACATGTTCATTTCATTTAACCTTTCAACCGCTGTAGTTGCAAATTACATCAAAATGCTGTAGCTCTGCTCAAAGAAAAGACAGTTTCATACCTTTCATTGAGTTTGTGAGACTTAACCAGTATAACTCTTTCGAATGATGGAAAATTTGTGAAGTCCAGGTTGCCCTTGTCCCAGAATAGAATTATGCAGCTCTTGCAGAAACACATTTCCTAAGTGGAGATTTTCTGATTTTTTGCAGGTTCATATTGATCTGATTTAGACCTGATTGGATTATCTGCCACCATGACAGTATATTTCTATCAGAAACACACTGCATTCTTAAATGGATTCTGATACATCCTATGAATAAATTGCAGCTTCTTTCTGCTCCTCTTATCCAGTCCAAGGGGGACTGTATATAGAGCCTCAGCCCATAAGGATTCTGCCCTTTGCTTGACATATTCCGTCTAGTAGCACTTCAGCTCTTTCACTGACAGTTCAGAATGGGTAAAAAAATACCACATTTTACTGCTAAATAACATGTTAAAGCTGAGCGATTCATATCAGTCCCCCCAAAGTTTAAGTGCTTTAAAGGCATTAACCTGAGTTAAGCAAGACTCACCAGCCAAACACTCCAGTGATTCTGACATTGGTGGTGTAGCAATTTACGGAGCTCTGACAGTCCCAGATCATCCCCAATAGCTACAAAGATACTTCCAGACTAATATTTAAAGCTGCTCTTGTTTCATATGATTCCTGTATTCCTTAAAGGAATGGAATGAAAGCTCTGCGTATCATCTGACACAAATTAATTTCACTCCTTCCATCCACTTTTTTAATACTTGCAATTTTATTTCGCATACCTGCATCTAGAATGATGGGTGTGCGTGCAATAACTGTGCTTTGCATATTGTGTATAAATCAGGCCAAATGGAATTTTTCTGCAAATCTTTTTGTAAGAGGGCAGTACATGTTGCTGTCAAAGTTAATGTCTCCTCATTGACACAGGTCTGTTAGGATTGTTCATGTCCCATGAACGCAGTTGAAGACATACAATTTTACTGCATGTCAGCCAGTTCTACTAATATTCTATTTTTATAGCATCTGAGTGGTTTATGTCTGCTCTTTTTTAAATACATCAATAAGACTTAAAAAATATATATTTCTTAGTTGCATTGAAATTCTTGTGATGATAATGATATAATAATAATAGTAATAGATACAATAATGTCGATTGAGGAGGGATTATATGCCAACTTTGCTGCATTGCTAAAATAAAAATAATCTAAAGATCCTAGAAATAACTGTTTCTAAATGCATGCATTAGGGGAGCTAAATGAAATATTAAAATTACACTTTATTGAATCCAGGTTAGAGTGTTGTTTCCTTAAACCTCTCACTTTTCAAGCTATTGGGACTATTTGCAGCATCAGCTAGATCAGACTTTAGTTGAAAGTGTTTCATGTGCTTTTAGTTGAAAGTACATGATGATGGAAGACCAAGTGTGAAAATTTGTTTGTAAGTGGAAATCTGTATTGGATTTGGATTATTTTGATGTAGAGTTTTCACATATGCTGTGACTGAAGTAACTGCAGTTGGTTTTTACCATTTCCTTTCAGCGCAGGTTAAGATGCAAATTCTGAGCAGTAGTTAAAGCAGAAAACTTTGTTACCAAATTTATGTAAAGAATATATAAAATCCAGTATCAGTACTGCCCTGTATAATCCCCATCTTTTTCATTTCCTGTTTGCACTATCAACATAAAATAGGCAATATAGTAAAATCCTTATATATAGTCATATCCTCAAAAATGTCTGAAACAGAATGTATTAAGTTAAATGTACTTGTATTAGGTGGATTTTTCTTAATGACAGTAGAAAAAGCAAGAAGTACAACTTCATTTCTAGCCAAATCTGGATTTTTTTTCGGCTCCATTAGGACAAAGCTAATGCCACACTTACTTTCTATTAAATCTTATTTTGAAGGTTAATTGGAACTTATTATAATGCATTAAAATGTTTCCCCTGTGTGAAGAGGAATTTCTCTCTGAATGATGTAATCAAGATAAATTTTCTGTAATTTTGTCTCACCTGGTCCCTCCCAAATTATATAATATAGAAAATATGTCCAAAGAGAGAGAAATCTGTTCTATTTTTGGGATGTTAGATTTTGAGTATGTCATTTAATATCTTCTATTTCAAGTAATTTTTATTTTAAAAGCAGAAGTTATTTTCTTGTATTTCTGGACTTATTTTACTTGCTTACAGTCAAGCATACAATAGCAAGCAGAGCAAGGATGTAAAATTCTATGGTGCTCTCATGATGTGTTCTGAAAACTAATACAAAATCATATTGGCTTTTAATAGTGTGTAATATAAAGATAAATGCTAGACATATCTGTAGGCCATATGATTAAATATTTATGCCTATATTAAGAAATACTGGAAAGCTTTTTATTTATTTATAATTTTGTATCTTTTCAAGTCATATTCTAGAATCAATGTCCTACAGTCTGTTCAACTCTCAGAAGAGCTCCTAAAGGGCACAAGCACTAAAGCAGAGAAGCAGAACTCTTATCTTTTTTGATAAAGCTCTACTACCAAAGAGGAGAATGTCTAACCTTTCCCTGAAATAGTAGTAAGCTCATGAGTTCTATTGTGAAATATATATTAACTGGGGTAGATAGCTTACTGGTTTTAGAGTCATAAAGGAAAAGCCATTGGCAGTGAGAAAACTGTGCAAGAGAAAATGCCTGAACAGCCCAAGTAAGCAGGTTGTGAAAAAATTAAAAATAATTTTAAAGGAATTAATTCTGTTTAACTAGCATATTTCCAAAATTAAATGTTACCATTTTAGATACAAATTTCAAGCCATCTCTTTTTACTTATTGATTTAATCTAATTAAGCCAGTTTAAATCAAGACAGCTAATAAAAGCTCAGATCCTTTGTCCTTTATTAGTTTTATTCTTAAACAGCTACAAAGCAACCCACAACCGTATGTCACATTGAGTAGTCACTTGGCATGTTATTATATAAATAGCTCATGAATTCTATATGAGGGAAAATTTCTTCTTAAGAAGTACTGGAAGAGGTTTTGTTTTTGCCTACAAACCTAAATAATAAAATATTTTTTCTGCATCGTAGTTGCAGGATTCATATCAATACAGTTGTAGTCTGTAGCCAGAAGGTAAGTAATTGAGAATAGTAGGGTTTCAATAAGGGGTTCACTGTTTATTCATACCATTTTCCACTACTACCTGACACATGATGTGAGGTGTTGGAATAAAATAAAAGTATTGCAAATGATATTGTTGATAGGAAATGGAATCTGGTGATATTGAATACGCACATGCGAAGGATGTAGAAAGTACCCTAAGAGCCAGTGCCACAACACTGAATTAAATGAACCCTGTGTTAGATGAAAATCTCCCTGCTGATTTAACAGGATGGGGAGGAGGAATAATAAAAATAATAATTTTTTTTAAATACTTTATTTTTTTTTTTATGAGATGGCACATTAATATTACGTGACTTCTAATACTTAATAATTAGAGACCACTGAATTCCACTTCAAATATGAAAAACTAATTTTCTCTATTTTGCATTTTTGTGACATTATTGTAGAGGATTGAGAGAGATCAAGCAAAGACTCTAAATATTGTAACAATAACTTCTGATAAAAACTTCTGGTCTTTTATATAAAAGTCTCAGCAGTCAGTAATACACAACTGTTTGCTGTACATGTTGTGGGGTTTCTCTTTCTCACATAGTTATTGGAGGAATAACCTCTATACCTTTTGAAAACTTAAGTTTTTGTGAAAAGAATGGAGGCATTTTTCATAGCAGTTTACACAGCTGACCATAAACCAAGCATGGATCAGTACAACACATTCTGTAACTCCTGTGCAAAGTCTCACATTGATTGGAGTTGACAGGGAAATGCCCATTGTTAAAATCCATCCACTGTTAGCAGAAATGTGGCATGAAACAGGTTGAACATGTGATAGCTGCTGGCACTTTGAACACAGACTATTCAAATGTCAGATTATTAAAGCAGTTTGGGTGGGTTTTCTTTGCATTGTGCTTAGCACAAGCTGGAAAAATCTAGTGTGATGGTCATTTCCTGCTGAGTCAGAATGCAGCAAAGCTGCTCCAACGTGAATGCAGTGGCCCACAGGAGATGGTTGCTTTCTGGTCTGTGCTGGAGAAGAGACTGCAGTGTGTTTGGAAAAGTAGAACCGATCAAAGAGCTTCTATGACACTTGTGAAGGAAAGTATTTCAATGTGTTTTTACAACTCTTCTTTCAGAGCAAGATTTATCTCTTTGGATCCTCTGCCTTTAGGTTGGGTTTTTTTAGTGAATTGCTAACATTCATGAATATGTGGTTGCTAGAAGTTATAGCACTTCAGAGTGTTTAGCACATAATATTGAAAGAGGCTTGAAATCAACAACAGATCTGTAAAGATAACTGGATTCTGTTACAGAAATAATTTTAGTAAGTGTGATTTACCCAATATATTTCTCTAAACAGAAATCTCGACATATGGCTATTTCTATCCAAACTAGAGAAGCTGGACTCCTTCCTCTTTCAGAGAAAATAGACTGAAAAGTCTCCCAGCTGTATTCCTGCTCTACTAATTTTGTTTCCCTCCTTTTTACCAGTTTTTGCCCATGTGGAGAAGAATAGACATTTCTTGTGTTCCCTGCAAGTGAACCTTTGCAAGAAGTTCTTTTTTGTGGAAAGTAAGTGTCTCTGTATTTATTTGTCTATTTATATTTTTTCCCGTTCTCTTATTTCCTAAACATGCTTAGCTTGTATTTAAAGGAAACTTTTAAAACCTTTGAAAATATCACATGTTGGGTAGGTCCATGGATGATATCTTATGGAAGCTGCTGTGTTCGTATATTCATTTTAGGTTATATGTGAAATATTGGCAAATACCCTTCACAGGAAAAAAAGTGCGAGAGATGAATGATAAAAGGTTGGTTTGATGAACTGGGAAAAGATGATCTTCCATTAGGGAGGATAGGCACAAATTTCCCATCTGCTTTGCCCTGTCAGCGTGACTGAGCTCCAGTATTGAGAGTTTCATCTACAAGTAATTGCTTCTGGCCTCTCATAAGAACACTTTGTCTACCCAGTGTTTGATAGATGAGTGCAGAGAAGGGCTGTAACATGTTGCACAGCCCACTCACCTTTCTTCCCTTGCCTGGGAAGAAAGCCTGCAGTTGGAGAGCAGTGGCTAGTACAGAACTGGTCCCTGGCCAGTGGCCTGTTCGGGCTGATGTTCCACTGCACTCTGTCTGGTCGTATGTGGGGTCATACATAAGAGCTTGTATGATTTATTCCGTCTGGTCCTGTGGGTCACCTCCTCTCGCCCTCAAGGGAGGATATTCCCCAATTCTGGGACTGCCCTCCAGCAGTCACATGAAGCATTGTAGTGACTGCCTGTGGGCTTCTGCCATCCCAGAGACGCCTCTTTGTCTTCATCTTTTCTCCCTTTTTTGTAAAAGTTTCAAGTAGAGGAGTTTGTAAGGTACAGGACAGGTGGCACTGGGACAGAAAGAGAGGGAGTCAGAGCTCAAGCAGCAACAGGAATGATGGATTCACTCCCGCAGTGCTTAGTCAGGACTCTTACAAAAGACAAGTGCTTGTCGTAGGATAACAGATGTGCTTGTTCTTGAATAAACTGCAGTGGCTACTGCCACCATTGGACGTGTCTAGTAGTTTATATTTTGTTCAGAAAGCTGCTGTGTGCTACATAATAGTCATGGGAACGACACGTTCTGCAATTGCATTGTGTTGATGCCATCAGATAGATTCTGTGGAAGACAGCGTAGCAGAAGGACTCTAGGTTTTGTAAAAATTAATTCATATGTTAAATGAAAGAATTATTATCTAGGAGAGTTGTTTAGCTACATGAACAACTGTCAGCCTGATTCTTTATTGAGTAAGAGATAAAGCTTTTCAAACAGATCACATAGAGTGAGTTCAGGATACCAAAACATTGAATCATAGAATAATTTGTTTTAGAAAGAATCTCCAGGAAAATCCAGTTTCATTTGCTCAAAGCAGGGCTCAAGTCCAAGGCAGAGTGGCCTGACCAGGGTTGTATCCAGTCAAGGATATCTGTAAGGTTGCAGATTTCATTTACATCTGTCTTGATGTGTATTCAGTGTTTGAATGCCTGGTGTACTATTTTTTTTTACTAAACTGTAATAGAAATTTCCCTAGTTACAACTTGTGTCTCTTAGTATCAAACAAGCAGGTGAGACAAGTCTCTAAGTTCAGGTGAAAAACTGGATATAAGAAGCAACTTAAAAGTCATGACAAATATCAGAATTAATAAAAATACACACAGAGCTTTAAAAATAGATGTGAGACTCCGCTTTGATCTCCAGTCATTACAAATTTTGTACTTGAAGTGAAAGAGGTTAGACTCATCATGACTGCCCCTGGATTTCAAGGTCAGAAAGAACTTGCAGGCTGCAGCTCAATATTTAAAATAGCCCAAATATTAATGGAGTATTGGAGCACATAATAGGGACATACCTTCTTGTGGCATCATAAAAGAAAGTGTCTCTAAGAGGAGGATTCTCCATGAACATGTAGACACAATCTTCTTTTTTTTTGGTGCATAATATTGTTTTTAACATTCAACAAGAAGTATGTGAATTGCCGCCTTTTTGGTGAGGGAGCAGGATTCAGAGGGGCAGTAGTTAACCTCTTCCTTTCTTTAATTTCTTATCCTGCCTGCTTCCGGTAAATGCTCACCTGGGAAGCATGAAAAAGACCAGCTAGAAAGTCTTTGATATAGAGCTGAATTTGCTTGAAGGAGTAGCTGGCCGTATTTCTCAAAAAATGCTTCATTTTCTAAAGAAATAGGAGTAATTTGAAGGCAAATTTATTTAAAAGCCTCCGTTTCCATATATTTTTAATAAGTCTCTGATTGAAGAACTTTTTAGTGTATGTGATGTATATAATATCAGGGCAACATTAATTAAACACAAAAAGGTGGCAGTTCCCAGGAGAGAAAAAAAGGAGCAAGAAAGTGGATACTGAGAAGGAAAAATTTCCATAAGAAATCAGGAGAACAAAAAAGACCAAGGAAGCATCTAAAACCACCACAGAGCTGAGAGGGTAAAAGATGCATTAAAAGCCTGAATAGGAACTAGTGATTAAATTTTAATTTTCGAAGGAAAAGATATATAAATAACGAATAGTTATAAGTAGTATTCACACTAAAACATGTGAGGAGGAATCCAACATCTGAAGTTAGCCAAAGAAAAAACAATCAGTGATGTTTTATTACGCATGGATTTTTTTTTTAGAGACTCTGTGAAGTGAGAAAGACGATGAATAATACTTTTTAATACTTGTACAGTATTAAAAAAAAAAAAAGTTTGAAAATAATTGTAGAACAGCTCATGACAAAACTACAGTAGGAGGATCACTGTGCTCTGGAAATGGAGCTAATGATCCCGGTTTAGCAACTGGAACATTGCTAGTCCCAGAGACTTGTTATTCCTTGTATTAATGTCAAATTTTGGCACTTAAAGGCAGTAAAATCAGGAGAACACATGCAGTTCGAAAACTGATTCAGGGAGAAGTGATCCATGTCTGACTAAAATTGGTTGGAAAGTGGGTTGGGTTTTGTGGAAACCTGGAAATATTAATTAGAAAGATAAACACTAAAATATCAATATTTTTCTAGTTGGAAGTTTTCAGAGAAAGGTCATAATTTTCTATGAGAAGCAGACACGTATTTTGGGAGATTTTTGGTTAATTAGGAATCTAGTTTTATGTCATAGGACAATGTTTATCAGCAGTACCTTATTAGTAATCCTAATTCACCTCAGATACAGAAGATAAATGATACTCAAGATGTAAAAGTCCAAAACCATCACTTTTTTGTTTGGCATCTTAATTTTTCAGTTCTTTGCCTTTCTGTAGGCTAGCATTTCACTTTTTTTGGTCCATTTTGTGTTTATTCATCCTTTGGAAAGTTAGCATCTCATGACACTAACTAAAAGTCATCTAGAAGATGATGTTTGGAATTAAATAAAAAGAGTAGTAGAAATTAATAAGGAAGTACACAGTGTAACAAAGGATAAAGGATAAATTATAAGTTCTGGTTTTGTGTCTTAGAAGACATCTAGCTTGTACACTTTGAAAATTGTGGATGGTCTTATGTTTGCCTTGCCTGATGCAACATGCCACAAGTATATCCACAGTACAAATAATAAAAACAACAGTAAGGCAGAGAGGAGAACTTTTAGAGCACTAAAGACATAAATTGGAAGAGGCAAGAAAGGAGTTATTGAAGTAATTGAATGGGAAGGGGGCCATGTCTGTAACAATTCTTAGAGAAATATGTGAGGTTTTTTTTCACTATATTGTCATGTTATTTTCATTACTGCATTGTCTGATGGGTATATCTTTGTTTTAAAATCCAGGAGGTGAGTTTTACAAATTATATCGCCTATAGAACTTATATATCCACCTCTCTCATGTCTCTCCATCTTCTGATGGATATGCAAAAATGGAAAATACTTAAAGCACAGTAAGAACAAGAGGTCCATGAAAGTGACTTTATGGTACCTAATGGTTGGTAGATAAAATATATTGACAGAAGGAGCACATTGCTTGAAAGAGTTGCTTTCTGCCTTGGCCTCCAAAAAAAGAACAAAAATCTGAATGGTAGGAGTGAGTAAAAACTTCCCAATGGAAAGGGAAAGAAATCAAATATTTGCTAAAACAAATAGTCAAGAAATAAGTGTCTTGAAATAGGCCACGTTTTCATATTTGGTGTGCCTGGTACTTATTGATAATGCAAGAGGCAGCTGGACACAAGTGCTGACTTTGCCCATCATTTGACTGTGGCAAATTCCTTGCTACTCTAGCAGTGAAAGGATGAGTTTGAAAGCCTGGAAAATGCAGTGCTGCCCTCATTTCTGTGAGCAAGCCTGTGCCTGAATCCGGAAGAAGTTTTTATCTTCTGGCAGATAAGAGCTGGTTTTGTAAATGCTGGTGGATATTGATCCCCAGAGCACATACTTCTGGTTAATGTTTTGTTTATAATATACTGACTGTTTCCTGAAGTCGTGTTAGAAAATATGACATTTCTTTAAGTGAAGCAGATGGGTCTGGTGGCAAAACCGCTGCACAGAGTGGGAGCGCAGCAGTGCAAGCGTGGCACAGACCTCTCCTTAGCTGATGTGTGAAGCAGCTGTCAAAGCCATGACACCCTTGAAAACCAGAGCATCTGGTGAATGCCCTTGGAAGACACATTAGCCTTCGCCCTAGCAGCCACATATCAAAGGAGACATTTGTTGCAAGCTAAAGAACGCTCATTTTTGTCATGATATGTCCAGCAGCTGGGTGGAGAAAAAGAAATTAGCTGCTTCACAAACAGAAAAATTAACAAAGCCTAATCTGGATTTGACCTAGGTCCCCACATAACTCTTTGCAATAACTCTGGGTGTCTTTCATACCCACTCAACTCCCTCAAACTCCTGATTTCCCCAGAGTATCACCAGCTTCTCCCGGGTTGCCCTCTTCTCTGCCTGAGCTATGGACAGCATTTTGCCCATTCAGAGCAGAGGTTGGGATGTGCTGACCAGCCATTGCCCTCCAGCATAAACGGTACTTATTATAAATATCTCTACCCAATTGCCAGAGTTTTTAGAAACTTAATTATCTTCAGTACTGAGACCCCTCTGATTTGTTTGAAATTGGAGAGCAAGTTCACAAGTTACCAGGAAAGATCAAGAGCTCCAGGTGTCAGGTCTCATTTCCTTGGGAAACCAGACTTTAAACAAATGGTCACAGATCAGTGATTAGATTGCGGCTTCTGCCCAGAACTTCACGGGCTGAGCCAGTCAGAGCTTCAACTCTAAAATGAATCTGTGCAGCATGATGCTGAGTTTTATCAGCATGACTGCTATATAGGCCTCATATGCCTCAGGAAAAAGCTACCTTAGAGGTAGTTTTAGCAAAGGAAGCTGATCTTATAAAAAGTAGAACTTGTGTATTTAATTTGCTAAAGCTTTGCCCTTCCCCCTCCACCTTCCCCTCCCCCTTCCCCTTCCCTTCCCCCTTCTCCTTCCCTTTCCCTTCCCTTCCCCCTCCTTGCCTTGCCTTGCCTTGCCTTGCCTTTGCCTGTGCCTTTGCCTTTGCCTTTGCCTTCAACAAAAATTCCGCCTTGGCTTTTTCAGATGGCTGCCTGGCTCAGAGTAAAGGACATTCAGTGCACAATCCCTAGCAGAAGCTGAAAATGGATGATGTCTACTGATGCTTTTCGATGATGTCATCTCCTCTTTTCCTGTTTGAGATGGGTGATAGGAAAATGTTCTAAAATAAGCCTGAGTGACCTCTTCATCCCTTGACTTCTCTTTCCACAAGCCTAAAAGCCATCTGAAGAAATGACCACTCAACTACCAGAGGAGGCCGTGGAGACCCAGAGCTCAGATGAGCTTGAGTGCAAGATCTGTTACAACCGCTATAATCTGCGACAGAGAAAACCAAAGGTGCTGGAGTGTTGTCACAGAGTGTGTGCCAAATGCCTTTGCAAGATCATAGACTTTGGTGATTCCCCACAAGGAGTTATAGTGTGCCCGTTTTGCAGGTTTGAGACGTGCCTGCCAGACGATGAGGTTAGTAGTCTTCCTGATGACAACAACATCCTTCTGAATTTAGCTTGTGGGGGAAAGGGAAAGAAGTGCCTACCAGACAACCCAACAGAACTCTTGCTGACTCCCAAAAGGCTGGCGTCTCTGGTTAGCCCTTCTCACACCTCTTCTAATTGCCTGGTTATAACAATCATGGAAGTACAGAGAGAAAGTCCCCAGACTCTGAACTCAACCCCCGTGGTGGAATTTTACAGGCCTACAAGTTTTGACTCTGTTGCAACTGTGTCCCACAACTGGACAGTGTGGAACTGCACATCTTTGCTCTTCCAGACCTCGATTCGGGTGCTAGTGTGGTTGCTAGGGCTGCTGTACTTTAGCTCCTTGCCTTTAGGGATTTATTTACTGGTATCCAAGAAAGTCACCCTTGGGGTTGTCTTTGTAAGCCTTGTTCCTTCGAGCCTTGTTATTCTCATGATTTATGGCTTCTGCCAGTGTGTTTGCCATGAAGTTCTAGACTGCATGTCATCTTGATAACAAATACAGTAAAAGAGGATGTATTACCAGATGTGTAGCATAGTCGATTTATCCTGGTTTTATATTCTTTGTATTCTTATTTGTTCATATTGTCCATCCCTCTAAATGGAAGCAGTGGCCCTAGTTACATGGTCCCTTTTGTTCCAACTGAATTTGACCCCCCTCACCCTGAGCTTTTTTTGATCTAAGAATTGAAAATAAAAATTACCTGTTGATTTTGAAGGGATGCGTTTTAGGAAGGGATGCGTTTTAGAAAGGGATAGAGCAAAATCTCCAAACTTGGTGCCTGCTGCTGCTGCTGCCACAGTTCAGATGAGTAGAACTTTGCTTTGTATTGACTTGATCAAGTCAGTTCAGGCTGTAGGATTCATCCAGGAAAAAATTACTGTAGCAGACACCTTCCAGGTCCAAGTACTTCATCTCTTCACGCAAAGCATCTCATGCTCTGGAATATCTGTTATTTATCATCCATCATCATTTATAGCAAGTTAAATCACTCAATTAATATTACAAGAAGAATAAAACAAATTACCAATTTCTTTAGTTCTTGTTATAGCAAAATACTTGTGGGAGGCCAACTTTTTTATTTTTGGAGTGTTAAAATCTTGTCTCCAGAACACTTTACCCAATGAAAAGCCTGTTTTTTCTTGCCATACACTTGCAGCTCGCTGTGAAGTGTTCCTGCTAATGAGTACTTCTGGGGACCCAGCCACATGTTTGCTGTTCTCCAGATGCACTTATTTCAGTGTACACACCTTAGGCATCCCTTTGTGGGTTCTGCAGATTTCTCTAGCTGTGTTCTGTTATGGTTACCCTCCCTCCCAGCATTTCCACCACCGTTAGTGACATTTCCTCACCACCAATCCTCCTAACAGAGGACCAATAACATGCACATGTACTCTGTGGTAGCTGTGCTGGAGAATTTGGCTTGTGTGACTTTAGCTCCTAAGATAGACTTTTTTTCCCAATCATTAGGAAACAGATCTTCAATCACTTATACAAAATTGAGAAAAAAAATCTGAAATGGTTAACTGGGGTTTTGTTTGGTTGTTTTTTTGGATTTGGAGTTTTGTTTGCTTGTTTGTTTATGTTCTGAGTTCACAGAGTGAGCATTGTAAGGAGATACTATGACTTTGGGAAGGTTTCTGTTTAAGGCATAGTCCTTCAAAATGTTTAATACTCTGAACTCCCCCTGTCACCACTGTGAGTTGATGGCAATCTAGATGTGGCAATTAGCATGTCTCAATTAGTGGAGCTCAGAGGAATTACTGATACTTTACCATTCCACAAATAGAACCAGGCCCTGTAAGGCTTGCTTGTTTGTTGCATGGTTTAGGCTGCTTTTTGAGCTACTGGAAGAGCACAAAAATAAGTAATATATAATGTTTATGTATATAACTAGGTCTAGCAACACCGCAGCTGCAAACTGGTTTTCTTGTGCACTGCAGGGTGGACTTGAGCAGTGCAAGCCTGGTTTTTGGGTCTGGCACAAGATTTAGTCATTTCAGGACAGTGTAAAAGGGAGAGGGGTTTGTTGCATGAAAATTGAATGTATGGCCTAACAATATACTTTTAGAGCAAACAGACTTTGGTAAGAATGAAAAATGGTAGTGGGAAAAGCAGAGCCTGTCAAGAGGATTTGAAGTTAAGCTGGTTCAATTTTTGTAGATGGCACAGGTGGTATCTGCAGTTTTATTCCTATTGCAAACAGAGAAAATGTGGAAATGTAAAGGTCCTGCTTTTCTTGACACTCATTTTATAATAGTGCATATATATGTGTGTGTATGTACATATAGACACATATGTAAGAAGAAAACTTACAGCGGAATGATAGTTTTCAAGCGTATGGAGTTACGGAACTATGTGTTGAATGATTAAAAGGAAATGTTTCAGAGTTTTCTGTAATGACAATAATTATATCTAAAATATTTTCAGAATTTCTAGAAATTACTATTCCTAAGTAATTGTTTTAATGTTTGTGGTAAAGCACATGTAGTTAGAAGAGGAATCATCTCCAGTCAAAGTTTGACTATTCTATGAACTCATAAATTTCAACTATCCAACAACAGTCATGTCAAAAAGAAAGAAAAATAGAAACCTATGTGGTTTTGTAGAACTTCATAACTTTGGGAAAAGTTGTATTTGTAGTGTTAGGGGTTTATATGTTTTAGGATTTGTTCAATTTGTCTGAATACAGTGTCTCTAATAAAGGGCTGACTAACAGAGGAAATAGGTTTTGCAAATGTGTGATATATATGAATTACCTCTGCACAACTTGCTCTACAGTGCTACCTGTTGTCTTTTCCGTTTGATTTTCAGCTAATTATCTTAGCGCCAGCACCAGGTATTATGTACTCTGTTTTAAAACAGGGCCTAATTGTAGCAAAATTACAGTGATACCAGTTACACATCACAGCACAAATTAATACACCTGTTGTTGTACTTCTCTACTTTTCAGACTGCCAGCCCATTAAATTTATGCTGTTATTTCAGACTGTGCTGCAATACAAACCCACTCAAAGGTGAAAGCGTGCAAAACATATTGATTGTACAGCTATCCTGCCACTCAGCCAGAGCATGCTATTGCTAGCTTTGGTGTCATAAAATACCTATACGACTTACAATATGGCCATTGAGAATTGGTGGGAGATAAATCTCAATTATTTGTGGAGAAGAATTTTTGCTGTGTGACTGAGACTAAAAGAACTAAAGATATTACTCTTTCCTTATTTTTATTCTCTACCATCCTTTAGACTTTGAACTGAAAACTCTTTTGTCCTCTGCAGTTGAATAACTCTGCTGAAATCAATGTAAGTGGGGCTAAAATCAAGACTTGCATACTTCTCTGTCTGCTTTTCCTTCCTTTTCTCTGACTGTTTTTTTCTCCTTGGAAAGTAATGGCTCCTGGGGTTGTAAAATACTGCCTGCACACCCAGACAATTCCCTTTCAGTGGGATTTGTTCCTGCTATGCCCAGACATGACTCAACCAAGTACAAAGTACTAGAAATTCATTTCTACCGGATTAATTTAGTCCAAATGAGATTTTTTGTTGTTTGTTTGTTTTGTTTTTAATTCCTGCTTATCCTATGGATGCAGACTGTATCCTCACCAGCTGCTCATTTACAGTATGATATCATGGCATCCCCTGAGGGCTGGGGCAGGATAATGCAGAAGCAGCTGCTGGGCACAGCATAGGAAGGATGTGCTGAGCCAGACCATCCTGTGAGCAGGACTCGATGAGGGATGAAGTTCTGCAGGTGTGGCCCAAGCCCAGAGCCCAAAGGGCAATTAACAAAGAGTGGGTTAACAGAGTCTGGGGGTTCTTACATAGGATATGGGGCTGGGGTTGGATTGGCTGAGAGGCTGAGCGAAGCGGAGAGGCGTTTTTGTCTGTGCCTAGGACAAAGGGGCTGTGTTTTGAATAAATATTTTGGGGAAGAGCTGCTGCAAATGGTTTAATATTTTTCATACTGACCCTTCTGGGTTTAAAATTTATTTGGTAATTAAATGAATTTGCTACTGTTATTACAGTTGAGAACATCTGCTTTCCAAATGGCAAAGTATTGAACTTCATTCTAATTTAAACAGATCCTTAGGTTTGGGCATACTCCCACTGTTATGTTAACTGTTTAAAGCTACAGGACTAGCCAAAGTAAGGGCTGATGTCTTTGATTTAGCTGCATTGTGAGCTTTGGTAGGTCCTACTATATCCATTATAGGCCCACAAGACTGTATATGCTGGTATAAAACACTTAAAATAGTCAAACTTTTGTCCTGATAACATTATTGGCCAACTGGAAGGTTGCCGGCATTTTACAACATATCCAAGAATAGACTTTTCCAAACAGACTTGATTACCTGAAGATACAGATAAGTTGGTCAGGGCATGATGGTGATAAGGCTGAGGTCGCGGGTTCAATTCCTGTATGGACCATTCCATTAAAAGTCGGACTTGATGATCCCTGTGGGTCCTTCCAACTCCAACAATTCTCTGATTCTCTGGAGTCCAGCAGCCCGCAGACAGGTAGACAAGCACAGAACAGGAAAACATGGCTTTCTGCCTAAGTGGCTACACTTCCGCCTAAGGAAGAGGAACTGAGGAGGTTCACAGGAAGGTGAATGATGTTTCTGAGGGAGTTCCTTGTTATTGAGGTACAGGATCAATGTTTTTCTTAATTTTAGCCAGTTCTACTGGTAGATTCATCTCACTATTCCTTTACTTTGCTGCCACCTCTCCTAGACAAGTCTGCACGGAACTGTGGATAAACAGTACATGGAAATGAAGCAATCTTTTCTACTACACTGAGTTTGCAGCCCAGTCCAGCACAGCAAGATTAATACTGGGAATATGGCAAATTGCATCCAGGATGCGAGAGTGAACAGGGTGCAGAGGGGAAATGGCAGCACGTTGTTAAAACAGTTTGGATGTCAAAGCAAGGAAAACATGTGGCTATATCCTGCCTTGTCTTGGCTGGTTCAAAATTACCAAGAGGCTGTCCCAAACCTGAGGGTCACCAAGGCTCAACACCCACCCCTGCATTACCTCTGGGACAGTTCACTTCAGCTGAGCATCCTGATTTCTTTTACAGGAGTTCTATGTCATGATTTCATCTTCCTGCATGGATGATGGGTGGAGTGAAAGGTCCACAGTGTTACACTCTTAAACATTTTGTCTATACTAAGATTTCTCAGGGTTGGGTTTTTTTTGACTTCTTCATATTTCTACAAAGCAAGACAGTGCACTTTATTTTAAATAGAGAAGTGCCTTCAAGGATTAAAAAAACAAAATTAAAAGCTGGGGAAGAAGAAGAACTGAGAATTTTGAAATAATTTTAAGATATTCAAAGTGATAGAGACTGTTCTGAGAGTCTATTTTTACTTTCGTACTAGCAGACTAGATATTATGCTTTGAGTGACATCAATAAATATTTAGCGCTGGAAATTCCCAAGGGAGCTGATAAATCTGCCAGACCTTAGGTACAAACCTCATACCCCACTGCTTTTCTGTAAAGCACCATTCTTCCTTTTGCATCAGCCACCTTTGTCAAAAGTTGAGCCATCACAGTTCACAAAGAGTTCTGGCAAAGAGAATAAATCCCCAGTCTCGGAAGAGTAAATCATCTTTTTAGAGACACGTGTGACAGTAGCAAAGCTTTCAGTGCTAGACCTTAAACAAAGAGAAGTCATCTTGCAGTCTGAATTGCTAGCATAAATTTAATTTTAAATCAAGTTTCATTGTGCTGGGCAACACTACAACTAGAAAACTTTTTTTGTTGTTTTTCTGCATTTTGCTTGTGCTATACAAATGTGGTTTGCATTTTAAAAAATGTATTAAATCACAGAAATCAGAGATGTGTAGAAAGAAACCTAATAAGTAATTTTATCCATTTCCTCTGCCCCTGTAGAAATGAATGCTTTGTCTAGTCTGGTTTTAAATATCTAAAGTGATGAGGCCTCCACCTCTTCCCACAAGGGACTTTTCAGCCATTTAATAGGCTTCTTTGTTAGGAAATACTTGCCTCATACTGATCCCATTTTTTTCTTCTGCATAACATAATCCCTTTCTTCTGTGCCCGCTGTTTTAACTTTTATGAAATCTGGGAAATGTGTATTTATCCATTTCATACTGTAGCTGAATAATTCATAATCCTTGTTGTTCAAGTAACAAAAGAGATAAGCAACCAGTAGCTGAACAGCTAATACTTCAGTGAGGTGGTGTACCGTGTACCAGTAGATGTATTTCCTGCCTAGTTCTGCCTGACACTGCTTTCTACACTAGGGAGTGAAAAATGTCAAGTGAAACTGAAGAAATGCATCTTCCCAAGTGCATGCATGGCAATATTACTGAAATTTCAAGAGGTGCTGGGGCAAACAGCCTACTTCTTTGGATAGAGCTTTTCTTTCTAAAAGTGGATGATTTTATTAAAAGTACACTTTCAAAAAGCATTTGAATTTTTCTTTTCATAAGCAAACCTCTAGATGGGAACCGCACTATGTCGAAACTCTTTAACTTGTTGAGAGACAAGGCTGGTTTGATTGCCACTCACTGCTAAGCAGTTTTCGCTGACAGCTTAGCTCAGAAAATCCAGCGTTATAGAGTTTGAAAAGATGCCTTTGCAACTGTGTCACTGGAATCAGATCTGCGCATGAAAATATGACTCATGTCTTGACAACAATAACTGCATTTCTGATTTAATTACAACCTATTAGATAATCCTTTGCCTCACTCAAAGGACAAGAAGGAGCAGTGTGACTAAGGAAATCCTAGGTGGACAGCTAGATTTTATGTGGTTTTGCATTCAAAAGATACTCCAAGAAAGCGATGCTATGCTTTGTTCTGACCCTGGGCCAGGTGGGAGGTCTACTGTGTCTCTCTGACCTCAGAGCAGTAGTGGGTGCATGTAAAAAAGGCATATGAGCAGCCTACACGGATGGTGAGCTCCTCATATACTTCCTAATTTATGGCAATCCGCAGTTTGGAGACCTCTTGAGATGGAGGTTGTGTCTGTATCTGTGGGTTTGATCCTTGCCTATGGATTTCTGTGGATTCCTTTAAATGTTGTGTTTAATCCACTTATAGTCTTGGCACCTATAAATTCCCACAGCATAGAGTCCCACAATTTAATTCTATACTTTCTGGAAAAGGTCTGGTTTGTCTTAAAAACTCCTGGGATACTTGTTATACATCTGCCCTACTTGTTCCAACAAGGAAAGCAGTTCTGAGGTATGATGGCACATTGTTTCCTCTACACCCCTCAGAACTTCATCTACCCTTAGAAATGTTAACGTCATGATTTTATCCCTCATACTTCTCCTTGGCTGCCTCTTTTCCAAGCTGAATATCCTAGTCTATTTGATCTCTCCTTAGACAGCAGGCTTTCCAGTTCACCACCAGCCACTGCACTTTCCTGAGCCTTTTCTACTGCTTCTTTTTTACTTTGAGGTGGGATGAAGCACTCAGAAAGAGGTTCTAATTAGTGCCATTTGTTAATAAGCCATGTGACCACATAAGACACCTGTATTCCTACAGCTGTGGAAATCACTTTGTCATTGATATTGGGCCTGACAGCACATCTGAGGTGTTACACTTGATTATTGTTAGTTTATATATCATGCATTATATGGATGTGCATTGATAAACTTGCTAATATGTATTTATCCTGTGTGTTCTAACATCCCTGTTTAAATTGTCCTGTTCACATGAGTGCAGGAGACAGTGGATTCCAGAGAATATTTAATTTATTCTGGGCATAGACTGTACAGATTTTAGCTCTATTGAGCACATGGCCTGACACTGCTGAACTGAGCAGCCACTCATCATCTCTCTGCCATAGTGGTGCACCTACCTCACCCATTGCTGCAGCCATCCCGAACTACAGCCTAGAGCTTTTTATTGCAAGAATAGCTTCTTTTTTAAAATGTCTTATACTGAATCTTCTGTTTCCTCAAGACCTGTGGCCTTTTTCATGTCCTTCTCCCTTCATTCCAAGAAGAGGACATGCTCTCAGATAAAATTAATAATAATGATGCTGTTTCGACAGTAAGCCCATTACATTGGGTCCTTCATATTGCCAAGTAGGGCAAAAGTTTGTGGTCTCTGCCTTCAGATGTCCTACCAGATATGAGCAGGGACCTCAGCATCTTGCTGTCCTGGGCCTCACGGAAGGCTCCTTGCAGCCCCTGGAGGTCTTTGTGCTGATGCTCTTTACATGAGTGTCCCATCTTTTTGTTAGGAAAACTGAGTGGTTCTAAGGAAATGTTATTCTTGCATTAAAACTAGATATGGCTTATTTTCTCTCAGCAAAGAATGAAATTCTGAGGCTGACACTTTTTGTGGCACTTCCAGGGTCAACCCTCTAATGACCTTTTTGTTTGTTTTAGTAATTAAACCTGATAATAAAACCAGGTCAGTGAGACTGCATGAATCATGCAGGTAATTAATGAAATTTCACAACTACTTGTGCTGAAACTGGGAGCGGAGAGGAGGCATTTAAGAAGATGAAGACTTGATCACAAAATAGGGCTTGGGTAGAGAGGGCAAACAGCTGTAGACCTTCTACAAGAGATTGTAGAAATAATGCATAAAGACAGGTAGAATGTGAAGAAGGTGTGTGTACACTCCAGTGAATTATGGGCACATTGTAGAGTGAAAGTCTCAATCCAACAAACTCAAAATACTCAAAACTCCAAAAAATGGAAATTTTAATCATATATTACTTTACTTCTTACTTTGTGACCAAAAATCCATGGGTTTTAAATTCCAGATCAAGTTGAGGCTTACCAAATGTAACATGAGTCTTATGAGAGGAGTTTGGCTGCTGTAATTTTGCCTTCTCTAACTGTCTTTTTTAGATTTATGAGGAAAAGTCATAATGTGGGAACTTCTTTTTGTTTGTTTTTATTGCATGAGTGGAACAATGAAATCTACCACAACCTTGCAGACAAGAAAACTACGACATGGTAGCAAATGGCAAAAATATAACCATTCCTATTTGAAATAATGAAGTACTAATGTAAAAGCAATTGTTTCACTCAATAAAAATTTAATTTTTCAGTAAAGATTTGTCTTGATAAGCATATTTCTTAACGCCTGGGTTTGAAAGTCTTTCAGATTTCATTCCTGCTATTCATTGGAACAGTTTGAAAAATAGACTGAAGGTGAGTATGTGACAGTATTTCACAGTGTTTTAAACAAATAAGACAAGATATTTCTGTTTACTGCACAAGTATGTAAAGTACTCTGTGCAAAGAAAGATTGCAAAAAAACTAAATGAAAGCTAGACAAATTTCTAGATGATCACACAACTATGTATTTTTAAAATAAAATGACAGCATGTATGAGGGAACATTCCAGGTAGCAGCCGAAAAGCACTTTGCAACATGTATTTTGCATTGGAGCCCTACATTTTCTGGCCTTGCCACCTGACTTATTAAAAACACAGGGCTGATTCTTGGTTTAGAGAAGTATGTTCTTGCCTGGAAACCCTTAGTCCAGGCATCTCTAAAGCCTGAGTCTGCCACTGTTTGCTGCTTTTGGAGTCTGGGAGCTGCAGGTTGTCCCTCATGTCACAGAGATGTCAATGGAGCCCGGTCGCGGGGGACATGGATGTGATTTGCACACACATGTGCACAGGGAAACGGAGCTGCTGGGCAAACACACACTCCCCTGGCATGATTTATTCCTTTTTCAGCAGGACTGCAAGAAGTGTTGTGTAACTCTGCTGGCTTCAGGTGCAGCTGGACCATAAAGGAGTGGAACTCACAGGGGTGCAGTATATGATCTTGTAGAAGAGGGTAGAATAGGCAGATTTATTCACATTAGCAGTGTGTGGCCGCTGGTGTGATTTGCATTTTGAATGGATGAGACTTTGGTTTAGTGATGCCTATATATAAGACTCATGCAGTGCTTCTTTACTTTTTAAATTGCAAAACCTCACCTGCCACACTTTGCTTCCTTTTTCTCTGTTAAGCTGAGGGATGGCTCAGTTCTTACTGATAAGAACTGATAAGCTTTCTGATATCCAGATCTCATGAGCCTCTAAGCTTGCAGATATTTGAACCCTGGATTGTGGGCCAAACCCACTCTTAGCTGAAAGCAACCCATCCTTGGAAAAAGGTGGAGGTGTACTATGCATCCGTCTTTCTAGTGTAGAAATAAAAGCTCAATTTAAAATGTAGGGGGTTTTTTTGTTCCATGGTAAATTAAAACATGAAGTTTCTTTTCAGCTTCATTTTTACCACTTCAGAATTTCATATATTTCCTGTGGTTTCTCCTGACAAAACTTGATGCATAGGTTTAGGAAATCAAGTGCAGTACATAAATGAGAGAGAATGTGATCTTCGCTTGCAAGTTGTTTCTTTATTGAACAGTACTCATAAAAACACCATAAAAAATAAATTGGGAAAATAGGCAGCCGTGTTAGATATCCAAGCTGCTGAACTTTTATCACTTAGCCAGCATTGCTGGAACCCCCAAAGACGAAAATAAATGAAGCTTAGACCAATATTCTTGATATGTTAAGGCTAAAAGTCAGCTCTCTCCCTCCTCAAACAGAGAAAATATCAGTAGCTGCTTATGCATCACAAAGGGATGCAAACCTGCTCCTCTTGCCCTTGACACATTGTTTGAAAGGTGAATTATTTGATGGTTAGTTTTGCTGGAGGCATTGGTGTTTTGACCTGGGACAAAGCCTCTGGCAGGAGCAGGGGAGTGCACCTCAACATCACTAGGTTGAATGTCCCCATGGCAACAAGGGGTGGGGAGGACTGGGAAGACTGTGACTCCCAGACCTTGTACGATGACAACATTTAGAGATGCTTCTTGAAGGATGTTGCCTGCCAGCTGCGCCTGCTTGTCTGAAACGTGAATCACGGCTGTCTCCTTGACCAAGGAGATACAGCTGAACATGTGGTGTCAGACATCTCTGGGAAATCCTACAAAGCAAACTGAGTTGGCTTCAAGGGAGAATTGGGAGGAAGAGCCTTGTGGGTATCACAGTGCTTTTTACACAGCAGCAAGGGAAGCAGCCCCACGTTCCTGTTAAGAGGAAGAGAAATGGCGCATTTCATTCCCAGCACTGTGAGTGATTGCCTGGTACACGTGGCACAGGTTGCATGAAGCATTCTGCCTCTCTGCAGCGCTCTGTGCTGGTGCTGTAGCACTGACTCACCTTGCCTGCACAGCTTTATCCTCTGCCACACTGCACAACCATTAAAGCTGTAGGGCAGTTGCACTTGGGTCCCATCCTGTCCCCAAGTCCTGCACACACCTGGTACTGAGCACACACAGCTCCTCCTCTTCCAGACGCCAGCACCATAATTCTCCTCGCCTGTCCTCTCCCAGCTCCCTCTGCCACCCCTGCCTGCCTTGCTGTTGGGTGTCTAAGCTTGTATAGGATTGGAGCCAATTTATCTGAAATGAGAATGATTATTCTTTGAGAAAAAACAAAAATCTTTGCAGTTTAGATACACATGGAGGCTTCAGGTTTCTGGACATCATAAAGTGAGAAGAGTCAGGTATCTGTCCCATGTCACCTCTGCAGGTGGCTGTCCCAGCAGCGTGTGCCACACATGCTGCTCTTCATTGTGAGTGCACCCTCAGGCTACAAGAAAAACTCCCTCAAACCTCCTTGCACACTGGTCAGTGGCGGTTTCCAAACCTGGACAAAATAAACAGGGATACTGTTGCTCCAGCACTTCGCTACTTGGAAAGTGTAGGGCAGCATCCGTGGGGAAGCACAGGAAAGTGGGGGAGCAGGAGTGGGGGCCCCCAGAGGGGACAGTCATGTGTAATGATTCGGGAAGGCTGTGTGGTGAGGAGGTGAAATCGGAAGGTGGAGGCTAATGAAAACTCAAGCCCCATCCTGAACTGAAAAATATTTTGGAAAGACTTTATGCATCAGTCTTCCTTAAGGAAAATTTGTCTGTGAGCAAATGGCTCATAAAATTAATACCAGTGACAGGTGAAATAGGGCAGGAAAAAGTGAGACTGTCACTGGTTAGTTTGGAGGCTTTCCAGTCAGGCATGTCAGGTGAGCTTTTCCTAGGCTAAAGCTGTCTCAGATGTATCAGTGGTCCTCTTCAAAAATTCAGGAAGGATAGAAGAAGTATCAGGAAGAAGGGAAAAGGCAGGTATGTATGCTTGTGTTTTTTAAAGACAAGTGGGTAGAAGCAGGGAATTAGTGACTGGTCAGCTCTCTGCCGCTCCCTGTGGTTCCCCTGATCAGGCTACTCCTATACTTGAAGGTAGGTGCAGAGCTACTCAGTGCTCCCACCATGATTGTGTCTCTGAATGATTGAAAAATTCCATATTTGTTATGGTAAAGGAAAAATCCAAGGTGAAAGTAAAAGCATAAATGGAAAAATCTACTATAAAAAATACACTGTAGGAGTTGCCCCTGAATCACCTAGGATTCATTTAATAACCAATTGTTTCAGTAAAACGGTAGTAAAAGAAATTTCCTATTGACATGGGTTTTTTACAAAAGCTGCCAAGCACAAATCAAGGAGTGTTTACTTTGGTGCCTTTGTCTGACAGAGAAGGATTGTTTCTGGCAAGCACTTTATATTGTATTAAGATATCAGTCAAAACAAACAAGAATGTGAAAATTGCATTTCAAAAGTAATCTGAAGCCACCATGCAGAGTCTCAAATATTAAAGGACACAGTGAGGGTAGGTATGTTGGTATATAAATAAGAATGGCAATATATTTGCCTCTTTTAAGTTCCTGATGTGAATGAAACTCTTCTTGATCCTTGGATCTATTATTTTTGCACAGAGAATACTCTCAGACTTTACAATGGCAATGAGTGTTTCTCCCTGCACCTGGATATCTCAACCACCAATGTGTTGGTGCAAAACATTTTAAAAGGTAATTTAGCTGCAGGCAAGACACGAGTAATTCCTGTATTTCCACCATCAAATACCAGGCAGAAGGGTTAGAGAAAAGGAAAAACACCAGATCAAAGGAGCATCATTAATATATTTTAAATCCTTTTCACTTAACAATTAATCTACTGCATATAGCAAATAGTAAGTTAAAAATACTTCAGATATGTAATATCTTTTTTCAGCTTTACATAGTTTTCTTAACATATGGCTGTTGAAAGAGATTTTCATGAGTGAGTTTTTTTTTCCAGTCGCTTTGCTATATAACTTCACCTTCGAATTCTTCAAGCTGACAAATGCTTTGGTAGCTCAGTGTACCAGAAGCTCCTGCTGTTAGTCCCACTACAGCATCTTAATTGCGAGCCAGAGATGATAGCTCGTGTTCAAAGAGCACAGACAGAGGTAGGACCACTGATCTATCTGAGCTCTGTTACAGTGTGAAGTCTTTCTGGGAATGCTGCAGGCTAACATAGCAAGAACAAAAATTTAAAATGGTGTATCAAGAGTGCTCCCCAAGGGAGGGGTGTGCAGCTTCCTTGGGTGTGAAGAGCTGTACACTCCATCTGTCCTTAGGCACAGCACCACACTAAGATGTGCCTTCCAGTAGTGTGTGAAGTGCCTGATGTTACTGAAGTCACTGATGGGGTTTTCTCCTTTCTTTTCTGTGGGTAGGGGAATGAGTGTATAGGATGGCTCCTACATATAGTGGATGACAATGAAAACCTACCAGCATGCTTTAAAAACATCAACATATAAGATTATCACCAGGTTAAAGGTGACACAGTCAAAGAAATGCACCTTGCAGCTGCAGCAGCAAAGGGTGAAGAATGAAGGTGGTGGATGGGCTACTGCATTCCCAGAGCAGCTTGTTAGATCCCAGAAGGAGGTGCATGGGAAGCTCTGCCTGCCACACAGGTGAGTCCTGCTCCTACCTGAAACTTTCATGGTGCTGGAAAAGGAACATCAACAAACTGGTCTTCGGTAAACTTCCAATTACCATAAACCAAGGGGTGCATGAATGGTAAACCTAGAAATCCAACACTCAGGACAGTATCTTAGCAAAGGCAGCAGAGAGGTAATTTAGATCTGCTGAGGGGACCTGCTGTTGTAGCATGATGACCTAAAAGGTTTCCCAAGCCTGGAAATCTCTGATGTCTGCCTCCCCACCTGTATGAGGCAGCTAACGCTCAATGGCCACCGGTGTGATTGGCTGAAGCCATGTAGAATGGGCTTCAGAATGGGGCAGTCTCTGAGCCAGAAGTGGTGGAAAACAGCAAGCAACAAAAGCTGCAGCATGATGCAGCAACACACACGTACAAATGCTGCAATGCAAAGTGATGCAATTCAGGAGCCGAGACTTGTACTGTACAAGCTGAAGCAGTAAATCAGTGAGGGCAGCACTGTAACAGCATGATCCTCTCTGAAAGCTTCCCTCTGCAGTCTCGTGGGATCCATCTGGCACAGGTACTCCTCTTTCCTGACCCAATCCCACATGAGAACTGGACCTTACTGATAATGGTGATCCTTGAGCCTATGCTGTCCAACCAGCTCACCTTGAAACTGCAAAGAGAAATGGAAGGGAGGTGGGGACAGATTTGGGTCTTCATGGAGAAAGATTTGAGTCCTGTGAGTCTTCACGGGGGAGTCCTCCTGCAGCAAGGATGGTCCCTGTAAAGCACTGAGTTTTTTGATATTTCTAAGTTACTTGGCTAAATAGGTCCACATGCCCTGCCCCTTCTCTCAGGCAAATGATGCCATGCATTGGTCAGCAGTACTGAAGGTCCACAGCAGAATCTAGAAAGGTGTCAGCATTAGCATTTCCCTGAGGAGTATTTGTTTGAATTTGGGGTTTTCACAGTCTACCACATTAGGTAATCCTGCCATTGGCCTCCAGATGTCTTTACTTTGATAAGCTCCTCTTATGCTTCTAATTTGTTGTTCAGCTTATAAAATCAGTAACTTCCTGTTAAGACTGGTATCCATTGCCATCTTTCTAAAATACAATTAGAAGGTCTGTAAAAGGCAGGGAAATCACAATTTTATAGAACAAGATCAGCCTGAATCTTCACAGTAGTCTCTCCATAGGGCCTGACTGCACATGAATAAAACTGTCCTCCTTTTATTAGATCTGTTATGGAGAGAAGAACGGTTTACATGATAAGATTTCTGTTAGTGAAGTGACTCTGAATTCTTATTTGCCTTGCTTGGAAGGGGTTTAAAATGAAGATTGTATCCTTGTGGCTCTAAGTCAGGAAAATATTTATGTCTGTGCTGCTGTAAGAAATGGGGTCTTAGCACATGCTACTGTCAAGCATATTTTTAGGAAATTTGTTTCTAGACAGAGGTGAATTTAAAAGCATGTTAAAACCTGGCTTGAAGTGGGACATCGTAAATAGCATTAATCTAGCTAGATTTCCCTACTGGCATTCAGTTTACCTAAGCCATTTGAACCACTAGCAGAAGGGAAAAAAACATATGGTATCAAAACTTTGCTAGCAATGGTGTTTGTGTATACTGTAAATGTGTCATCAGTTGCCTTTTAATAATGTTTGTAACACTGAACTGTTAATTACAGTCTTGTGTCATCTTGAATTAGTAATTACAGTTTGGTGTAACCTAACTCTTTGAAATGATTTTTTTATTTGTATTTTTATTTTACTAAATTCACTGGTGTTGCATAAGCTTTTCATTAGCACTAGTCACTGTTGACATCAAAATAAGTAAGTAAATTTAGCACAATACACTAATGTGCAAATAGAATCCTTCTTAATGAGTCTTTGGGGGATTTTTTAGATCATCCCTTTTTTCCCCCCTTAAGACTACAGCAGCAGTAGAAAGTATCTTTACCTTCCTCAGGTGCTGACTGTCTTCGTGCATTCTTGCAGCCTTCTGCTGTGTTTCCACAGCAGCAGCAATCTTCACAGTTCACACAATAAAATGATTAAGTAAACTGTCATAATATTATGATAAGATAAATCTATCTACCTGGCCACTGTTCATTTGCATTTTACAAATCATCAACGAATTTTATATGGAATATGTGAAAACAAAATGCTTTTGACAAGAGATGGAGATGATCTTGGAGTTCTTTATTAGTGTGGCTGATGGTAACGGAAGCAGTGTAAATCACTGATATACTCCTGCTCATTATGGAGATCTTTAAAGATAGTAATAAACAGGTTTGCAGCACTCAGCATTGTCTAAATCAGCTTAAATAGAAATCAACCCATAGATTTCCATGACATTCTGTCTTAGGTGCTTAGAATGAAAATTATAGAGAATGAGGAGCTGAACAAAAGGTGGTTACCTAACCTCTCTGAATCCTGAAAGCCTGTAGATTGCAGGTTATTACAGTGCCTAAATGATAGGAATATTTTTGATAAAAACTTTCTTCTACCTCACTGAAAAGCCACAGGTAAAAAGCGATGCTAGAGCATAGGGAATCAAAGCCAGTTTAGTACTTTTTTTATTTTTATGTCTTTACATTTTCAAAATGGGTTCTAATTGTTTCTTTAAATGCTCCTGCCTTTAGTATTTCAATACACCTCTGGATTCATTTTATTTTAAGAATTTGGTCTGGTTCATTTACCAGCTAACTCCCAGATAAAACCAATGCATGATGCAACAGTAGCTCTTTATATCTAGAACATATAATCAATACAATTCTTGGAGAAAGGAGAAGAATGTATTTTTCTAACAAAGATGAGAGAATTCTGAGCAGGAAAAACACACCAAGCTAAAAGTGAGTAAGTTTGGGCTGGGTGTTATTTTGTGTTTGCCGCTTCCTCAGGAGTGAAGAGGAGGAGATTCATGTTACCAAACAGCAGATTCTGGTCCCATTTTAACACAACATTTATAGCAGTTATCATAAATGTCTACAAGGACTGGTCTTGTGTATGGGTTCAGTGATAAAATACAGGATTCAAAGGTACGGATGTACTGAAATAAATCATAGCTTCTTTGAACTACATTTCACATATAATTTTAAATTACTGACTGCAAGATTCCAGTCACTGGCAAGTTTCTGTGGTCTGTGGCATCTTTAGAGTTCCAGTAGTGAAACTGAGGTGAGCTTACAGTTTCTTTTCATCACTAGGCGGAAAGCCATTGCCGTCTCTAACTTCATGTTATTCCATCAGCTTCCATTTTTTTGTGTCACCAGCATTCCTGATGTCCTGACCAACTTCTCAGAAGTTGGAGCTATTCTGCCTGCTAGCAGAACACACTCACATGGGCCTTCAGAACCGTCAGTAATTCAGTGTGAACTGCCTGATGAAAAAACTTGTATTGATTCACCCTCTAACAAGTCAGTTCAGTGAAGTGGTTTGAACCATACTCAGACACTCTTCCAAGATCATTTCGAGGTAACTTCATCTTGTGTTTCAGATACCCAGCTCTACCTTTACTTTTTTGTTTAAATTACTGTTTTTTAAAAATCTTACTGAAAAAAATCGTATCACAGAGAACCCAAAGTCAACATAAACTTCTGCAGAAACAGAGATGGGACTTGCAGGAGCATCTACACTGCAGGGAGAGGCAGTAAGTGATGAAAGAGCTGGAACAGAAACCGGGGTTGTTATCTTGCATTCCTGCCTAAGAAGATGGAATCAAACTCACATAAACACCTGATGGAAAAACAATAACAAACTGAAAGAAGATGCTAATGACAGGCATGAATTTGAACTATGGTTATCTGCAGAACAAACAAAAGCCTCATTTCTTAAATGGAAAAGAGGAAATACTTCATATAAAGACCACTGAAAAATCTGTGCAATTAGCTTCTCAGCACAGATGTTACTCAATTGAATTCAAATTAGGGAGTAACAACTCCTAAGCTTGCTAAGATTCATCGGAATTTGAAGTATAAGATTCAAATGTAGATGATCAAACAACAGCCTGATTTATCTGTTAGATGTATCAAAAGAACTGAGCCGGGAGTTTGAATGCATGCAGGGCTTTAAGCCACTTTGTGCAACATGGTATTTCTGCTCTCTCTGATCATTTCTTCTTTCTTTCTTTTTAATTTTTTTAAGATTTCTTTTTGTGCCATGAGCAAAGTACACTGCTCATTCATAAGGGGATTACTCAAATCCCAAGTTCTTCTTTATTTCTGATTTCATTATGTGAATGTTTTACTCAAAGAGCCATGTGGAGACTCCTGCTGCCTACTCCAGCTGGTCCTGGATCAGCCATGATCCAAGCCTTAAACTCTCCCCTCCTGCCCTGCTCTCAACTTGCCAGTCTCAGAAATGGCCAAGTATCTTCCAAAAGGATGTGAACCACTTTGATTCCTACCAAACTGACAACACAGCTTCTTCTCCCAAGATTTTGCCTTGACATAATTCTGTGTACAGAGGGCATTAGGAATGCATCAGTGTTGCAAAGTGTTCTTCCTGAGACATCTGTGGAAAGTACTTTTTGAACATATAAGGCTATATTTTCTGTAGAAAAGAAGTGTGTTTTCCCATAAGTGTTTGAGTATCTGTGTAAAAAATGCTACTTCTCTTCTTTAGTACCTTAAGGGACAAATGCCTTTCCTCATGATAATTATTATAAACAGAACTTGCCAGAGCATTAGAGAAGATAAGAAAACAAACTTGGACCAGATGTTAGTCACACTATTTAATGCATTATTGGAAGGTACTCAGATCTTGTGGTGATGGCTGTCATATAAAAAGCTATGCAGAATAGAAACAAGCAAGCGAGAAGCTTTTGAGCCAAAACGAAAATAGAATTAAATTGTCCAACTGTGCAGCTCTGGTATTCTATTTTCTTGTATGTAGTCCGATAGGCTTTGCTCTATTCTCCAGAATACTTCATTAGGCCAAATTCATTTGTGTGTAACTCCATTGACTTTAATACCCTCATAGAAGAGTTTCGTTTGGTCTGTTGGATGTTGGATGCTTTATGCATGCAGCATCATTCCTAGGAGAAGACTACTTAAAGATAAAACTGTTACCTACATTTCAAGACATGGTCCATCTTCCATTTGACATCCAAGAGAGCAAAATAAAAATATCAACAAATTAAGAGTTGATAATTGTCCAGGAAAATAAGTTAAAATGCTTTTTAAATTTGTTTTTTCCATAGTTCCTTGAGAAACATTTCTATGATGTTGGAGAGAAATCTGTTTCATGAGAGGGTTTTGTTTATCCTATATTTAATTCATTTCTATCTTCATGATTTAAAACCTTAAGTCAGCTACAGAGACTAATTAGGCAATGCTATAACAAGGATTACTGAACTGTAATTATTATTTATTCAAATCAGTGGAAGAATTACCAGGGCTTATGTTAAATACAATAGAAGCTAATGGAGGAAGAAGCAAAGGAGGCTAGTAGTGATTTTAACTGCATATTGTTATAATTCAATTGCATATTGTCAACCACCCAGCAGTGCAAAAGTAGCCATTTAATTGACACCCTGAAATAGGGGCCTGCTGATATTGGCTTGTGAGTTATTAATTTCAACCCTAATTTTTAAACATGACCTGTTTTGAAAGAAAAATCATTGGGAAAAAATTATGTATAGGGTATGAACAATAGTATTAGTAGCTGGTTGATGAATAAAGAGCCAGGAAAAAATCTGAAGAGATATATTTGCCTGATATTTTCACTGTATTTAAAATGTGTGGTTTTTTGCTCATTCTGTGAAAGACTCCAGACTGCTTAATTGCTGCAAGTGCCCACGGCTTTTCATCTGCAGTTTTAACCCACCAGTTACTTCCCAGCTGCACTTCTAGCATTCAAAAAGCCAATTCCAGCTGCATTTTAATTTCACTGAAAAGTGTCAGTGCGCCCCAAACAGGACAGTGCCCAGCTGAACTGCCCAATGACCCTTTTCCCCTCCTCCCCTCCAGCTACTGAACTTGTCAGGGCTGGTGCAGTCTACAGGCACATTATGGTATAATGTCAGGGTTTAATCTAGGCAAAGATCTGATCTAGAGTTAAACTGGCTGATGCAGAACATCAGTATTGGTAGGTCAGATATGTTCTCTGATCTAGCATGAAATGCATTGATTCAGTTAAACAAAAATGTTCTCGTTCTGGTCAATCCAAAAATATTTTTTTTTTATCCAATCAGGTAAAAATGGATATTTTGTGTAAGCTGTCTTGAATTTTGTTTTACTTTCTGGAAATGGGACCCAATTCCACTTAGGACTCTAGGTGCTAGTAATGAAAAGAGAAGAGGTAACCATTTAAAGCTGCAATTCCCTTTCTAGTTCTTCCATATTCTCAAATTTACCAGATACCAGATTCATTTCTATACCTCTCTGTTAGCATTACTCCCCCAAAGTCATAGGAGATGAAGAAAGCAGGACTTGTGTGTGTGATTTCAATGTGTGCTTCTTGCCAAGGGAAAGTCAATATGTAAAATCACCTTATAGAGATTATTTTTCTGTTTGATAAAGAAGAGATGTGCTTCCTTTCCTCCCTCAGGTTGTGCATTTCTCTAACTTCATGTGCGTACACAAGGAAGGGCACATGGCAGGGCACAATCACAGCCTGGAAGGGTATCACAAAAGACTTGAGAAGCAGACATGGCCAGGGCAGGACTGCATGAAGAAAAATTCAGCATGTAGGACCCTGAAATCTCCTGCAGTCCTGCCAATTTGAGGACTGTCACTTGCCACAGGGATCCAAGAGCTAAAATCCTTTTCTCTCAGTGAAAGCACAGCTGTCACTTTCAGGCCAGTGAGACCTCGGGGCTCCAGCAATTTATCACCACAACTATGAGATTTGAGAGATGAGTCCATTTGCCTTTCTCCACAAATATATGTCCTTGCTGTCCATTTATAGGAACTATGCAGTGTCTTCAGTACTAGTCTAATAATTCATAATTATTTCCTTGCTCCTAGTACTGTGTTGCCTTCAGTTCAAACCTGAAGATACAGGTGATAAAAGTTAATGTCCAGATGGAGTATATGTATGGAAAACACAAATTTGTATTGTTAGTTTCATATAATGTGTCTGATTTTTTGTGTCTGAGCTCCAAAAAGCTTCAACAAAGATGTGGTTTTGCTTCATAATCTTCTTATTTGTTTTTTAAATCTTTCATTCAGATTTATGCAGATGTTCAGTCTGCAGCTATGCAAAATTTCAGATGGTTGTAGACATAGAAAACAAGATCACAAGCATGTACATAAGCAAAATCCCTCAGCAGTGCTGATTTAAAAACCTGAGCTGTCTGTCCCCACTTCATCTCTGCATAGCTGGCTGATTAGCATTTGGTTTTTTAACTTACCTCTTCAAAGTACAGCAAGTGTACAGCTTGGTTCTTCTGAAGCATTTATGAGTTTGTACACAGCATCTGAAATGGAACTTCAGATATCATCACACCTACCCCATCTGTCCTTGGGCTGGCATAAAAAGAAACTGCTGGTACACACTTTCACACTCAGAAAAATATTCCTGGGTCTTACTGACAGACGTTGCTCTGTTTCGGCCACTGCTCTTATAAAAGCCCCTTGGAACAAAGACATCCTTCTTATTTTTGTGTGGCACTTAGCATCGTAATGTCCCAGTCTGTGACTAGGGCCCTGAGATGCAATGGGAATAGAAATAATGTTGTAATACAAGCACTTGGAAAATTCTGCTCAGCTGGCTTTCTCTTGCTAGAATTTGGCTTTGCTCTTGATGAGGTCATGTGAAAGGACCATTTATTTATTTATTCATTATTTTTGCATATGTACAAAAGGGTTCTGGAAGTGCACCCTCAGCACCTTTTACACAGCTACAAATTATCTTTATAAAAATAACACTAAAGCAAAGTGCAGAGCAGCCACTCAAAAATAAATAGTTAAAAATACACTTGGCAAATGAAAAGCTGGAATCACATTTCTGTATCAGTGAGATTCTTCCCCCATCACAGTCCTGTTCAAGGAAAAATGAGGGTCTTTATACTGAACTCATAGAGTCAACAGATAGGAAGTCTTTCAGAGTTTGAGAACACGTTGAGTTCCAGAGCCTGAAGGCCAGATGTAAGCTCTGTGGAAGGCCTTCCGATTTCAAGTGACTTTCTTGACACAGCAAAGATGGGTGGTATCAGGGTGTGTGATTCCCCTGATTTCTGTGTTCCTATGAATCAATAAATTACATCTATTTTTCCTGCTATTCATGTCTTCAATATTATATCAAAGTAAGAAGAACAAGACTCTGAGTGGATATAAAATATTGAGATAATTTCCCCATCAACAGCAGTAGGAAAGTAAAGATACAACAAAAAATGCTGGATCCTTACAAGGTTAGGGTCTTTCCTAAGACAGAAATTATAGCTATCGTCTTCTGTTGCATTTCAAAATGTTTATTTGGATTAGAGTTATATAAAAAATCTAAATACTTCATGGAACTAGTTCTGCTGAAAGTTTTAAATCACCTTCTGGTGAATTGTGAACACAGTATCGTAGTCCAGAAAGATGTAATGATTTAGTCATTTGGGCTGACTAGTTTTGTCAGGCACTGCCAATTGAGTCATCTTCATTAGGAGGAGTATTTAGGATATCTTTGTTTTAAATATAAATTATTTTGTTTTAAATACAAAGAAGTTTTTTACCTTGTTTTGTTTAAAAAATGCACGTACATCAGTTGCCATTCCTTCAGGAGAAAAGCATACAAAGCAAAAAATTTCAAACTTCTTCAGTCATTCATGGTAACCTTAACAAAAGTGAGATAAATGTATAATGGGTTTCTGCTTGTCCTACTGAATTGTAGGGGCTTTTCCTTGTTGATGGAAATATATGCAAAAAAATTACCAACTATAATTTAGGGGCTTATACATCTGCAATACAGGAATGATAATAATATTGCCATTTCTCACAGCAGGGCCAAAAAGGTATTCATGTTTAGCAGGCAGAGTACATATCTATATAATACTCTCAATTAAAAGATGTAAAATGAAAGTCTTCAGTGTATAAACTCATACAAAGCTCTTCCAAAAGCCAAAGTGCCTTGCTTCATCAGATGGTCAAGGCAAAACTGAAGTAATTTCATCTTTTTAAAATCTGTTTTTTCATTTTGGCACTCCAGCAGCATTTCACATCAATTAGGTACTCATTTCAGCAGCTGTACCTTACCTAAATGTATTTCGATGAATGCAAAGACTACTTTTGTCAGATTTTTACAAAATCAATCAGCTTGAACCTTGCAGGAGCAACATGGATATTCTGTAGGGTTTCTGCCAGTTCTGGAAAAGGTATTTTCTGCTGACAAGCAATTAGCTTTCTGCTATTATTAAAAATTATTCAATGGCATTTTTGCCATCTGTTACTGTGTGTACTCTTTTTTTAATGCAATGAAATTTGACACTTAAGTGCAGGGGAAAAAATTTCTAAGCAGGACCTATCTCAAAAAACAAGGCACCCAGAACTGAAAACTCTTTTCACATATTGCCAAAAGTGCAACATGTTGAACGCACAGTTATGTCCCCAAATGACCTTACTGATGCAAAATCTTTTATTGAACTGCTTTCTTCCATCTGGAAATGCTACGAAATGTTATAACCTAGACTACTGTTCAGTAACAAAAGGAAACATGCTACTTCTTTCAGCCACAGTATTAATTCATTATACCTTGAAGTTAGGGGATGAAGTAAGTTGCGTTTTCTGAGTGATTGTATTTAAAAAGGAATTGTGGTCTAGTGGAATCCTAAAGAAATGGGGGTTAACTCTTAGTTGGTAATTTCCTTTCTCTTTCCAAATAGTTAAGCAGTTATCTATCACAATTTAGAGATGTTTTCTTCCAAGTCTTTTGGCCTCACAATATTTATATTTTGAAAGCTCTAGGTGATGTTGACATTTTAATGTTTTTCCAAATATACAGGCATTTATTTTATGTAATTTTTATGGTTACAAAGGAAATTGTCTCTCGGTCATCTTGTGAGTCACTCCAAGTGCACCCCAGCAGAGATCACTCTTTATGCCAGCTGTAGAGCGGAAAATTCCCTATTTTTAGATGAGTCTACAGTACTCTGTAGAGCAACCAGTCTGAGCCCAGACACACAGTTTCTGGCATTTATGGCACCTCCCCACAGAATCTATGACCAGGTCTCATATTTGATTGATGATTAGAAGAAACAAAGCATTAGATAACATCTAGGGTATTTTAAGTAACTTATGCTTGCATCTGTCCTGCCTATGCACCATTCCTTGGATGGACTGCGTTCTCTGAACCCTCACTGTGTGACTTCTATACAGGCAAATGACATTTCAGAAAATACATCATGGACCTCATCAGTGTTTCTCAAAGTTTGTAGAGTCATTGGTCATTCCTAAACAAATAATGCTTTCAGGCTCAGAAGGAGTTTGATTGCATGTCCTCAAGGCCATTGGGTTGGCCGTGTCTTTATGGGTCTTCAGTGTCAGTTAACAGGCATCTGCCTAGAAGCTAAAGGTCTCTGAATTTAAACGTTGCAGTTGTCCAGAAAATATTTCCATAACCCGCTCAGTCAATCTACAGTTTTTATGGAATGTTACACAAAAGAGAAACTCTTCACCTCTGGACTACAGAGTTTGCATTTTTCCATGGAGGCAAAAAGAATAATTTGGATCCAACAAGAGGGTACATTTAACAGTATCCTGCAATATATTAATAATTATCAGCCACAGAGACTTGGGTCCAGAGCCAGCATCTAGTCTAGATGTACTAAAGTCATCTGCAAATACTGGAGGCTGCTAGGAGGCAGGTCAAAGTTAACATAAGGGAAGCAATTTCCAAAACTGCAACTACAGTCAAGGATATTGCTTGTTGCCAAGGGGTAAAAAAACCCACTCAGAAGTTACAGGAAAGGAAACAAGGTTGTTTATTCCCCTTTGTCTATGTTTTTGTAAACAAGATTGTGAGTTTTTCTTCTGATTTGTGTTGGTAAAATTTTCCTCCCTCTATCTACAGCTTTAAAACTCTTTGAGCATTGATCAGTGTTGCCAAAGAACAACAGTGTTACCTACAGTGTCAGTCATCTCAGACTGATGGCAGGTATTTAGGGCCTTTGCATCCTTGTTTTGAGGTGTATACACAGTTTTTAGTTTTAAGCATAAGATAAGAAATTATGAAGGTTTAACACTAACATAGCATTAAACCAATAACATGAGATTAAAATCAGTCAAAATCCATAGTTCTAATTGAAGATAATTCTAGAAGGGAGATGTCTGGAAAGAAAGCAGTAGTGAAAGAAAACAACTAATGGCGTTGAAAGCCTGTTTTGAAAACAAATACCCAGTTTGAGCCATTTTGCACAGAGCATGCCATAGGTTTGCCCTACTGCCTAAAACTGAGTTTCTAGCTGAAATGACAATGTGGACAAGTCTGCAGGAACCTTTAAAAAAACCTAGAGGCTTGATGAAAATTATATATGTAGGTGCAAAATCCAAGAAAAAGTGTCTGTGTGAATAACTGATTAATATTGATTCCAGTTCTCATACCTTAAAGGAAAAAAAAAGAGGAAATGTTTAGTTGTAACTGGCAGCTTTTCTCCAGTACAGTTCTCCAAAATAAAGAAACAGAAAGCTGCAGATTAAGGCAGCTGAAATTGCATCTCTTGCCTTTATAATTTCTGCATATTTTCCACACAGAAATGTGTATTTTCCATTCATGCGTATACTGTACCTGCATAACGCCCAGTTGCATGGCTGGGCGCTTACAAAAGTAGCGCTAACTTCAGCAGTCCTGACCCTCAGAATAAAGGTCTTGTCACATTGCCACAGAGATAATCCTCAAGAATTAATACTGATTGAATGTGCCAGATTTGATTCTGATGTGCTGTACCGTAATGGTGACAGAAAGCCGCAAATAGGAGCAAAAACCAAGAGCTGAAGCTAACATTCTCTATTTCAGATGAGAATAGGAGTTTACACCATTTTTAACATGGCTGAAATAGAGTGGCATTGTATCCAATCACATCAGTCTGCTTCTGCTCCAGCAGATCCCATTTTCCTTTACACTTACTTTTATGTCATATTTTTGCATTTCACATATTTCTATACTATGGTTTTTAACAATATAGGCTAGTGCATTAATAAGTTTCTGTTGCTAGTTTTACAACATTTTTGCTAAAAGCACATGAATAGCTATTATTGTGTTTTTATTATTATCATCAGAACATACCATATAACTTCATCACTCTAACCAAAAAATATGACATTAAACCCTGTTGGGAGAAACAATAACTGCTGCACTTGAACCAATATCTTGACTTGTTTGTGTGAAAAATATGTTTTAGACCTGAATATTCTGTGCTTGCATTGCAGCATTGGCCAAAGGGGAGTCTATAGGCTTTGCTACTGTAAGACAGACCTCTTCACTATTGCTCCTCTGAGCTGTGCTGAGAAATAGCACCATTAACCTTGGTGGGGCAGGAGAATAGGAGCAGCAAGAGTGACCTTTTGCCAGCCAAAGGTTCACTCTTAAGAATTCAACATTCTTAAGAATCCAACTAGACTTGGTACAGATAACAGTTGGAAGAATCTAGTTCAGCATTTCTTCTTGGTTGGATCCAGAAGTCAAGCCAATCTAGCACAGGATTAGATGGAAGTGTTGTCCAGGTAAGGGGTTTGAGCATTTAACTGGTTAAACATGCTGTTCTCTCAAAGGTGTTACACATTCCTTTCTCTCTTGCGGGGTTTTGGGGGTTTAGGTTATTTGTTCTTTGAAAGAAAAAATGATAGAGCATATTGTGTCCCCTGTATAAATCAGTATATTTCATTGATACCACAGGAATGAAGTCTTGCAAGTTTGTTTTCCACCACCTTGTCTTGCATTTTTGTCTGTTTAAAGACAGCTGTCCCTTGAAGCAGAATCCTTACATTTAATATCATCAGAGAGTGCAGTATCCAAAAAGGTCGGTTGTTTTTCGTCCAGCTGTAACAGTAGAGACAGATGATAAAATGGAAACATTTTTCTGCTGAGGGTTGACACCTATTTTTTAGAGGTGGAAACCAGCGCAAGGCAGAGGAGAATCTGGCTTTCAGTCTCTTTGTAAGAAAGTACATCAAGTTTGACCCTGAGTAATCTGGGGGCCATGAAGAACCCTGTGCCTCTCTGTAAATCAAGTTTGACCTGGAGTAATCCAGGGGCCATGAAGAACCCTAAGCCTCTTTGTGCTGCTTAGATGACTCCAGAGACCATGGGCTCCTTCTACATCCCACCTGTCAGAGCCACAAATTCATCTCTGAACTTCCTCTATCTCATGTCCGCATTCCCAGGGGAGGAAGGCATGGTGAAGAAATAGGCTTCATCTGCTCTGCTTCTGCAATGGCTTCAGCATCTATTGCAACACAGGTTAGTCTAGCCCAAAGAGATGGATGAGAGGATGTCACAAAGGGTCTGACAACTGGTGCAGGACTTGTGTCTTCATTAGTTTTGCACCTGTTTCCATGGTTTTGTTTTGGATTTTTTTTTCTGTGCATGAAGCTGTCTCAGACACGCTCCTTATCACAAAGGAAGATTCTGCATAATTAATTCTCAGCATCATGGTCCCACTTGATAATTAATTTATTCATTCTCTTGCTATATAACTGTTTTTCTACTTAACTGACTGACTTTGGTAATAGTTCTCTGCATAATTGATTCGTATTGCTGTTGATTCTCCCCATTTTTATTTAATATCAGAAATGATTTGCTGTATAACTGCTTCATTGCTTAACTCATTATCTACACAATTGCTTGGTATCATAATTGATTCACTGCTTAACTGTCTCACAGGATAATGAACAGCAAGTAATGGCCGTCCACTTTTCACCTCCATTTCCCTTCCCTACATCTGCCTCTTCTTTTCTTTACATGACAACCCAAATCTTGCCTGACATCCATATTACCCCCTCAGCCCAGTACAAAATGTCACTGCTACTAATGCCTTAAATGGCTACCTAGAAACGAGACGGGAATAAAGGAAAAAAGGTGGTATTTACTTGAAAGGCCTTCAGATGTACACTTTTGGGCTCCAGAGGGTCCTGCCTCAGTGGGCCTCAAAATGGACGACAGGTCACAAGTTCTTCACACTTTTATATCAGCATAAATTCACCAACCAGAATCCAGCCAATGATGTAATTTCCCCAAGCTCGCCCCACTCTCCCCAAGATGATGGTTTACAGTTCTTGTTCTGGGTGTCCTTGGAGAGCAAGTTAGAGAGGTTTGCTATTTCTGTCTTAGCATATAGAACAGCACTTAACAAGCTACAGAAAACTTCAGAGTTACACTAGCAGTACAGGATTTGAAAAATATAAAAGTTAAAACCTAAGGCATCACTACCACCATCCCCTGGCCGATACTCAGATTCCTCCAGCCCCCTTTAGTGTCTTTTCCCATTGCTCTCCCAGCTGCATTACATAGTCAGCACAGCTTCAGCTCTGGATCTGTTGTACATTCGCAACCTATTCTCAGCCTGGTTTTTGAAACCTTTATGCTCTATCTCTTCTGTCCTCCTTTCACAACTTTAGGTTCATGTCTGTCTCCTCTATGGACATTTTTACCTACTACTAACTCTTGTAATCTTTCTCTTGCACATTTATACCTGGAAGACACCTCTGCACTACTCCACAAAGCCTCTACTCTGCCTCCTCCTTAGAATCTTCCCTCAAACGCACATTTTCTGCACTGCACACAATACCTGCTACACCAGAGGCCACTACAGTATTACTGTCCTCATATGACAGTGGTGAAATTTTAAAACTGCTGGCAACACACCCGGATTTCTCATGCATCCTTGCATACACCATCACACTGCTCCTGATCCTAATTCTCTTCACAACATATCATGACCTTCTTAAAAAGCACATATAGGCTGCTGACTTTGTCTTGTATATTTGCACTGCCCTGCATGAGATACCTGGGGGAAACTGTAAATAATATATGCATTTCCAGAAAGTTAAAAAGCCAACGCACAATAATCCTTAGGAAGGAGGGAGAAGAGATGAGCCCCACATTCCCCACCTGTAGAGATGAGCCCCATATTCCAATCTACTCCTTCCCTTTTCACTTGCCTGGAAATTTTTTTTTTTCCAAATCTTCTGCCAGTATGAATCAGATCTCTGAGGAGCAATTAAAATGCAACACAGAAAGTCCTGCTTGGCAATCCCACTGCAGGACTCCTTTATGTAAGAAGTAAGACCAGGGCTGTGGGAACATGAAATTCTTATTTGCAACTTATATGATTCTCTGCATGTAAAGACAAAAAATAAATAACTCCTAGGGATGATCTCCTCCCTTACTTCTGTCTTCCTGCATACAGCAGTCAGAAGCAGCTGCTGCTGCCTCTCCACGTCATGACAACAATTCCTCCTGCCTTTATTCAGTCAAAGGTGGTGAATACATAAATATTTTGTATACAAGGTAATTCTTGGGTTAGCAGGAAGGGATATTGGTCCAAATTGTCCTCCATTGTAATGGCACTCAGTTTTGATAGCTTTAAACACAGATGGTATTTATCTGTTCATTCTACGAGAAAAACACATCCGATGAGAACATAGCAGGATTTAATATTCTAATATAAAAGCCATTTCTTACTGCTGTCAACCCTAGCACTTGAATAAATATTATACCTCCTTCCTTCAAGAAATCACAGCAGGGTTATTTCTGGCAATTGAACCAGCTTCCAGGGAGATGCACTCTGCTGGTGGTTTCTGCAAGGAGTTCGGTGCATGACCCCATTTTAAGATCTCTGGAATAGCTGTTTAGCGACTCAGAGGATCAGGTCAATTGGTTTAAACCCTGTCTGTGTCCCAAGGCTGAATTGGAGCGGCACTGACAGGCAGCACCAGCGGCAGTTACTGCTGCCACCTATGGGTAGCATCATTTTGGCTTTATTCCTCAGAGATCCTTTCTTCCTCACCAGCCATATATACCTGTTCGCGTGCGTAAACGAATATGATGGAAGAAACCACATTCTCATCACTGATTTGTCCCCTAAAAAGAAAACAAAATAACAGAGGAAAGACTTGGCCTATGCATCCCCCTGAAAAGAATCGGAGAAGATTGTGAGCACTTCCAAGTACTATCTGCTGTAGATAAGGAAAAGAATTATATCTTTTTATTTTCTGGCTTCTGTGTTTTGGGTGCTGCCTTCACTTTAAAACCACTGGGGCACGCCCATCCCTGACATAACAGCACTGAAATCACTCGAAACTCACCTTATCATTTGCATATTTATTCGAAAGCTGTTATAGCCCTTTTATTCCATTCAACGTGGGAAAGCATTCATGCACTGGTGACTCTCATTCTTTTCCATCCTGGGAGGTTCTTAGCTTTTCCCATTTAGAATTAAGAACAGTTTGGGGCATTCATCACCCCTGACAGCTGTTAATCCCCCCTGAACTCTATACAATTACCGTGCTAAAATAAGTACCAGTACTAGTCAATGCTAGTTTGGATTGCATTTGTGGTACATTTAGCTCATTAGTCTTTCTCTGACAGTGGCTAGTCCCAGATGCTTGAGGTGCAAAGTGAAGAACCTCAAGAGCAGAGAATTAATGCAAGGGCACAGGAACTAGTCCCTTGCTATTATAGGGAACTGCATCATAAAAACCTTTTCACAAGTGAACCACACTCATCTAAGAACTGATTTCAGATTTTGATCCCTCCCGATTGCTGTGGAGAAGCTTTTCACAAGCTGTACTGTAGAGCAAAAACTTTTTCATTTCCAGTCCACATTTATTTACAGCCACTTTACACAAAATGTTCTTTTACCAGTAATGTTCTTCCACATAAACTGTAGTTCTTTTTTTTTTCTATTTTTACTCTTCCATTTTGCTTACAGATGGAAACAAGAACCCCTCTCAAGCTTTGTTTTGCTTAATTAAACAAGCCTGGTTTTTTTTAATCACCTGCTGTTGAAAGGATGCTTTGCTCCCCTAAATTATCCTGTTTACACAAGGGTCTTGGTTTGAATATGGATTCATCTTTACTGTACTGAAGTGACCAGAATGGTATTTCATACTTGAAATTACATTATACTCAAGGGTCAGTGAAATTTGCCAGGTGAATCACTGAAAATATCCTACTTGATACTCCTTGGGGTTATATTTGCTCTCCTTGCAGCCATAGTACATTGGTGGGTCAACTAATACGTCCCAGAGCTCACTTTACCCTCCTTCAGTTTTCACTTAAAAGTACAGAAGATGTTGTAATTAGTCCTTATTTTGCACTTTGCATTACTTTGCGGTTTCTGTTACTCTAGTTTTTAAGGTCATTCACCACTTCTTCTTTCTCTGCAGATCTCACTTTTACAACCAAGGGGGTTGTAACGGCATAGATCAGTGAATGCTGTGTGCCTGCAGGGATGAAGTTTTCAGGACACGAAGCATTTGCTTCATTTATAGTCTTTAAGCAGGGTCTATCTGCTTTCAAGGGGCAATGGATAGATTAAAGCCAAGCATTAAGCAACTTAGAATCATGAAATAGCAGAAAGTTTTTTGTCCTGTCCTCTCCTGGCTTGCAACTGCACTGTTTATGCCTTTTTGTGCAGAAATTAGTCCCCAATGCCCAGTTACTGAGGCAGATAACTCTGAAGCTACTGTAGCCTACTGACGGTGCCTCCAGAATGCAGTGAATCTACTGGCTGGTTAGTACACAACACCCTTCAACAAGGAGAAAACAGTCAAAAATTGGATATGGAAGATCATAGAATCATAGAATGGCTTCACTTGGAAAGGACCTTAAAGAGTATGTCGTTCCAGCTCCCCTGCCATGGGCAGGAACATGTTCCATTAGACCAGGTTGCTCAAAGCTCCATCCAACATGGCCTTGAGCACTTCCAGGGATAGGGCATCCACAGCTTCTCTGGGCAACCTGTCCCAGTGCTTCACCACCCTCTCAGTAAAGAATTTCTTAGTAATATCTAAACCAACTCTCTTTCAAGTTTAAAGCCACTCCCCCCTGTCCTGACACTACATGCCCTTGTAATTAGTGTCCCTATCTTTCTTGTAGGCCCCCTTTAGGTACTGGAAGCTACTACAAGCTCTCCCTGGAGCCCTCTCTTCTTCAGGGTGAACAATCCCAATTCTTTCAGCCTGTTCTTCTGTAGAAGAGGTTCTCCAGCCCTTTGATTATGTTCATGACTCTACTCTGGACTCACTCCGGCAGGTCCATGTCCTTCATCCATTGGGGACCCCTAAGCTGGACGTACTACTCCAGATGGGGTCCCACAAGAGCTGAATAGAGGGAGAGAATCACCTCCCTCAACCTGGCAACATGACACTTGGGGAAAAAAAAAATGAAAGTTATGGTCTCTGACACAAAGATAGAAAGTCGTTTGCCCTAGGAGATTGCTGTAGCTCATGGTAGTGACTTTGCTTTCATTAGAGGAGATGAAAAGGGGCACTGTGTGATAGCCAGCATGTGTGGGTGCATTTGAGCCTGAATGGGCTGGCTCTGGTTGCAGTCAGAGCCTCCATCTGTACAGCACTTCTTGCACACATCATCTGCCATCATGTCCAGGCACAAAAAACAACTGCAAAATGCAAACTGGCAGATGATATGAAAGAAGATACTTCAGTAGTCATAGGTTTTGCCTTTCAATTGCCATAGCAAGTCCAGGGCTTTGAAAGGGATCTTGAAGAAAGTATCAAAGAAAACACACTGCACCAGTTTCTGAATCATCCATAGAATAAAAAGACAACTGCCTGCAGACTCACAAATGTCAGCAATTAGTGCCATGCTACTACCAGGCAGCGTGCATGGAACAGCAAAGCAGATGCGTTAAATATTAGGCATATTTCTTCTTTTACTGACAATGAAAATAAACACGGCTGTGCAAGTCAGCCTGCTAATGTCCCTGACCATCAACAGTGCAAGTGGTTTGAGAAAAGGCTGTTCATGCAGTCTGCAAGTGTAATAATATCTCTCTGATACACTGAAGTAATATTTATAGTTTATTTAGTAAATCCACCAAGGGCTTCTACTGTTCTGCTTTATGACCACAGCTGCTGGAGGGAGGTGCTGCTAAAGACCTGCTGGCCTTGTATATGTGCAATCTCAGCTGCAGTGACACTGCCATGTGCCACAGCGGGTCACCTACTTTTGCATTTATATAGTTACACCTGAATGATGCCATCTTCATACTGATTTACTGTAATTATTGATTCTAGTAGGAAGAAGAAAAGGTGCTGCATGCTTTATTCTGTGAATTTGTGTCTAGCAGAAAAAATATCAACTTGCTCTGAAATAAGTGCTGCCTGGAGAAAATGGCAGTGTGATGAACCGACTTCTTTTCCTACTAATTTCCTACAAATATTGTGTCTTAACAACAGCACATAAGGAAAAAACCTTGTTTTCCTGTATTTCCCAGAAACCTGCATTTTTTTGCAGAACCACACAGCACAGTTGACCCATCCTAGTGCTTAGGGCACCTGTTCAATGGTTAAGGCTCCAGACCCATCCAGTTACCCAATCCCGTGCATCACTTGGTTAATAACTTCAAGACCCGAAATCTCAGTCCCATTGCAGAGTGACAAGTTTTGTCTGAAACTGTTTGTCTGGTTAAGTGGTTTAGGGGTTACAGCGGCAGTGCTGCACTGACGGTAGGACTAGATGATCTCAAAGGTCTCTTGCAACCTTGACGACCCTATGACCCCACGATCTTATGATTCCATGAGCGGGGGAATGTCCGTCCTCACCGGATCGAACCCGCACCGCCCTGGCAAGCACCGCCCCGCAGAAACTCGGCCCGCCCGCGCCGCTCTTCTCGCTGCGGCCGCCGCGTGAGCCGTAGAATCAATGACGGCGGCGTCACCTGCCGTGTTTCGCAGCGTCCCGGAGGCGGAAGCGGGAGGGCGCCTGTGGCGGAAGTGAGACGCCGGGGCGGCGCGTGCTCAGCGATGGCATCCCAGTAGCAGCGACGGCAGCAGCGGTTTCCCTCCTTCCCCTCCCCCTTTCCGCCGTCGGTACCGGGTGGCGCGGCCATGGCCGGGGCCCAGGCGGCCGCGGCTGCCAGCAGCGGGGGGAGAG
>VZRF01011858.1:298980-351121 GCA_013396875.1 Vireo altiloquus
CGGCGGGGGGAGCCGGCGGCACCGCGGGGAGCGGGGTGAGCCTGTGGGAATGGAGTGTCCCGAGAGCACAGAGGGGTCGGGCACTGGGGGTGGGGAAGCGTCCGGACCGCGGGTCCCATGCGGAGCAGCTGAGGGAGCCGGAGGAAAGGAGGCTCAGGAGGACCTTATCGCTCTCTACAGCTACTCGAAAGGAGGGGGTAGCAAAGGGCAGGTCGGCATCTTCGAGACAACCAGCGGCAGGGTAAGAGGACATAGCCTCAAGCTGCGCCAGAAGAGGTTTAGTTTGGACATTAGGAAGAATTTCGTCACAGAGAAGGTGACTGGACTTTGGAATGGGCTGCCCAGGGAGGTGGTGGAGTCGCCGTCCCCAGTGGTGTTTGAGGAAAGACTGGATGTGGCACTCAGTGCCGTGGTCTGGTTGACAAGGCGGTGTTCGGTCATAGGTTGGACTCGATGATCGCAAAGGTCTTTTCCAAGATAATTGATTCGCAGATTCTGCCTCTTGTCGATTCACCTCATGCCCCACGTCACGTTCATTGTGTCAGGGTGCTTTATACACTACACATCCCAGTGAAAACAACTCACTGTCTTAGACTGGCATTCAATTGAAAATATTTTCTGCAAAAACAGTAAATGGCAAATTGTGAGTGATTACTTTTTTTTCTAAATGACTAGCAATGAAGGTTCACTTCTTAAAGAAGAGACAGAGTGTGTGGATTTAGCCCTCACAGCTTTGAAGTGCTCGCAAGTCCCACCTGCTGAGGTGATTCCTCAGTAAAGGTAAAGGAACAGAGGCAGGACCCTGTCACTTGGTGGGATTTTTCCCAGAACATTGTGTTCTTGGAGACCATCTCATAAGGGCAGCAGTAGTGTAGTGTCCTGTTTTCCAGCTCTTGCACATAGAGCTTATTGGTCAAATGTCTTTTCACTTTCAAGCAAGCTGTGGTAATCTCAACACAAAATATTTCGTCATTAAGTGAAAAACATTCTGGGTATTAAGGAAACTCCTGGAAAGCAAAGATATTGATAAAACAGTCTTTCTTAAGAAATAACTTTGGTTTTGTTTATCTTTTTTTTTTTTTTCTTTTTTTCAGATGTGAGCATCTCTGTGTCATCATCTTTACAAAGCAAAGAGAATGTTTCCTTACTGGGAAATAGACGGCTTTATTTTGACACTCATGCGCTGGTATGCCTCTTGGAAACAAATGGTAATTTGTTTGAAACAAGTAGCTACTTTTAATGTCTTTCATGGGTGGTTTTATAGTTTACAAAGTTTGTTACGTTTCCTTGAGGTGTAGTGTTACGCCTTGATTTTGATGGATTTTTTGGGGCTTTTCTATATACTGGTAAGGACATACAGGGTTTTCTTTGGCTTCAAAAAGGAAACAGTGAGCTTATATAACTTAGTTTGGAATAATTTATTACCCTATTGGTAGTTAAAAATGCTAAGGAAAAAAATGGAATTTTAAGAACTGAGAGCAAAAAATTCCACAGAGTTTTCAAGATAATGGTTTAAAATGTATTAATTGAATTCCTTCATATTTAGTATATTGCACCTTGAATATGCACCGATGTGTTTCAATTGGATGGAATATGGACTACTTTGTACAGTGCAGCATTTAGGATAGAGCGTAGGATACTCTATAAAATAGTATTATGCTAAAATATAGGTAGGAGAATAGATTATTTTGCATTCAATGCTGAGGTGGGAGAGGTATCCTAAGGTGAAGCTCAGTACAGCTGAAGCGACTTGTAACAGCTCTCAGTTCCTGAAATGGAGAGGTCCTTGTCCCCTTCCCCTGCCAGGTGGTTTCTTCTTCATCCGTGTGCCAGGAACTTCTCAGGAAGCTCTCCAGCTCTTCTGCTTGATAGGTATTCTGAGACACTAGTTTAATGAGCTGCTGGATCAGTTAAGTGAGCGCAGGTCAGAGTGTCAGGAGGAGGGATAAGGGGAGAGGGAGCCTTTTGGTGGTGCTAAACTTTTATATTAGCTCAGCTATTGAAAGCAACTTGCTCTCAGTTGTGCTCGCTGATGCTGAACTGCTGATTAGTTTGAAATAATCATGATTCTGCAAGTGTTTCTTTTCATAATGATTAACTCTTGTTCGTGACATTTTTACTCCTACATTTTGAGGGTGGAAAAGATGAAGGTATTTTTAGGGACAGTGTTTTACTATAGTTTCCAATATATTCAGTTGAAAAAGTTTCTGATAAGCACTCAGAAGCTGGCAGACCTAAAATCAGGGCATTTGGCTTTGTTTTTAGTTGTTGAGTTTTGTACGTGTTCAGTGGAATTGAAGTTTTATAGTATAATGAAGTAAGTATCTGCTTTTCGGAGTCAGAATACTTGCTTGATCGTGGAAGTAACCACATGTGAGAGGTGGCATTCCACAATAACTCTAGAAAACTCCCTGTTTATCATAGTGTAACAGTGCAGTACTACAGAAGCAGTCATCCTGTGTCACAGACATAGTTTTGGGATGGGGAAACTTGAAGGTACTGACTGAATTCTTGTATTAGTGCTGGATCAAGAGGTCCATTTTTCGTTATCTTTCATAACTGATATTTGTTGTAATTTGGTGCTGAGTATCAGCAAGTGGCATTTCTGTAAACTGTCCAGATTTTGATCTCTCTCTGAATGTTGTGTTTTGTTTCACTTAGGGTTCACTACTCAGCAGTCAGAGGTCATTGTATCTGCATTAGTGAAAATCATGAACAACAACCTGGATATGATTTACAAGGACATGGTCACCAAAGTACAGCAGGTTAGATCAAAGGCAATGATGGGATTAAAGTAAATTAAAGCCTTGTATGCCTGCTAATGAAATATGTGTTGCTATTTATTATTGTTAGACACTGAATTTAAAAGTTTGAAGGTGAAGAGCAAACATTCCTCTGTATCTATTGACTGGTTCATTTTGTCTTGAGTTTATTGGATAGTTACCAAAGTGTTGGGACGGAACTTGAGATTTCAGTACTGTGGGTTGGTATGTGAACCACAAGTAGTTTTTTAGTTTCCACCTTATAGTGACATGACACAGAGTTACTGAGAAGGCTTAGACAGGCACAAGAGGTATTCAATGCATGGATTTGAATTTCTGCATGTATTCTTTTGTAGACTTGTAACAGGGAAGTGCAGTTATTTACCACTATGTGATACTTTTAAAATTTATTTCTATGTTTCACAGTGACATTTATGTTATATTAGAATTGAGCTGAAGTACAACTGCTGGGGCTGCTCTGTGAGCCTGGGGTTCACAGCCCCAGGTTACCTTTTGAGCACAAGTTGTAACTTGTTTCATAGTAACCAGGCTGCTGTCTTGAGACTTGAGAAAACAGCAGCTGCTGTCTTTGTAGTGTAACAGTATTGGCAGAAGTGTATCTCATTAAAAAGTGGGATGCTGCAAAAGTGGATTTTGTGACGCTTTCCATCTAGAGAGGTTTCAGGCCATCCTTACTAGCTTTTAGATTGTAGGCAAACCAGACGTGGGAGTCCTTCCTCCTCTTGTGCTGAATTTGTTCCACAGTCACTCAGGGAATGCCATGTTAAAGGATCCTTTTCTCCCAAGGTTATTTGTATTTTACAATAAGCAGTCTCCACTTCCTTCTGTGCCTAGCTTTCTTGAATGAAAGTTGGTTTTTGTTGAATTTAATGTTGCTACTGATGGCAGATGTTTTCTGAGACTGTTAGATTTGACCCTCAAGTGACTTTCTGCCATTAAGACGCAATGTATAGGTTTGCATGGCAGCTCAGGAAGTGTGTGTGCTGTCAACACTGGGCCACATGATACATTTGTACTTTCTTACGGTCTTTGCACATGGGCTTCTGCAGAAAGAGAACAAAGAATTGGAAGAAAGATTTAGAATGTTGTGGATGAGCTATTATTAAAATATTACCCTGGTTAGATAAAACCGTAGGGAAAAGCAAATTTAGATGTGTGTGTATGTATAGAGATGAAGAAGAGAAAGAATATGGAAGATTCTGGTCTCTGTTTGCTGATTCCACTGTGAAGAAGAGAGAACAAGAGCAATCTGGAGACACTGAGGAGTAAGAAAAGAGGTGTCCATGCAGCACTCTTTCTGTAGACTTTTTGTAATGTGTCCAGAACACTGACCCATTTTTTTTTTAGTCTTGTGGTCAGGTAGGCTGGAGAGGCATCTTTATATATGCTACTTAGAAATAAAATGCTGCAAGGTAAAATAGTGTTTTGTGACAAAACCGAAGTTAGAGCTCTATGTCAGGTTTGTAGGGGTCTTAGTCCAGAACCAAAAGCAAGGAAGAAGGCAGTTCCTAAATGCATGTGTGGGTAGTGTTGGATCTAGAACAATGTCTACAGATTTTTCCATCCCTTAAAGTTGCAGAGATGCAAACATCCTTGTTTGTCTTCTCTCAGTTCAGTGAAATGGACTTAGAAGAGCAGTTCAAAGCATCAATGCTTGATTCTGAGTAGTGAGGCAGAGTGACTTCCTTGCCGGGAGAGGCAAAAAAGAAGGCAATTACAGAAGAGTATGGGTGCACTGAGGAATTTTGGATTGAAGGGCAGCTTTCCTCATTTGGCTCAGAGACAGCTCTCCCTAATGCCTTTGCTAGCTTAAGAATTTGATGACTTAGAAGCAATTGCTGCCTAGGCTAATAATTGAATTATTCTGATCTGTGTTAGCACTGCCAATTTAGTCAGACATTACCAACATTTGAGCCTAACTTGCTTATTTTGTCACTGTCACTGTCTTGCTTTCTGAAACTTGGATAAACAGTCTGAAATTGCTGAATTAAAATTTTCAGGGTACCAAAATAGTCTTTCATATTTGTAGGCACAGATGAAAAGAAGCATTATAGTTGTGATATGTTCTGAGATTCTTCTTCCTTCTTTTAAAGGAAATTGCACTTCAGCAAGTAATGTCCCATATTGCTGGTGTGAAAAAGGACATGATTATTTTGGAAAAAAGTGAATTTTCAGCACTTCGTTCAGAAAACGAGGTAAAAATCACTGTCTTGGAAGGTGCTACTCTACAACTTTTTTTTTTTTTTTTTTTTTTTTCCTAATCATGTAGAAAAGCCTCTTGTACCCAAGGAGATGACTGGGGCTGGGATGGTTTGGCACCTTCATTAATGACCTTGTTGATGGAGCAGAGCACAGGGCACCTTCAGCAAGTCTGCAGATGATTCAAAGCTGGGAGCAGCAACTGATACACCAGGCAGTTGTGGTGCCATTCATGGGGACATCAGTAAGCTGGGAAAATGGGATGACAGCAATCACATGAAGTTGAACAAATTGAAATGCCCAGTCCTGCCCCTGGGAATACCCTCAGGCACCAGGACAGGCTGGAGGTGACCAAATGGAAAGCAGCTTGGCAGGAAAGGCCTGGTGGACACCAGGTTGACTATGAGCCAGTGATGAACCCTTGTGGCAAAAGCAGCCAGCAGCCTCCTGGGCTGTGTTAGGAGGGCTGCCAGTGGGACACTGCTGATTTCTGCCTTGTGCTGTTGTTTGGAAGGGCACAGTACTGAGTAAACATGCATGTGTATTCATCTATACCTATATTGAGGACACATATTGAGAATAATGCTTGGTTTCCCTGCCTTTTCATATTATGTATTATAGTCACTGTTAGTGATCATGCAAATTCAGTAGATTTCTAGATTGTGTGATTTTATATACAGTAATAAAGTCTAAAATGTTTTTCATACTCTCACAGAAAATAAAACTTGAACTCCAACAGATAAAGAAGCAACTCATGGTAAGATATCCTACCAATGTAATTAAGAATTATCACCTGTCTAAATAGCTGGAAAAAATAAGAAGTGTTACTGTCAGAATTTTATTCTCTAAGCTGTGCTTAATTGTTATGATACATGTGATACTGAAATTGCTGTTGACAGTACACTGTGGGCTGCAGCAAAGGCACTTTCATGCATACTTCATTTATGGGGACAGGAAACTGTACAAGAGGTGAACCAAAATATAACTGAAGATATTTTTACTTAAATGTCCTTAATTCAGATTCAGAAAGTAACTGCCGTGTCACGGTTAAGGCTGAGTGAAGTTCTGCATTTAGGGCTGCTTGTACATTAAACATGCAGCATACATTTAAAATTACAGTAGTTACTAATTGTGGGGGCTTAATTGTTTGATTTGGTGATATTTTTTTTCTTTTTTCTCTGAAGACTTAACTGTTACCTGTCCAGAATTCAAAACAGTCTTTAAATGGGTTTTCAAGGCCACCAAATTTGGGACCATTATGTTTGGTCATATTTGTTTGGAAGCAAATGACCATTGCAAGAAAACAGGCTCTGTGTAGAAAGCTTACTCTATTTTAAAATACATTTGGCATCTAATTTTTGAATTGTAACTTCTTTTATGGCTTTAGTTGCATGTAAAGGAGTTAGTGTCATCCACTGGTAGAGCATAAAGGATCTGAGTCATCTTTTCTTAAAAGCTAGATGTCTTTATATTTTACTTTTAAGTGTAAATTTAATTCTCACAAGGGCAAGTTGTTCTATGCTTGCTCATATAAAAAGACACAATGTAAAACTTCAAGGAAAAATATTTTTATTTTTTGATTTATTGAACTATAATGTATTCTTTTGCAGTGACAACTACTGATAAACCAATTAAAGTTCAAAATTCAAACACAGAAATTGAGTCTAATTATTGTTAATGCTAACCTAATGAGTTGGCATTGGCCTACTTGAGAAATGCTTACTTGGTTCTAGCAGTAGAATCTCCCAGAACTTCAGCAATCTTTTGCTTCTCCCACATATTCATCTGATCAGCGGTTTGCTGCATGACAAACTGTCAGCTGGCTGGAATTCGTGCCAGGAGGTTGCATTAAAATGGCAGCTGTCACTGGGAAAAGCAGGACTCACTGCTATTGATAAAGTCAAATGCAAGTGTATAACTTAATGGTAGTTTTAAAAAGTTAGGTGCTTAAAAAAGTACTAAAACTTTACTGACTTAAAATGTCTAGCTTTTTCTGAAAACCCTAGATATAGTCTTTGGGAACAGATTTTCTTTTACATTGGAAGGTGAGAAACTGCTTTGAAAGTTATTTTGAGCATTAAGATTGCTTTGTGGAAGAAATCCACATTAGAGGTGTAGCCAGGCATGTGTTTCTAGATGCCAGAGAAAGTTACATTCTCTGCATTAATAGAAGGATGTGCTCTCAGTTAAGTGCTGTTCTCAGGGTTAAAAGTAATTTTCAGTTTTTGATTTTGAGATCCAGTTCATACTATAGAACATTGTATTTCCCAGGTGAAGAATAGAAATACTTAATACTTCTGAAAATTATATACATTAATTGGAAAGAAGCTTGATTCTTGAGGTATATAAATAAAGATACATTTGTCAAATTCTTTCTGTTTATGATTAAACTGAAAATCTTGCTTGCTGCTTTATCAATTTTTTCCATTAGGATGAAATTACCAAAGTTCGTGCAGATAACAAGTTAGACCTAAACCTAGAGAAGAGCAGAGTAAAAGAACTGGTAAGTTTTGGTTATTTTCTTCTAGAAACATCTCGACACTGAGTAATCTCCAAATTTGGGGAAGAGCATCTTACCCAAAGAGCGTTTTCATCCTAACCTATAGAATCACTCAGCTTCAAGATGGTATTAATCCAAGTTATTTGTCCTTATGCTGATATATCAAGGTGCCATGTTTGGGTCTGTATGTCTTCCCTATTTTGATCTTGTTCTAATATCAGGATTAACACATTACACTTAAATATATTAGATATTTAGTCTAATATGCTGACTAGCTGCCTAGAGGGTTTTCTATTTTATTAGTATAACTCTTTCTCTATTTTCATACTTCATAAAGTTTACACATTTTGTTGAATCATCATTGAAAATGTTTCATTTCCCTGTATCTAGTTTCTCAGGAAATGCCTACTGAGGAGCTAGTTGTAATTTTAATTGCAAGTTATCCTGATTCATATTGATTTTGAGATTTGAAATGCCTCGCAGATCTGAATTGATGTAGTCTTAAATTAGGGTCATGTAAATGTAAAATTAGAAGATTAACTAGTTTTTGCATTAAACATAGCACTCTAAATTTTGTTCTGTTCTCTTATATTTTTTTCAGTAGCTTTTAGGATCTCAGTTAAATGGCATCTTCTAAATTGAAGGCTCTTTTAATGATTTTTTCTAAATTATTATTATTATTTCTTACTCAGAATTTTTTCCTGGGTGTGTCATAAAGACATAATATTTATCTTCAATCCAGACAATAAGAACTGTTCATCTTTTGTTTTCTGTGTGTGCCCTACAAGTTTTTCACAGTGATTAGTTTAGTTAACAGCTGTGTTGGTGATTTAGTGTAATGGCTAACAGCCTGTTAGCCCATGGTGAATGCTTGAATAAAGTACAATTTGAGCAGGTAGACTTCTTGTTTAAAGGTTAATACTTCATGGTAATATTTTTTTAAAAAATCATATGAAATGTAGTCATTGTGTATATCATAAGCTTTGCAATACTTCAAGCTTAAAAAACCTATATGAAACCACTGCGGCAGTGATAAATTAGGCAGCAACGTTTTCTTGTATATTCATGTAGGATTGTGGAATCTGGGCTTTTGTCTATTGTGCAGAGCACAACTTTATTTTGCCTCTCAGGAAAGGCGAACTCTGCACATCAACTTTCTCTTTAAAAAGTTGACCAACTTTGTTGTCTGTTGTGCAACTATAATTTCATGGTTTCTATGGAAACCTCTCTTCTTTTTCTTCCTCCCCCCACCCCACCATTTAATTGCCAGCTCTGCAATGTGTGAACGGAAAAGGAAAAAGGCAGCTGAATGGGGAGCAGGTTGTAGCACATATGCTGAGTTGGGGGAAAGACATAATCCAGTATTTTCTATAGTAGGCACAGCATCATTGTAATATTCACTTCAATTATAATGTGACGAAGGACTGAATATCCAGCTTTCTGAGAATAAAACTCAGGATAATTGAAGGTTACTGTGCATTCTTACTAAGTTACTTTTCAGATGAGAAATGTCCAAAGTTTTAATTGTTTTAACTTGAAGCAATAAGTAAAATGTTCTTATCCTTCATTTTTATGTGGAAGAAGTGCTGAAAGATAATTTCTTAGTTTGTCTACACTGATGCTGGCCATGTCAACTTTCAAACTCCAAATGCCTTATCTTTTATTTTTTATAGTTTATTATTTTATAGTTTCTTCTACTTTGTTTCTCAGAGAATCCTACATTGCTTAGTGCACGTCTCTTTATGCTGTGATTTATATCTTCAGTGCACAGATGTGATTTAAAAACTTTAGGTACAGTAAAAAAAATTGTATATATTCATGTGTTCATACATCACAGTGCCTCCAAGTTTGCTGTTAAAAAGCTCAAGATGTATCTGAAAAAATTGAATTTTTTCTGCACTGTGAAAAAGTGGACTTACGGGGAAATCTCCCTGTTGAATTTCAGAGGGGGAGGTTTAGCCTTGTCCTTCCTTCTTTTTTTTTTTATGTACTGTTTATGTTGTTGTTACAGATGTGGTGATAGCTTGCAGTAAAAGGCCAATTTCACTGTCTTAAACCTAAGATTAAAATCCTTGGGTCTGACCTAGAGAGTTGTAGACACAAAACAAAACTTTAAGGAACATCCAGAAAGAAGCTTGTAGAATATAAATCATTCAGAAGATGTGTATTTGGCTAACTGCATCTATTTAAAGTAAAACAGGCAAACTATTTCAGTCCATAAAATTATTTTCATTCTCATAGTTCTTTTGATACTGATCAATTCATCAATGTGAGGTTCAATTCCTGCATTTCTACCCAAACATAATTTTGAGTAGATTATTTTGTAAATATTCTGCCATCCTGACACTTTCAAAAATTGAGATTTATGTAAAATTTCTGAATTTCTTTTTTTATCCCTCTCTTCATTTTACAGAATCTAGTGGCTCATTAATTGTAGACATGCTTTTTTTTTTTTTTTAATGTAGTTTTCTACATTTGTAACAGCCTGCTGTCTTTTAACTTCAACTCGAGATCAGTCAAAAGTCCAAACAGTGCTCTATATCTTTAAGGAGTGTTTTTCAGTGCTGAGGCAATTACGTAGATTAATCTGATTTTAATGTTAAAATGAAATAAGCTTTCAGAGTGAAGGAAAAATAAGGTGACTTTCCACATGGGAATATCAACAGATAAGGTTATTCCTGTTTAACTCAGGATTCTGAGATGGGTGCCTGATGACCTTAGTACTCTGCACTGGAGACTTTATCAGTTGTCTATGAATAATTTAATTGCTCCAGTAGTGGGGCAGGAACCATTATAGGTGTCACAGTAAATCAAGCCTGTTCATGCATCAGAAAGGTAACCTGCTTATTTAAAGGCATGCTTCCTTATTTTGGATTTAACTTTTCCTTGAACCCAAATAGCCATAACTTAAAAATAAGTCACAACTTCCAATGATCCACAAAGAAAAGGCTTCATGTTTGATACAAATGTTCTGTTTTTAACAAATATACCATGAAATGACAGAGGTCAGAACAATTCAAATTGTGAGTGCATGCAGCACTGGCTGAACATTTCGTTGACAGCTGAGTTTGATGTGATTTAAGTGTTCTCCCCTTCCAGAAGGCAGCAGATGGTTCAGTCTTGGTTGTGCTTGTATGCTCAATGGATTAGTCAACTGTTCCAGAGTTACTGTTTAGAGTCATAGGTCCTTGTTTTTCAGAAATGCAAATCTGCCAGCCTTTCTTCCAGCTGCTTACTAATACATACAGTTTTTGTGGAACATGAGTGTCTGAAGAACTTGTTGCACTTCACATTTCTGAAGTGTGCTTTTCAAAAGGACAGCAGGTACCCTACAATGCTTTCTCCCAAGTGCTGCCAGACAATAATCTTGTCCAGATTTTGTGTTCTGTGTAATTTGGAAACAAAGAAACATGCTTTTAAGTGGAGAAAAAAAAAGGAAAAAAAGTTTGAGTATCGTGTTTAACTTTTATTTTTCCTCTTCTAGTATTCACTTAATGAAAGGAAACTACTTGAAATGAGGACAGAAATAGTGGAATTGGTAAGAACATAGTAGCTGATTACAAAGCAAATCTTTTTGTACTTGTGTTATAGACCTGATATCCTTTTTGGACTTGGTGATGTCCTTATGCACTTTAACTTAAGCGTCTACAGAATAAAAAGGCTTTCATATATATTATTAGACCCTCTGCAGGTATATATAAGCTGTTCAATAGTTACTTTATTTTGAAACCTGATGCCTGTAGTATTTTCTGTAGACGAGATTCCACTCATAATGTGAAATTAATTCTTTCCACCACGTTCAGAGAGAAACTCATTGCTAGACTAATTTTAGAGGAGCTTTTTACGAAGCGCTACTACTTCTCTTTGTTTTCTTTCTGTAGTTTAGCAAATTATCCCTAGGAAGTCGTCTAGCAGTAAATCATTAACTGATTCACAATGTTTCAGTAGTGCTGATTTGAAACTATCAGCAACTCAGCAGCTGTTCTTCTCAGTTTACAAGTTGGATTTTTCAGTCTCTTCTGAGTACTAATTCTGTCCCATATTTTTTAGCAGAAGTCCTCTCTTCTGTCATAATCAAATTCTGAATTTGTAGCTGGTTTTGTGGTAAAACTCATTGCAAGACAAAGACTTGCTTTTCTACAACAGAAGATCAATTCTCAGTTTTTCTAATGATCCATACATCTCTCTGTTCCAGTACGATTTTGTCAGGAGAGTCTCTTAGGCTTCTCAATAGCTCTTACAATTGAGTAGTGGCTTTAGTCAGTGGGCTGAATGACTGGTTGAAGTTAATGTTTATTCAGTTAGATTGAGATAAGAGGGCATCCAGTTCTGCCAGTTTCTGGATTACTTGTTAAGGAACATGTAATCACATAAATTTCCCGAGTTCACCAAATTTTCAATTCCTTGGATATAATCAGCTAAGAAGGAACTTGTTTGTTCTCTTTGAATAAGGTCTGTATTAGCCCAGTTGGTTAGAGCATGATGCTAATAACACCAAGATTGTGGGCTCCATCCCTGTACAGGCCATTCACTTCAGAGTTGGACTTATCCTTGTGGATCCCTTGCAACTCAGAAAATTCTGTAACTTCTGTAAGAATGCAAATTAACATGCATTTAAGGAAGATGCAAAAATACAACTTGAAGGGATGGGTTAAATTTCTAAATAAACTAGGAAGTGTTCAAATTGCATCATTTTGTTGCTTTGCTTTTTAGCACGCACAACAAGACCGAGCTCTGACCCAAACAGACAGAAAAATAGATACGGAAGTTGCAGATCTGAAAACAATGCTCGAATCACACAAACTTGATAATATTAAATACTTAGCAGGTAAGGAATCTGGTGGTTGTCTCCCGTGGTGAAACTGCCAAACATTGCTAAATGTTTGTCAAACTCTCCATTGACTGTATTCATAAAGGCCCTGATTAAAAAAAAGAAACAAAAACCAAAACAAACTTGAAATAGTCTTAGGCAAGATTAGCAACCTTATTTCTGTATTTAACCCAGAAGAAGTTTTCTATGATTCACAACTTTATTTTGCATGGGCTTATTTCAGGTTTTTGCCCTTCTTTGTACTGTTAATGTGTGTGAGAAATCTGAAAGACTGCCTGTTAACGAGGACCAAAACGTTCTTCTGTGCCTGACTTAATTTATGTAAGCAGCCTGCTGCATGCCTTACTGGAATTTCTTCATCCTTGTGATGAAGATCTATGTGCAAAAAGGAACATTTCAGCTTTTCTGACTGTTCAAGGCCACATATTCTTTAGACTTCCATATTTACACAAGTGCTTGGAGAAAATATTACATATGTGTGCCTACATTATTGCCTTAGGTAACTTTAATATTTTGGCATTTTACTACTGAGTGTGCAGTACTATTAAATGAGGTTTGCAGTAGAAAACTATTCTTCTGATTTAGATTTTCTGATTATTTTTTCACAGTGGGTTTTGCCAAAAGTACAATCACATAAGCCTATTCATAGAACTGAATTTCAAACATATCCTTTAGAGAGAACGAGTAAAATGGAAAATAAAAGGTGCTTTATTAAAATGAGAGGAAATTCTTTTCCCTACCATTCCTACTCAAAACCAAGTTGAACTCTACATGAAAGAAAAAATAATTAAAAAACATTTGTATTGTGTTTGAAGTGCTCCTGTTGCAAACAAAGGCAAAAATACTTGGTGTGTAGGTCTTGAAATAAAAATTTGATTTCATTTAATTAGAAATTTTAAAATTGGAGAACTGATAAGCCTTGTTAAAAATGGCTTCCATTTATTTGTTTGCTAAATACTTGACTGTGATTTATTAATCCTGTTATTTATTTCCTCATTTTACATCTGTAACTTGCTATATTGATCTCTTTGGAATGGTACGCAAGTAAGAGTTTCTTTCAGCCTTTTGACAGTTTCTCAGCATTCTCTTTTATTTTCCCCTCCTTATTTGTTATTTTTATACTCTTCTTACCTTGAAATGGTTTGTTGTAAATGAAAAAACGTCATTTCTGACATGGGGGTGGAGTGGTTGTTCAACTTCCAGTATTGTAGTAAGAGGTATACCTAGCTTTCTGAAGAGATGTTTGGAGAGCTATTGATTTAGTGTCAATATTAATGCCATTTTCCTCCCCATCTTTATTTTCTTTCAGGTTCAGTATTTACATGCCTTACTGTAGCACTGGGATTTTATCGTTTATGGATATAACGAAACACGAATTTAAAGGGACTTCTTCATCTGAGTTTCTGAAAAAAAGAAGTTTTTAATCATTGCCTGGATGCTAGCCAAATCTTGGCTGGTTTATTTATTATTTTGTAAAGCAGACTGTGTTGAGAATGTAACCAAAGACGTGCCTAGAAACAAACCATGCACATACCTTGCATTGGTTGAACCTTACCTCTGACAGAAGCACTTCTGCCATTTCCCTCTGTTCTGAGCTGCAGGGCACTTGCTGCTGCCAAGTGTCCTGTGTAGGCACAGCCTGGCATTCATGCCAGTCAAGTGGGCCTGCATGCTGTAGAGAAAAGCAATGGACTTACGTTCCATTGCCAGACACACTGACCAGACTCAGTTGCATGTATTGGACTGAAGTATTGATGATTAGTGTAAAACTGAAGCTTCACATTCTGTGGCTTGGAGGCACTCTTGTATAAGTGGAGTTTGTGCTAACTGAATCATGCTTACTTCCCTCCCTCTAACACTTGTTCATACAGTTACTATGATCAAATATTTGGTTGGTTATTTTTGTAACATAGCTATCAGCTTGTTTTCCAGATGGCTCCCCAATCAGTTGTGTACATGAACGAGTTCTGTGTAAAGATAGCAGTGTTCGCTGCTGGCTTTTTTTGTAAGGTATTTGTAGAGATTTTTGTGACTAACTTGCCTTTGGTACACGTAAGTATCTGATACTCATTCCATATGCTAATTGCTAGCCTTACCACTGTAACTGGAATTTTGAAACGCAGTAACATACACTTGTTGTGTTAATTTGTAGTTAGGTGACACAAACTGTCTCAGGTGCTGCCTTCTTAATGCTTCTAGAAAAGAAAGATTTTCAATGGTGATTATGAAGCAGGCTCTCAGGCAAGAGAACTGCAGTACCATCAGTCTTCTGTGGGTTTTATTGTTTCTTTTTTTAAAAAATCATGTTGATTCTTCAAATGTGGAACTCTGATAATGATTATAATAACTGAAGCAGTAGTGGACCCCTGTAAAGATGTTTAATCCAGTTCTGAACAAATTCTCATGAATCAGTAAGTGCCACTGAAAGCAGTGAAGAAAGATGTCCAGTGTATCCAGGTATCTGTCATTCTTCCACTGGTGAAGAATGCAGAGCTGCCATCTGTGTTCCTTCGGTTAAGGGAAATTTCCCTTTCCTGCTTGCTCTTAGGAGGGGAGCTCAGTTTATGCACTGGTGATAAATGCTGTTAGAGCACAATAATGGTTTTGCTTAATGAAAGTAAAGCTTTTTGGCTACTTTGTGCCTGTATTGTAATAACCATTTAACATTTTTGTGGTCAGAAGTGCCAACTTTGATCATGTGCAAGTGCAGAGGAAGAGATGGATGCTTATAACAATACTGGTCTGAAATAAAGAATTTTGAATATTTCATAGAATTTGATGAGTTTTCATTTTAAAAGCAAGTTTTTGATTTGAAAATGGTGTCTTTGGTTGAAGGTAAGTCACTGCTCATAGCAAGTCTTTTAAGCTAAGAATTCACAAAGTCAACAGCCTTTCCAAGACACTGAAGAGGAATAACATAAGGAAAATTATTGTTGTAGACTAACTTAACAGCCTCTCTAAATTAATGAATTTATACTTAAGAATCGCACTCTTTTGTTTAAAAATTATTTTCTATACTAAGTTGCAGGATTTGACCTTCTCAAATTAGGCAAGCAATAATTCAGTTTCTGGAATGACTTTGCTATTGGTCTTATCTTTCCAAGGCAGATGGTTCTATATATGTCCATGCAATCAGTACATGTTGGTCTGCAAGCTTGTGCATCTGACAAATAGTTGCTAAAATAACTATTTAAGACTAATTTTAAATATAGGGTCTATCCTGCTAAAAGCAGATACTGTGCAGATAAATTTCTATTTAAGGCAGGTGGAAGGAGGAAGTGAAGGATGACAGAGAACCAGCATCTTGGAATTACCAAAGTGTCAGCAAACCAGTACTTCTTGGTGAGTGTTTAAGCAGGGAATAAAGTTAATGTGTCATTCAGGAAAAATACACTATAAATAGAACATAATTATCATCTCCTAGCCCATAAAGTCTTAAAAGTGTTGCGTAAAAGCTTTCTATTCCCAGTCTGTGTGCATAGACACAAAATCTTCCTCTGACTTTATAACACTGTCTCATCATATATAATGTGTATTTATTGGCATTCCGAAAATTTAGAAAATCCCTCCATGTATTTCCAAACACAAATTTGACAGAGATTTAAACTCAAGGAATGAGCATTTTGGTACAGGTGAGAATGCAGAATTACAGAATGGTTTGGGCTGGAAGGGACCATAAAGATCATCTAGTTCCAGCCCCCTTGCCGTGGACATGTTTCATAGACCAGGTTGCTCAAAGCCCTTGAACACTGCCAGGGATGGGGCATCCACGGCTTCTCTGGCAACCTGTTTTGGTGCCTCACCACCCTCACAGTAAATTCTTAGTAATAGCAAATCTAAACTGACCCTTTTTGAGCTTAAAGCCATCACCCTTTGTCCTGTCACTACATGGCTTTGTAAAAAGTCCCTCTCCAGCTTTCATGTAGGTCTCGTTCAGGTACTGGAAGGTGCTATAAGGTCTCCCCAGAGGCTTCTCCTCTCCAGGCTGAACAGCCCCATCTCAGCCTGTCTTCATAGAAGAGGTACTACAGCCCTTGGAGCACCTTCATGGCCTTTGGGCCTGCTCGAGCAGGCCTATGTCCATCTTATTTTGGGACCCCAGAGTTGGATGCAGCACTGCAGGTGTGGTCTCATTAAAGCAGAGGGACAAAATCCCTTCCCTTGACCTGCTGGCTACATTACTTTTGATGCAGTCCAAGATGCACTTGGCTTTCTAGTCTGCAAATGCACATCTCTTGAATGTTGAGTGTCAAATGATCACTAAAATCATAGATAAGAGCTCTAAGTTGGCAATTCTCCAAATTTGTTTCTGTAAGACTGTATCATGCTGTATATTGATTCTAATTGGAATCAGGAGCAATTCTAAATGTACAGGGCTGCTTTTCTGACTTTGGTTGTTAATTTGCAGGACTCTGTTGAAAGATATAAGTGAAAAATAAACAAGACTGTTTTACCATAAAACCACTTCAGCTGTGAAAATCTGCAGTAGTTCCCCAGTGATTCAGAAATCACAGAATATTTGCAGTTGCAAGAGACCCACAAGGATTATCAAGTCCACCTCTTGATATGGTGGATGGTCTGGATGGGGATCAAACCCAAAACCTTGGCATTTTAGCACCATGCTCTGACTAACTGACCTAATCTCATGTATCTGCTCATTTTCTGCCTAGCATAAAAAGAAATTAAAAAGGAATAAAAGAAAAAAAATCCAGAACTATTAGATCTCTCAGGCTCCCTCTTTAAATCAATTTGCAAGCTGAAGCTGAGCTCCAACCCTAATTTGCTTTCAAGAAAAGTCCATTTCTATTGTGAGCATGTAAGAGTGTCTGTCTATACTAACACTAATTGTGAGTTCTTCCTGTGAATTTCCCCATTTACATAGCAAAGACAGGATGTTCTTTAAGATTTTTTTTCCAGAGAAGGAAATTGAGAATCATTCCATTTGCTGGAAAATCTAGTTGCACCAAAACTTCTTTGTGTTTTGCAGAACAAATTGAGATCCAGAGTTCTTACAAAACTGTATTTACTCGTGGTATGTTAGTGGGAGTATCCTGAGTGTGTCTATTTTGCTTTCCTTCGTGTCTTCAGTAAAAGTCCATAAGGGAGCAGTCTCCCTTTCACTGGTATATATTAGACAAATTGTTTACTTCAAGTATTTTATTACTATTAGATCCCATGCAGTCTAGCCCTTTCTCTATTGGAAGTGTTGCTAGCATCATTCATTTCCCAGAACGTTGTAGAGTTGTTCTTAAAACCACAAGCTGACAAATGGAAACATATTTTTAACGTAGATACAAAATCTGCTTCAATTTTACTAACCACAAATGTTTTCATTTACTAGAATAACACTTCTCCTACTTGTGAATGTTCACTTAAATGACCTTTCCAAAAATGGTGAAATCCTAGCTCCAAGCAGCTATTAAAAGTACCTTCAAGATGTTTTGAGTCATACTGCTTTAGTGGACTTTTCTCTTCTTACTCTTGCTACCATCTGCAGACCTTTCCTGCACAGGAAAACTGGTGAGGTTTTTCACGTGGTTTAGGTTTTTTTGGTTGTTTTAATCAGCAAAGTTAGGTAAATTCCTGTAACTAGTTCTCTTGAACTACTGCAAGATGTGAACAAGACTTAATTTTGCATGTCCTCACTGAGTTTTCAGGAATCAGGTAAACTACCTTTATCATGATTTCTAAAAATTATCAAAACTCTGCAGTACAATTTAATATTTAACAAAACTGCTATTTAAATTCTCTTTTCAAGGAGTAAGTACACAGTAAAATTAATTTTTAATGGTTTAATATATTTGAAAATTATTTATTAGTTTGACAATGTTTTCTTTTCATTTGCTTTTCCTTTATTTATATGGATCTAGAATTTAAAGGGTTTTTTGTTGCTGAGTGTTGGGGGGTTTTTTCTTTTATTTTAGTATAAAGATTTCTGTATAAGCAATACATTTCCTTTAGTCTCTAAATAGAAAGTTAATTTACCATCAAATATGTGCCTGGAGTTTTGGGGGTCACTTTAATCAGAAACAAATGCATATACCCTTGGAGATAGATGGCCTACTGTGTCTTTGTTAGGAAAGCTTCCTTTGGCTTAAAACATTTTTTACTCTATTGCCAAACATTTTAAAGCAGTAGTGTTGATTCTTTATTTTACAGTTAAGTTCTATGTCAGAGCAGTCACCCCTTATCCTCAACATGCAGTGTTGTAACTACATAAAGATCATAAAGGAAGATAGCCAGTGTTTGCATAGTGTTCCTTTGAAATCTGCCTGTTACAAGGAAGAAGATTTTGGTTTCTTTGGGAGGGTGCCCAGCTGGTATCGAAAACAAAATACTGGAATGAGTAACAAAATATTGCAGCAAATATCAACTTTGGGCCAATGTTTATTCCCGTAGTGAGACATGTCATTGTGGTGTAATATTTCAAATATCCCACGTCCAATATGGACCCTGTCAAACTCTTAGAAGTTCATTAGGTTCCCCTTTGTATTCTGAAGTTATATCAGCTTAATTCAAGTCATGAGTAATACTAGTTGTAAACAGTCTCCTCTTGTTGCATGAGTAAAAATGTAGTGAGAGGAAAAAAAGAAGGGTGGTGTGTTGTTTTGATTGTGGTTTGGTTTTTTCCCCCTGCAGGGAAGTGGCACATGTTCTGTGAGAACTTTAAACAGATCTGTGTGGTACATGAATATAACAGTGGCGTATTTATAGCAAGCAACAGAATTTGGTCAAATCAAGCTTGTATACAGGGCTCCAGGGTTTGCATCAGAACCGACAGAGACAGTGATAGTTGTCTTGGCAGGGGTCGGGAAGGGAAGCAGGGCAGGTTTCTTAGCATGGAGGGAAAACTCGGCATTTTTACTGCTTACACTTTAATCTCCAGCATACTTTGGTCTTTCTCCATTGTTAGAAATCCTGTAGTCCACTTATGCAGGACTGTTGGCAATGCATGTTACTTCATGAATAGACAGCTATTAAATGTGCCGCTTTTGATTGTGATTTTGTCCAGAATAATTTGTGTCACTCCAAGTCATTCTCCTCTCTTTACCCAGGATCTATTTTCCTGTGGCAAAGGTATGCTTTGCTTTATACACTTACAAAATTCTCTCAGTGATGCAAGACATGAATAAATACAAAGGCCACTTCAGAAGCTCCTTTTAAAGGCTACTTAGCACAACCTGATACAGATAGTGGCAGGAGATTTTTAAAATCTTTTATATCGCAGCTTTCAAAGAAGTCAGTTCCATTGCCTCATGATTTACATGCAGAGTTCCCTTGTTTTCCTTGATTCCAGCTAAGCCAAGGACCTAACCACCTCTTGTCTGAACTACCAAGCTCTTCACTGAGCATTTGAGACCAAACAAAGTGACAGGTGTGAGCCTATTAAAAAAAAATTACCTCTACTGGTTTTCTGAAGAGATTGAGCATGCCTAGTGTGGATCTTGCATGTAGATTTTACATTTTTGTTCAGTGGGGTTTTTTTAATGTAGTTAGTTACCTTGTCTCACGTGTTACATTGCACCACCATTCAGAAGGACTGGGCTCTGGGAAGCTTTTTAAAAAGGAGCTCAAATTGTACGGAAATTGAGGAGGGGAGTGCAAAATATGGCTCACACTTCCAAAAGTCCAATAGGATTAAATTATATTTAAAAATAATATTTTTATTCTCTCTAAAAATGAACCATGTTTAAAAATAAACCGAGTTGATTTATTTCTATCATTCTTCTAGTCACCTTCCAGTCTCTGCATTGCACCATGCTCCTCCACGTGAATTGTTTCATTTTTAATAATCTGGTTGGGCATACCCAAACTACAGCTCTCAAAAACAGCTATGCTAAGATATTATTCTCTCTTTTTACTACAGTAAAAATGCATTCAAGACTTCAGCACATTTAACAGCATATTGTCTGCTGAGCTGCTTAAGCAGTTAACATTTCTTGTTTGCAGCAGGGTCCCAGTTTGCCCTGAGGTATCAGACCACGCCTGACAAGTTATAAATTTGGTGATTCATAAGGTGCAGCTAACTGGGGGGTTGGGAATGTCTAAAGAAGCTAATCCTGTTTGATAAACAGTGGTAGTCATCAGCTAACAAAGCAAAAGTATGCTCACTGTGAAAGGTAAATGTTTAATAGAAACTTCATCTCCATTTACTTAAAGGCCAGGTTTTTGAAAGGTATTTTCTTTTTCAGCTGTTACTTAGAAGGAAAAAAGAAAAAATTCCATGGCTCTGTGCTTGGGCACTCTTACCTCATTTTCCTTTCCTATCTTCAAATTTTCAATATGTCATTTAATAAATTCCTTTGGATTTTTTTATATGCCATTTGTAGTTTCAACACTGTTTTCAAGCTTCCTTGTCCTGCCAGGTTGTATAGAGATTTGGAGGAGGCAGGGGTTGTTTTTCAGTGCATTCTTAATGAGGGATTTAATCTATTTCTTAATAAAACAGTGTTCAATGCATTAAAATACAACCAAAGGCTTGCAAGCCTTTACTTGTTGACTGAAGTTAAAGGCTTATTTATATGGAGGTTTCATGTCAGCTGTCTGATTGATGCTTGTTTAAGTTTTTGTACAAATTGTATTTCAAGTAGCAATTTAAATATTTTTGTACACTGTTAGTACATCACCACATGCAGCAAAACCACAAGAACCTGAGGTACTCAAATATCTTTGAATAAAACAAGTCATTGGATCACATATAAACAGATACAAATATAGAGGGGGGGAATTGCAAGGTGCTAGAAGTCTGTGTACTGTATAAGTATCTAAGATACCAAATAGATAAGACAGTAGCAACAGTGAAAGAAAACATAAGCAAAGCCAGTCTCTTCAGTCCATAAATGAAGGTTAAGGCATGCAGCTCCTCTTTGCTCTGACAAAACCCAGCAATGGAGACAGGCAGCTGTTTAACAACTGCCTTTGCAGCAAGCGTAGCTGCCTGTTCCTGTAACTGCTGGTAGCACTGTGTTAATGCAGAAATCTCTTCACTGTGAAGGTGGTGAGGCACTGAACAGGTTGCCCTGAAAAGCTGTGGATGCCCCATACTTGGAAGTGCTCAAGGTTGGATGGAGATCTGAGTAACCTGGTCTAGTGAAAGGTGTCCCCATCCATAGCAGGGGTGTGGTAAACAGATTATCATTAAGGTCCCTTCCAACTCAACCATTCTGTGATTCTGTTAAAATGGAGGATTATTTATATTATATATTATAGTACTTTTCTGCTGTCTTGGGATGAAGCACTTTATTACAAATTAGTGTTTTGTATAAACTGCATTAGACCTGGTGTGAAAATCATAACTTAAACATGTGCTGGGGATTGGCTGGTTTTTTTATCTTTTACTTATGTTGCTTTAGCATACTGTGTTTGGGTCCTGATTGCTAATAACCAAAGGATGATTGTTCCTTGCTAATTACCTTTACTGAAGTAACAGCTGGGCTAAGTGATGCAGTGACATGTCTAGGTCAGAATGAGCTATAGCCTTGCTGGTGAGATTTCTGTAGAGAGATTAGAGAGATAGCCTGTAAACGGCCAAAACCAAGAAAAGTGAGTTGCTTCTTGAAGCACTGCCTCAGGGGAAGGAATACTTAAAATATATACAGATAATGAAAGGGAAGAGCTCAAGAAATGGTAACATTAAAGAAGGCCTAGGGCCAATACAAGAGCAAGTTAGTTGCTAAGTTACGAGGCAATTTTGGACAGCAGCTATGAAGGCAAGGATAGTTTAACAGGTCTGTGCTAAAGTCCCCGTGTTCAGAGATTATATGGAAGCATTATGTCAGCATCAAATCATCACACACAGAGTGCAGCAATTCTGTTCCTGGGAAAGATACCTGCACTCCCAGGGAAAAGACTGCCTTGCTTTCCATTCCACATAGGGCTGGGAGAGCTGGGCAGCACCTGCCTTTATGCCTTGCTCAGTCCCACCCTCAGATGAGTCCTTCAAATTCCAGCTCCTCCTAGGATAATTATACAGGAAAATCCAGCTTTTGGGAGCAGGGAGGTAGCTCCCGACCGCTTTTCATAGCACTTCCTACCAGGTCTGCAAGTACTTCCAACCTCTGCCCTCTAAGAAGAGATTCCAGCCTGCCTGAGGATGAGAAACAATGGTCCTTGGCATAATCTTTTCTGCAGTGGGGATGAAATAGGGCTATTGAATGGTAAAAAGAGACCCTTCTCTTCTGCTGGGATCCCAAGGGCTGAAGGGCTTTTCTCCCAGAATGGATTCTAGCATTTCCAAAGACAAAGGATGGTGAATTCAGTAATGAGTCCCTAGTAGCCAGCATAATAGATTCACTCTATTTAAACTTTGTCCCGAGAGACCTCTATGTGGGTTGCTTTTTTTTTAATTTGTGGTCTCTGCTACCGCAGAGCTCAGATTGATGGAAGTGCTCATCAAATATGTAACTGGCACTTGTGATGGAGATTGATAAGTATGGCTAAGTACAGCTATGTACAGAGACTTTGTTCCTTGCACTGATGCTGTGGACTGACATAGGCTGTTGGCAGAATCTTGATTTTATTCTTTTTGCTATGGGATAAATGTTAGTCAGCTAGACAGACTTATGAAGCCACATTTGATCTGTATGACAATCATGATTCTTTGAGCTCTTTCCCTAGTACATCCAATTTCATTTACTGTGGATTGCTACCTCCTCTCATTCAGGGAACTGTTCAAATAATACAAAGGAAAGAATACTTGGAAATGTAAAAGGAAAATTGCACAAAAAGTATAGCTTTATAATGAGTAGATTGGGCCAGAGTAATGTGGCAGCTTTCTTTGGTAATAACTGTGTAATAGACTTTCTAGGCAAAAGAAACACAATGGATCTAATAGATCTTGACTACAGGTTCCACATAATCTAACTTGAAGGAGACACAAAGATAATGCTGTTAAGAAGTTACCTCGTGATGGCAAGACAAGAAGAGTTGTGTTCACTGCTGTTCAAGCAAGACCAACTCAAACTGTAAGTGTTCTGAAGAAGGGCTACCAGGCTGTTCAGAAATATTATTTATTTACCCTAACAAATGAAAACTGAAGTCAAGCTGACTCTGGGAATGCTCTCACAGATGCTATGTAAGTAGCAAACATAAGAAAAAGGAAAGAATTATTTAAGGTGAAGGACACAGACTTGCTGAAAGTACACTTAGGGTGGAAATTATATATTCCTGACCATCAGGGAATTCAGGATTTGGATTAGGAGTCCAGTAGAAGCAGCAAGAAGAGATGTGGCTGGAAAACTTGTGTGAACCAACAGTCACATTGTACTGTGTTGTGCTTGTGTTAGCAAAGACAGGATGCCATAGGGAACTTACCTCTGTTGTATGTTTATATAAACACTGGAGGGAAATGCTTTTTATTTTTTGGCTATCTGGAAACTTTTACCAGAGCTGTAATACAACATTATACCCACTGGTTCAAATGTCAGGACTATGTCAGCATTTTTTTATAGTAACTTCAGTAGATCAAAAAACACATGTCATGCCCTAGTGTTCAATGAGTATGAAAAATGTGATTTTTAAAGGCTTGGGGTTTTTTTAGTCTTCTAATCTTCTGCCAATGCATCTAAGATAATTTACTATAAAACTCAAGACATCACTAATGGGCTATTCTCCTCAGTATAAAATGAGTTTGAAAGGGGAAACATCTAGATTCTGAAGTGTGCTATGCCTTATTTTGATCTTGAAATGATCTTTTAAATTTCTTTAGAGATATTTATATATATATATATGTACATCTAATTACAAAACAGCTAAAGACAATTTGTCCTTCAATTATCCTCCCTTCCTGCAAGGTTCTCAGTAGTTGAACAAGCACAGAGAGAGTCTTTAGCCTGGGTGCTCTCTGCCTCACCACACCTTGACAGATCCTCTCCCCTGCTCCCAGAAGTCCAAAGGTGAAAAAGGGTAAATGCGTGTGAAATGTGTGTGTGTGTGTATAAATATATATATATATATGTATATACACATGCAGGGAGGGCACAGAAGGACACGTCTTCCCTGTTATACATTCATTGTGCCCAGCCTTAGTATTTGAACAGAGTTACTTCTGAACACACAGCCCTGGTTCAAAAAAAGGGGTTTCCCACAGTGCTATGAAAAGTTGTTTCTTGATGCGTCGGAATCCAAGGCTCACAAGCAACTTGGTTGTTTTACAGCCTTCTTGATCTCCCCCTATGATTTGCATGTCCTGTTCCTTATTCAACCCAAAACTGCAGACACCTCATTTCACCACAGCCTTAGTGCCTTGCCCCACTTCAGTCTGGGCACCTCCAAAGGGTACTTCTGCTGCTCCCTGCTGTCCTGGTCCTGCACTGCCTCTTGCTGGAGATGGGGGGGGGGGACAATTCTAACAGCTGGCCTCAGCCAAACTAAAGCTGATGGGAAGTTGCAGGCATTTTGAGGAGAACACATGAAATGGAAGCCTTTTCTTGTGTCTTGATGACACAAGTAACCTCTGCTCCTTTTCCGTTCACCAACTCCAACTGCTGGTCACCATCCAGCTCTCGGATGTTGCAACACTGCATTGCAAGCCTCTGTGTTCTCATCCTTTGTTCCGAAGCCCCACTCCTGCTGGCAACACCATGTCTTGCCTCTGGCAAAATGACACACATCTGCTGCTCCTCAAGGGCTGTCTGTCATCCTGCCCTCCTCCATGAATAAAAGAGTTATCATAACCAAGATTTTCAGGTGTAATGGGAAGAGGAAATTAAGTGATTTGGGAGGTGCAAGCTTTCAGCTTGCCTGTCCTCTGATATTATTTTTTTTAGTTTTCCTGAGGAGAAATAGATAAGGTCCCTTAAAGCAGGTTCTTAGTTGGCAGCTTTGTGCAGGAGCTGTGGGAGTGTGTATAAAAGAAACTGGAATAAACAACAAAACCAAAACATAAGGTCACAATTCAGGCAAATATGCCAGAGGGAGCACTAGGAGCAGACGATGTTTATTGCCCAATGTAGTCTAAAGTCCAGGCAGTGTGAGAATGCAGTCCAATGGAGCTCTCCTGAAGCTGGAAATGGAGATGTGTGCAGAGAGCAGGCCATAGAGGAGGCAGTATGTTTTTCTTTGAAAAGGGTCAATAATGATTGTGAAGTAGGCTGGAAATATTTTGTCATATGAAAGGTGTCAATGTTAGCAGCAGAATAAAAGCTTTCACACATTTCTTTATTAAAAAAAAAATGAATCAGACATTAACCATTAGTGTGAGACAGCAGGTCAGTCACCATTTCATACACAAACTATTGCAGCTGAAAATGACTGTGGGAAAACTTCTTAATTAGCCCTGTCGGTGTTTTTTGTTTTTTAAGAAGAGAATAGTAGCTGAACTTCTGAATCTAGTTTCCTGTGGAAACTAAGCTTACACAATCAGTGTTTGTCCTGTACCCAATAATTTTTGTAACCCTCTGGCAAATCAGGTTTTGACTAACGTTGAAAGAGTGATAGTGTTGGACATGATTATGTTTTTTTAAACATTTTGTGAAGTCTGGCAGCAGGATAAGGGACAGAGTCAAGTTACTGCCCTGACTGAAGAAAAGGCTCTCAGCCATTATGTGTTGGTCCCAGCCAGCTGGCCAGGCAGCACACACGTGCCGACAGTGAGTATATTTGTAGCTCCAGACCAGCCACACTTTGTTGTCTCTTGGTAGTGGCAGGGTGATTGGAGGCATGAGGAGAGCTGGTATTATTGTGGTGAAGAGAAAGAGATGTGGGACAAAGGACTCAAATCCGTAGGAAATCAGGCTTCGTTAGCTGCTCAGGAACAACATGTTTGTCTAACAATAGCTTTCTGCCCAAGCACATACGTCAGAGCCAGATTAGATTTCTATTTGCATACCTCCTTACCTTTCTCGGGAATGCCTCCGGCATAAAACTCCTCAATTTCTCTTTCTTCCTTAAGGCATGGGTCTCCTGGAAAGTGATTGTAAAAGTTGAAACTTATTTCTTAATAGATTTATTACTTTGTATCCTTAAAGTCATGAACTGCCTTTAATAACCACGTGAAATGTTTGCTGCATTTTTTTTAATCCTCTTGGCTCTTCAGAAATAACATGACAGAGAGAGAGAGAGCAAATGAACTGGATGCAATTACATTTTGTAAACAGGCACCGAGAGAAGAACCTGAAAACAGCATTGTTGTGCAATGTAAACAAGGCATAAACTTGTCCTACTGAACCCTAGTAGCTAGTGATCTGAGAGGGAAAGAATCCAATGGATTTCTGAAGCATAGGGATGAGCCTGTAGTACTGACAGGAAGAACAGGATTATTTTGTTTCCTTTAGAACTGAACACATTTTGCACTTACTCGTTGAAATAATAAGCATGGAAAAAAACAACCCACAAGAAAACTTCAACAGCCACGGTACAAAAGAATGCTGTAGTATCTGAGGGAGTTTTTAACCTGCAGGGAGAGAGAACAGGAGCTGTGCTCTTCTTTCTGTCTTACGTAGTCTAAGGCCTGCATTATTCTCATTATAATGATATCAGCGTTTCTAAATAAAAGTGGCAATGCCTAGATTCCACAGGGATGTGTGTCACAGAAATGCATGTGCTAGTAATTAAAACAGAGCATTCAAATATTACTTCATATTCAGACAAGAATCTTTTTATGCAGTTTTGTAATAAAAAAAAAAGGAAGCTAGAGCCAATTTGAGAGCAGCATTAATACACCGCACAGCCACTGACACAGCATGAGACCTTGTGCACTATTGCCACGAGCTACACTGAAGAAGTGTTTTCAAATTCTAGGTACCATTTAGGAAAGTTCTTAAAGAAGTCCATTCAAACCCCAGCTCTAAGTTCCCACTGCTAAGTAACCACTTAGAAAATTCATTCCAAAGAAAAACTCGTCACCTAGAAAGCAAATGAGATACAATTACAATTAATCAAATACTTCTTTAGTAGATCCTACCACTAGGCCACTCAGTATGCAGCCATCGATATTCGCCTTTTCAGGGACAAGTATTTGGTGCTTCAAGGGGAAAGAAAAAAGGCACAAAGAGGTAACTGGGCTGTGCTGCACTTCATGGGGTAGGGGATAGTCCTTCCTGATCCCCCCATGGACAACGGGTTTGTGAAAAGACATACAGAGCAATTACCCTAATCACAGTCTTAGCAAATGCGATTAATGATCAAACAGTTTTCCAATGTTTTGGCAAATCCTGTCTTAGTGTTATTTGCCTTGAATTCCTCCCACTGCAATAAGCTGTGTAAGTTGACAAAATGCAAATTCAAAAAGCACTACCTTTTTTGTCCCAGGGGTGCTATAGCTTGATTATACCCAACCTACTCTTTAGTAGCTGACCTAATTTCTTCTGTTGTTATAATTTTAGAAGGAAGTTTTTACAGGCTCTTTGTACATGATACGGATTAGTACTCCAAGGTATCTTGGCCAAAAAAGAGGATGAAAAATAGTCTTTTGTTCCCAGCCCATTGTTGGTTTAATTTAGTCAGGTGTGTCTAGTGGCGGAACAGAGGAGTCACATTTTAAGCCTTGCTGATTTTGCTCCCAACTTCCCTTTATGTGTTCTGAGGCTAAAATAAAGCTTGTGTTGCATACATAGTGTGGCTGAAGAATTAGCTTCACTCATCAGCTAGAGCTGCCAAGGAGTCAAACCTAATGGATTGGCACTTCACAATCTTGCAGCTCAGCTCTGCTTTCAAAACAAACATCTCCAGTGTGTCATGAAAGAGTAAAATACACTCACCAGGCAAGGCCTGCATCCCAATAATGTGGCTGCACGAGTCTTAGGCTGAGGCAAGGGGATCCTGCTAAAAGCAACACTTTGCCCCGAGCAGTAGTGAAGGGGATGGGGTTTGCCTCATACAATTTTTGCAGTAACTTGCTATAGTCTGTTGATATTTGCTCAGTCACACCTGGTCAAACAGGTTTACATTGTCTCCTGCCTCATCATCTGTTTCTTTTCTTTCTTTCTTTCTTTCTTTTTTTTTTCCTGTGGTTTGATTTGGTTTTTTTTAACTTTGTTAAACAGTTGTGTTAGAATTGTTATCAGAAAGTATCAACATGATAAAAATAGAGTGGGCTTCAGAGGCCTGTCCTGCATTCAGACATAACTGCCTGAGATCACTTGCTTATGATATATGTTCATTAAGTAATTAATACATATGACTGAGTGCAGAGCAGAGCATTAGAGTCTTCCCAGCCCTACACTGTGTGGCTCAAGTAACTATATTTTTCTATCATGGCACGTGCCTAGTGAGAAATCAGAAAGTGGTTTTTGCATGGCACGAGCTGAAAACTTTCCCCTTGCTCACAAGGGGAGAAAGGCTGACTTGCAGCAATTTTTAATCCAGGAATACAGACTCTGTGGAGATGAGCTCTCTTGAATAGCTGTGACAGCAGTGCTAATTAAGATTAATGCATTTTTGGACCAAATAAATGGCACATCAGGGAGAGTAGGAGGTCTGGATGGAGGCTGCAGAAAGTGTGGATGAGTAACTTGGGTTATTGTACTAACAAGATTATGTTTTGCTTCGAGATCTACTGTAGAGAGAACCTGAGTCATTTTGTCTTGGCCTATGTCATGGGGAGGAGGAGGCTAAGACTTAATGACCGAAATAGCTGTATTGCTGCCAGGGCGTGCCTTGGTTCCCTGGGCACCCCCTCACAGCTGTCTAGAAGAGTTACAGGGAACATTTCCTTTTAGACTTCTCTATGTCAGTGTTCTCTCACCAAGCATCTCCAAGACCTCCCTTACCTTCAGGCAGTGCCCTGCACACCCTCCAGGCTTTTTGGTGTCTCCATTGATGCTTGGTGAGATTGCTTTTTCCTGGGATCCAGCCTGGGAAGTGTCTGACAGGGTTTGCAGGGACCCCTCTGCCTCCCACCCCACTTTCTCTGGGCTGTTACTTTCATTCCCAAAGCTGGGGACTTTCCAAGCCCCCTGCTACAAGGGAACCTCTCTGCACTGCTGGGAGCCCCCCCTCCGAGGAGCACAGCTTTCCTCTTCCTACAGGCATTGCAATTCTATCAGCCCCTGCTGAGCCAGTGTTTGATTTCCCTGCTTTATCTCCGAGCACCGAGTAGAGCATTTCATATCTACAAAAATGTGTGTATTATATATCCTCTTAGAGTGATATAACATAGACTGGTGTAAGTCCCTTTTATACAGCTTATCAGACACCTTCATAGGGAATTAATTTATTGTGTTTTAATTATATTGATGTAGTTGCAGCAATACATAGCTCTCCATGTAAAAATAGGATGAGAAAAATCCCCTAGGTAAGAACAATTTAGCTGGTCAGTTTTAGAAGAATCTTCACATGCCTAACTTCTGTTTCACGAATCCTGCAATTTTCTGTTTGCCTTGATGACGACTTCCATCTCCAAGTGATAGAGGAGCCACTAAGGAGAGGTGCTGTGCTGGACCTTGTTCTCACCAAAAAAGAGGGTCTAGTGGGGAATGTTGAAGCCCAATGGCAGCCAGGGCTGCTGGCACCACTGAATGGTGGAGTTCAAGATCCCTAGGACAGCAAGGACAGAGCAAAGCAAGCTCACTATCCTGGAATTCGGGAGAGCAGACTTGGGCCTTTTCGGGGATCTGCTTGGTAGAGTATCATGGGATAAGGCTCTGAAGGGAAGAAGGACCCAAGGAAGCTGGTTAATATTCAAGGATCACCTCCTCCAACCTCAGGAGTGATCCATCTCAAAAAAGAGGAAGTCCAAGAAAGAGGAAGTCAGCAAAAAATGTCAGGAAGCCTGCCTGAACTGATGAAAAACTTGGTTTAGTAGAAGGTGTTCCTGCCCATGGAGTGGGGTTGGAACTCAATATTTAGGGTTTCTTCCAACCCAAACCATTCCATGATCTAGCTCCATGCATGACTAAAGTAACTGCATCATTATATTTGTCTAACTCCAGCCTTCTCCACCGCTCCCCTTTCCTCAGTTATCTCCAGTCTGCCATCATTCAGACTTTGTGCCCCACTAGCACAAAGCGCTAAGGTGATGTTTGTTACAGATGTGCTCTGTATGGATGCATTTCACAGCTCACTTGTTCTGTCGGAATTCAGGTGTGATGCAGATTTAAAAATTTGAAGGAGAGAGAATGCATCTTCAAGTGTATCTAAACCTGTGTTTAGCCTTGCTCATTGCTTTTAGTATTAGGCAGAACTGCCAGTAGAGTTTTTATGGGACTGGTTGTACCCCAAAAATATAAGCATTCTTATGGCTTATAGTAGTGGTGGCAGAGCTGCATCTACAGAGTATCAGGATCTGGGGCTCCCAGCTTGCAAAATTACTTTAGTTCCCTTCTAACCCAAACTATTCCATGGACAACTGGAATCTGCGGACATTAATAGAACTAAGAACTGTGCAGAGGATGAAGCCCTAAAGAAAGCACTGGGCAGAAATTCAAACAGACTATGGAATTGCTGGGGTGGACAAAAACGCTGTTAGCCTTGTAAGTTCATCTCATTAATTTTCTTCCTTTTTCAGTTCAGTGAAACCACAATTTCTATCCCCCATGACATCCTTTAAAATATTTTAATGTTTGTGTCACTGCACTCCAGGCAGCTAATAGATTCTTCCACATATTTGTGATTGCTTGACTTTCATCAATTTACATTTATTTGTTCATGTTATTTTAATCCCTCAGTGGGGGGAAGTAAAAAATCAACAACCACTAAAACTATTTCTGTCAGTTTTATCAAATTGTTCTTTAATCAATATTGGGCATTTTTTCTTTCTTTTAAACTGCTAAAAAAAAACCATCCAGTTTCCTAGCTAGTTTCTTCAAATCTACCTGAAAGAGACAGGGTGGAGAGGGAGGACAGATTGCCCAAGTTTTATGTTTGTATTATAGCTATTCAGGTGGAATGAAAATGAGTATTTAAAAAGGAGTGGCAACAGATTTTTCAAGGATTAGTGTTTATATCACAGATAAAGCAGATGGACACAGACACGGCATGATAAGAAGTAAAAGTGGTCAGAAGTGGGTGTGACTGTGAAGGAGGAAGAAAATTAAAAGTTGAATGATGGTAAAAGAGAGTCGGGGAAGGGACTTAAACCAATGAGAAAATGGGTAAGAATAAGTGTACCAACTTCTGTTTGTGATATGGAGGAAGGGGATATTAAGGATGTCTCCCATAAGGATAGAGGGGGGAAGAAAAGGCAGGGAACATACAAGAATGCTGTGACTTCGAGAGAAAAGATTGCAAAGCCTGGGCATGGTCTGTCTACCTTGAGGCAGGACTGACTTTGATTCATTCAAGCAACAGGGTAGGACAAAAGGAAGAACAATGCTTAAAAAGAGACTAGAGGAATTGGATTATCACTTCAGGGGACTCCTTGGAAGTTCAGCATCAGCTGTATGAAAGTTGGATTGGCAAAGACACTTCTTCAAGAAGACATGATGGCTACAATGTAGGACTGGATGGATGGAGAGACCAAGATAAACACACATGTCACTGGTGCCAATGTGACTGGGTACTGATAAACCAGGAAAGGCAGACAAGGGAAAGCCTGCTGAGATTTCCAAAGCAAATGGGAAGGAAAAAGGAAGGCTCAGCTGTCAAAAGGGAGAAGCAAAGATGGAGTTGTGAAAGCCAAGGAGGGAAAGGGTTGAGAAGAAAAAAAGTTGGCAGAGAGATGACAGAAGTAAGGGACAGGTATCGGTGAAGATATAAAAAAAGACAACATGATTTAAGGGGGCAGAAGTCATGAGAGCCATTTCAGTAGTGCAATGAGAGAAGATAGCAGAATGTCAGAATGCAAGACAGAGTAGAAAAGAAGCTTGGAAATCTCTGTGTGTGAGTAGTGGTTTAAGTAAATCTTGGTAAGATTTGAGCCAGGGAAATGAGGGAATGTTGTGATTATTGAGAATAAAAATGTGCACACTGAAGGACAGAGGGAACAAGACAGAGAAGTGTTATGAGCATGCAAAAGAGAGGTGGTATGAATATCAGTATGTTCAGGAATTGGTTTATGCAGTCTTGCACTGTGAAGAGAACTCATAGGAGAAAGCTTGCTAGCACAGGTAGGGAAGATTTTTTCAGAGATTTTTCCTTCCTCTGTCTGAAACCTGATGGATGTACATGGATCCTTTAGCATCAAGGCTGGTTTTCAGACAAACCAGCAAGATGGAAGGGAATAATTAACCATAAGTAGAGAGAGTTAAGGGAAAGGAGGGAAAGACTTTGGTTGAGAATTATGGAACTATCTAATTAGCCTAACTGGCATCCATCATCTACCATTTCCTACAGCATCACCACTTCCCAGCACCCACTGAAAGTCTGTGTAATGACAAGTGGGATTCAGGTCACTTGAAAGACCAGCAGCTGTACCTGCTGACTTCCAAGCTTATCCTCATCTCTCTTGTCAAAGATAAGAAGCAGGAAAAGAAAAACCGGTTTTCAAAGTTGGGGTCAGCAGAGATGAGTACACCATTTACATTTTAGTTTATTAGTGTGGGCTAGCTCAGCAGGCAGTCTAGAACACTGATAAAAGATTCCGTAAGCAAAAAAATAGGGTCAGTGAATGCAAATAATTTTTCTCCCTAAAGTAAATGAAGCACTTTTGGTGGGGGGACATTGAGGGGGGTGTCATATTTCATTTCAGTCAGGAAATACAGACATAGGCTGAAAAAAGGCTCCTGATATTCCACCAAGAAAAAAAATTGTGAAAATAGAGGTTCGTCTGGGCCCCATTGTGGTCGTATAGTCCCGCTCCTAGGTAGTGCCTGCTGTATTGGGTCTACATGTTCTCCCACTGTTTTTAATCTGATCAGCTCACAGAGCTGGCTCCATTCCTCGTTTCTGGCACAGAAACACTCTGTTAGCCCTCTGTAGAAAGGGAGACGTTTTACAGATTGGATCACATAATCTAAAACATAATCGCTCTTCCCTTTTTACCCCACATTTCCCATTAGCTCAAGCACACATTTCTGTCTCTCCCTTCCCATAAAGTAGCACTGAGTTACTGAGTGCAGGATATCTCTTCATGGCTGTGTGGTTGTGGAAGCCATCGGGCACATGTGTTTGAGGGGTGCTAGCACTGAACATGCCTTACTGAGGCAGCTCAAGGAACACACAGATCTGTGCAAAATAATCACTAGCTATTGTGTTTTGCCTTGCCTGAGGCTTCTGAGCTTTTTTAGGGCTGGGATCAGAGACTTGGAGGCCTTCTGCTCTCCTCCAAATCATAGGAAACTTACTCTTTAGTTTGAGTTGGATCTCACAGGTAAAGCAACATGCTATGAAAGGAGGGTTGTTTTTTCTGTTCTGCTCAAGCTTTCTGTGCCTCTGAATGCACCCCCAGCCTGTCAGGCCCACAGTGGGATTAAACACCTCGTCTCATCTGATCCAATAATTACTTGCTGCCAAAAGGGGTGATCCCACTCCACCTCCTCCCCAGCCATGTACCCCAGCAGCTTCCCTTCCTGCGGCACTGAAGCTCATCTAGTATCACAGAAAGGATTTCAAGGGACCTAATCCAGTAGAAAACTAACTCTGACACAGAGGGTGAGCAGTATTTTTACTGGATTGGCTGGAGGAGCCATCTCAGCACAGGATCACATAAGCACAACCTGGGGGAGGCAGGACTGCCCCATGTGGCGTCAGAGAGCTGTGAGAAAGGCTTGGCCATATCATCACACCATACCCCCTCAGCATTGAAGAATCCATGCTTAATGCTGTTTCATGCTCCACATCCGAGAAAATTCTTCCATTCCTCTCTCCTGGACATTAGGTAAACTAGGCAAAACTGATTAATCCTCCAGACATCTGACTTTCCAGACACGGTCCTATTTTGAATGGGAACACTTGACTTTCACTAAATCTCTGCTTTCTCATCCCTGGAAGGTGAGTGATATGGATCTGACAATTCAAATCCACATCCACCAGTACATTCAGCAACTCACCAATTTCTTACCTTAAATCAGAATACAAAAATTTACACACAGTCTCCAAATTGTCACAGACAGACATGATGAAGAATCTACACATTGACCCAGAGGATGTGTTAATTTTTCCTGATTATATTGGCTCTGGTACCAGAACAGGGATAAGCAGGTACTGAATTGAGATGAATTTACATCTATTTTATATTGAACTGACAAATGTTTCCGTTTCCAGCACTATTATAAAAATTAAAATATATAAAATACGCATGTGTTGTATTCTGATTTATTGGCCTTAAAATAATCAGGTGTTTTAACCCTTTGAAGAAATTTCCCTTAGAAAATTTTTGTCACTCTCTACTCTGGCTTGCAGAGTACCCTTTTCTGAGTATCTTCCTCTTTTCTTTTCCATCATGCTTTATCTTTTGGGACAGCGCTAAATCCAAATTTCATCAACGTGTATCCAGGGCTAAACAGCCAACTTACTGTCTTCTAATTTTTAACTTTGTGGATCTTGGCTCTGTAATCTCAGGCAAGAAAAGTTAAAAGTATTGTACGCTCTAGTCTTTTGCAATGTACCGTGCATGAACATAATAATTTTACTTGGATACAACATAGATCTAAGATAGAAAACCTGGTAGAATATTTGTGAAATGAGAATTCTGTCTTTAGTTATGGTAATTAAAAGCACATTTGTGAAACTGAAGGTGTTCTGTTGTCTTGGCTTATATCATAATGCTATAATACCTGTGCAATATAACACAACTACTTTTGTAATAATTTGATTTGTTTTTGTCTAAACTTCAAATAGTATAACAAAATATTCTGGGTAAATAGATGTGCTTAGAGAAATCTTACATCTTTACATATCTTTTAGACATAGCACTGTATGTTCATTTGGAAAGGAAAATAGACAACTATTCTCTAATCAACACCTATTAACTCTGTAAATTTACTTGGAGAGATACTCACATGTCTACAGAAAAGAGCCTCCTCCTCTCCAAGGAAGTTATACCATCACTGTGTCCCACAGGAAAACTTGGGCTATGGGGCCTTGGCAGCATGGCAAAGTGGATGTATTTCAGACCAACACAGAAATTTGCTCGGTGACTAAATGTGTGGGGTTTTTTTCACAGGATGAGAGGAATGTTTAAATAATGGTCTGCAGAGGCAGTGCTGCACACCTCGCTGCCTGTGGCCACCTCAGCGGGTGCTAGGTGACTTGGAGTGACTTCTGCTACCTCGCTTGCAGCAGCTCAGACAGCTTTGAATGAATCACAGGATTTCAAGAATTAGCAACAAACCTTGTCACGTGGGCAACTCGCAGCACAGGAGCTGTCAGAACAATACAGTGACTAAGGAAGCTGATGTGATCCCTGGATGTAGAACACCTTCCGTAGGAGTAGAGAGGTGATATTACAGTAACATTAAGGGAATAATGTGTCTTGTTCTGGTGCCCACGCTTGAGAAAAATTATGTTGACAATTCAGGCTTCACAAAGGAGTAGTAAGAGTTACATGATATCTAAGCAAAGCTGATTTAGGGCAGAAGACTTACAATCAGTCTCTTTATTGAAAAGGAGACTAAGAGGAAACCTGGTGACGAACAGCAGGTTGTGCAGGTTCTTAACTGCAAGGGGCTCTGTCATCCTACAGACAAAAAATATAGCCACATCCCATAGCAAGTGAAAGCTAGAAATAATGTAGATAGAGTACTTCAGGGTAAAGATCAATTAACTTCATCACAGTATTGTGCTTGGACCATATTTTGGCTTAACAGCCCCAGGACCCCTTTTAATTACGATGGCAAAAGTGTCAGAAAATGTGTGCAGGAATAATTGAGATGATACGCTGTGCAAATAGGGCCAAATGAAACTTCCCTCAGAGAACTTGAAAGTGCTGACTGGGACATCTGCACTTAAACAGCTCTTCAGGGAGGATTGCACAAATCAAGGGCTCCTTTGCTGCTATGGGCAGTTCCAGGAGACACTGCTTATGGCCTTCCCAAAAGCACGACTGTGACATTTCTGCCATGTTAGCCTGTAAAGCAATAAGGCATTCATCCTCAAATTCCTCCTCAGTGCTGGATTCAGGGGTCATTCGTGTATTCGGGGAAAAATACTCCTCTGCTTCTCTCCATTAAAATCAATGAGTTTTCAGGCTGTCAAAAGATAAATATAGAGTTCAGGCTTTTTGAATGCAGCAAGTAGCCTACAGACTGTGCCTAGGTGAAGAGCCGGTGCAGATCTTTCTTTCATTTCTTTGACTTCCCATCAGTTTATTTCATGTTGTCTATTTAGATGCTAAGTGCTATAAAGCGCGAATTGTCATTTCTTTGTATGTAGCGTTGATGTAGTGTTTAGCACAGCTGAAGCCTGTCTTGATTGGGAGTTCTAGATGCAACCTGAATGCAGATAATAGAAATTTATAATAAGACTTGAATTAATGCTTAGTCTCCCATGCTGTATAATTTGACATCAGTGCTGCTTTTTTACTGTGAGCATTTACAGAAGTTACAGTCTTTCCAAGAGGATTCATCAAATGCTGTGGTAGAAGGATTCTGTGCTTTATCTCATAGAAAATATTTCCAGAAGTGGACTGTTTCTTTTCCATGATCATGTGCTCAGAGAAGAGCAGAAGAAACCAGTATTTGCTAAGCAGCAACTAATCTGAATCTAAGTAAGGACTAGGTAAGGACTGAAATGCAAATTTAAAATAAAAACAACTTTTAGCTTATATGGACAACTCACCAAGTCCTTGGGTGCCTGCCCTCAGCTCTCTGTACGTGGGTAGTTGCTATCAGGTTCTAGCTGAAATTCAAATCAGTTTCAGCATTGTTGCTGTCTCTTCTGATTGACTGTGTCCAGACACTTAGCTGGTGGGAGGCACAGATGAGCAAAGCAGGAAGGAAGGACCAAATGTTTTCCAACACATGCTAGGCTATTCAGAAAAATGTTACGGATGCAGGGGCCTGACATTGGACAAGCACTGGGATTCCCAGTGACCTGCCATGGAGCTCTCTGTCAGGAGAGAGAGACCTCTTTTTTTATTAGTGTTAGAAGCATGAGGACCAGACAGCAGTTGAAAATCACAGTTCAGCTGGCTATCAGTGCTGAGCAGCAGCAGAAGCGCATGGAAAAATTCTGGCTGACTCATCTCTAATTCATCTGGCATCCCAAGGAACATGTGTGCTGGAGCAGGATCCCTGGTGCTCCTGCAAGGGAGAGGCCTGCTACCTCGGTGTGAAGTGGGCAGCCACCAGCTCTCTTTCACCCAGGTAACCCCGCAGTCCCCATGGCGGGGGCTGGTTTCCCTCCTGCAGCACAGGGCTGGGAGTGGAGTCCTGGGAGTCTTGTGCTTCATGAGGATGCTGCTGTGGGGAAGGGTCAGTTATCCCACACCCTGGGATAACGTGTGCAATGATTTGAGGAATCCATCCCAGCCAGTTCAGCGTGCGGAGCTGCACAGCTCTGTGTCTGTGTGACATAAACTCTGCTTCGAGGGACTCTGCTCTTGGTGTACAGCCTCCTGCTGGGCTGGGTTGCCAAGTGCTTCCGGCAAAGGGCTGGTCAGGTGTTACTAAACCTTAATGATCTGTTCACACAGAACCCAAAATGTAGGCAGCTGCTACCCAGGGCAAAGTAGTTTTTAAACCTGACCTTCAGCTTGGTGGTAGCTAAGCAACATATTCCATATTGAGGGATTTCAGTCACATGATGAGGTTATTTTGAAAGTATGACTGGCCTGAAGAGACGAGTAGAAAGTATTGAGGGCTGTTTGAAAGAAAAACAGAAGAAACAGGATGAATATCAGAGACTGTGATTTGCAGTTGTGTGCAGTAGGAGAGGAGTTTGCAAGATAATCTAATGGAAAAGAATGATGATAAGTATGAGGAAAAAATGAAAGACATGAGAGACAAATGCAAGTAGATGTTAATTACTTTAGCTCCATCCAGGTATTCCTTCTATTGCCAGGGGCTGAAGAAGGTAACTCCTCCAGGAGTGACTGCTTCCACTTATTTTCTGAAGGGATGAATGAAGTGTAGAGTAGTCAAAATACCAGTGCTACAAAGTAAGTTTGTGGGAAGTCTTTCAAACATTAGTCCTGGGACCATGTGGTGCCCCACACAGCTGGGCAGAGCACAGAGCTGAAGTGCATGTGTACGCAGTAGTTCCCAGTATTCCCAGTACAAGGGCCTCTCCATGTCAGCTGGGCTGCGATGCCCCAAGGCGCCCATAGATCAAGAGGGCTCTATGCCATAATTCTTGCCACGGTGGTTAACTTCCAGCTGAATGCTCTATCGGCAAGAGCATGGAAAAATTAATGAAACAGGATTCAGAACTCCCCAGCCAAACACATCAGTTACATTCAGAGTCTGCAAATGTATATCTATTTTAGTTCCAGAAACTGGATAATTTCAGGCAATTATCTTTCCAGGGCTGTTCCCATTCTTGCCACCCTTGATCATCAAAAAAAAAAAAAAAGAAAAGACATGAATAGAGACATAATCTAGAAAATGTGGCATGTTCTAATAATAAAAACTTTGCCTGGCCAAAGCAAAGTTCCTTTACTACATGATCCTTAATCTCACACATGCTTCCGTGGTTATTTTTTTGTCTTGAATATAGTTACTTCACAGTATTTCAGTTTGTTATATATATATTCATCTTGTGTTCTGCCACTGTTCCCACTCTTCATTGCACAATTCTCTGTACTGCTTATTTTGAGGCAGCTTCTAGGATAAAGAATTAGTCCTGGGATTTACTCACAGTTTTGACATTGGCCAGCTGGGTGACTTCTGGCCAAGTCACTGCACCTCTTCACCACTGTTTTCCCAGCAGGAAGTCTAGGGTAATAACCCTTTCTGAAATCACACAGAGTGCTACAGATGAAGTGCTGTGTAGTTTACAGTCCTTGTTTACAATGATTTCACTGATGTAGCAGACTTAGGTACAGAATTTCCCTTTGTTTTCTTTTGGTTTTAGCAGATAAAAACTTGAAGACCAGCACCTATCAAAGTGCTTATAAACATGGGACAGAACTGGCAGAAACAGACATTCACTGGATGTTTCTTTTCCTCAGCCTACTTAAAAAAAGGTACAACAGTAATAGAGACAAGCTTTTAAATTAGATGTTTGTGACCTATTTGGAACATGTACAATTAATGCAGACTTTGCTCATTGTTTTGATTTTTTTTCTTAAGGTGGCCTCTGCAGGAACAAATACAACATTTCTTATACCTGTAACTACGTGAACCCTTGGCCTAGCCAGGCAGAGATGCTGCTTGAATTGCAGCAGCCCCAGGATATGACAGGGAAGGGCTGCCTGAATTTGAAAGCCTCACTGTGTCACTTACTTTTCAGTCCAGTCTGAGTTCATTTAACTCCTTGTGGAGTTAAGGAGAGGTCTGTCAAATTAGGAAAGTTTCCTGTAGTTTCTCTGCCTCTTCAAAAAAGTTCCCAACAGCCAGATTAAATTTGTCTTCCAGTGACTTTCACATCCTCAGATAGAGGAGTCTCTTAAGAGATGCAAGTGCAACAGCCAAGTAATTCAGCTAGAGATGCATCAGTTAATTTTAAAAGATGATTCCTCTTTTACTCTTTTGCATAATCTTCTCTTAGAAAAAAAAGTAAATTAGTACTAAATACATTTTCTTACAGAACATCAGCTACTGGAAAGGTTCTTTATAAGATACACAGTCATGATCCTGTAATAGCCTTGTACAGTAATCAGCGTATCTTATCTCTGGAGTTCACTTTTGGAGTTCAACTATGTATCAAAAAAATCCCTCCAAACGGGGATATTAGCCAGATTACTACTGGCTTGCCTTTTCTATGTTACCATCTTTATCATTTATTTCCTCATTTACACATGGCATAGTTCAAACACTGCGTGCCCCTTCATAGCAAAGCTCTCCATTCCTGCTCAGAGACAGGACCCTGGCTTTGATACCTGATATGCTAGGCACCAATGTGAAGGTTTATTTACCAGTGAGAATCCAAGGGAGTCCAAAATCCTACTAGTACAAGTGAGAGAGGACAGTCAGGGACTAGGACTGTTGTTTTGGTGTTGCTGGTCAGGGATTTTTGCAGTATTAGAGTCAATGATTTGTCCATCATCTCAGCCCTATTAAACACAGGCAAAGCTGTGTAGTATTATTTTGATGTTTATTTTAAGTGTATCATCTTGCAGTGCCAAAATCAACTCATTCATCTGTTGATTTTGTAACTAAAGTACTGTTGGTTAAATTGTCCTCCTTACTACTTCATAACTGTGGGAGGAAAACATGTTATTGGAACAGACCTGTGCACCACAACAATGAATATGTCTCATCTAAGACACAGGACATGAGAGAGAGAAATCAAACTGGAGTCAGCTGAGGATATCTCTTCTACCAGGCACTCAAGTTCCTCTAGGAGGATGTTATCCAACCCTTGAAACCTACTTGGGATATTTTTTCCAGTAGAGATACACCTGCAGTGTATGCGGGGTGCAGACATCTTGCCACAGTCAAATTGTATCCAGCGTGGTTACACTTTGTTGTGTTCTTGGCAGCACTGAGGAGAATGATTTACTGAATTTCTTTCGTGTATGTGTTTGTAAAAGGCACAGTACTGGATGTTCGACATCACTAAGGAGCCAAAATAAATATACTGCAGTAATGACCTTCAGGATGTGGAAGAGAATGTTCTATCACTTAATGATAAGTAAATAAATAGAATAGCAATTCTGGCCTTGTTAATTTGACAATGCAGTTAACTTCAATACAGTAGTAGACACCTGGCTCCTTCTTACTATGCTTTTAAAGTTCTATGCTAAGCGCTGGACCTGTACAGTGCTTTCTTCTCAGTTAAAATTAAAGATCATTCTTATACAGGCTCAGAAACTATACAGGATTTTGATAAAATACATGGCTAATTCTAGTGGTACAAAGCCCTTACTACTCTTCCCACCTTCCTCTGATATTAGGACCCATATTAAAAGGAAGCAGAATTAGCTTTCAGGTAGTGTTGATGCCCGTCTTCATATGTAATTATTAGCATTCATTTCTTCGGAAATGCAGAGAACCCCTGGTTTCCAGAGCCAGAAAGCATGAGCTCAGATAACCATCACTTGGCACTTCTCGCTGGCCAATTTTTCACTGCTGCTTTCACACACGTTTGTCACTGGCGGTTCATTAATAAGGAATGGTCAGTTTCTTTTTACAGCAGGGGGGTGCCCTAAACTTTTCCTGCGCTGCTCCAACAGCATTTGCTGGGCTTGTTCTCTGGTTCACATTAATCTCGCCTGAGCCAATACCAAGCTGTAAGCACATACCTGACCACGGAACATTTCAAAGATTTGTGAGGCTGCATTTATATTCTCTGTGAGTAGACATGATTATAACACTTCCTTTTCCTGCATTTTTCACAGCGATTCAACATTCCTGTACACAAGACTGTGCCACTTTATGGATTGTGCTTCCATTTAAGTTGACAGAGGACTAGTATTAAAAGTTTGAAAGAGAAGTTGCTGCCTTCTCTGCTATTAATAGTATTGCTGCTTTATATAACTTCATGATTCCCATACAGTGGATAAATTATAACAGACAAATAAGCATCTCTGCCCACAAGGAACTTTTACTTCTGCATAAAAAGAGCTTAAAGATACGCAGCAGGAAAGTTCAATGCAGAAAACAGACAGGTTTGGAGGGCAGAGAGAAAACTGCAAAGAAGTAGCAAGTCTGCAAAAGGTCAAATCTTATTCTAGAGATGAGATAGTCAACAGAACTAGGGCCAGCATTAATGTCTCATAATACATACAGAAATTCCTGGATGAGCAGTGAAAATTGAGATGTCAGGAACAGAAAAGAAAAGGCTATTTTTCTTATAAAGTGTTTAATTTTCCAAGTGTATTTCCTCTTGCCCAAGCTTTGTCTCACCTCTTCCTATGAGCCAAGGATGACATGTCACTGAGTCACATCTCACTTCAGCTGCATTGCATCTTCAGCAGCTTTTGTCCCCACCTCTTCAGCATTTTTGCCAGTGCTACCTCCTGTTCTCCTTGCTCAGACACAAAGCAGGGTGGAGGGACAGCGAGCTTGCCCATACCCACTGCCACTCTTTCTGCTGGGCCACCTGTGTGCTGGGCTGGGCTTTGTGCTAGGCACAGCTCGGCTTCGTGGTGATCAGGGTGGCACCAAACAGCTCCTATGGGACCCACAGGGGCCAGGTAAAGACCCTTGTGCTGAATTGCATCAAATAAAGGGTTTCATGGTGCAGACAGAGGATTTGGAGAGTAAATGCATGGGTTAAATATTATGCTCTCTCCAGAAGCCAAATATATTCTTCAAGAAATCACTGAGTAAACACATCCTTCTCTCCCCCCAAATTATACTATTTAAAAGGGCATAGATTAAAATTTACCATACAGTGAGTTTAATGTAAATATCTCATGCCTGTAAAAATACTCTAAGACATTATAAAGGTTCCAAAGTCAAGCATCCATAACAATTAGAAACATGATTATTTGGGTGAAGCTTTGCAGCTTTAATTCTTTCTGAGTAGTCTTAATTTGTATGCTCACATGTAACTTTTTAAGAACACAGAACGCTTGATTAAGCTGGAACTGGTTCATATGTTTTTGTCAGATGTGCTGGAATGGGAGGGATGTCTCCAGGCACCTTTCTTTCTCCATTAAATGCTGACACAGCTGAGGTGAGAAGTCAGGTGAGAAGCTCAGTGTACTGGTCAGTGAAGTGATTCATGCTTCTGTACTGACACAGAGCACTCTTACTGGGAGTACTACATTTGTTCCCAGTAAATTTCACCATCAGCTGATCCATGACTGGTGCAAACCTTGCACAGAGAGAAACTGTAGTGCTTGATGGTTCCTGGTGCACTCCCACAGTGAGCTAAGAGGCCTGGGTGGCCTAGAAACCTCACGTCAATCAAAAACTGAAACGCATCTCTTCGTGCACTAGTTGTACCTTTCTGCAGTACGGTGACAACTTTTGAAAATGTATTTTCAGGTTCTTCATTTTAGCATGTACCCTAAGGCTGTTGCAAACAAGAAAAATCTAACTTAATTAACTTAAGGGTATGATTTTCATATGGGATTTGCCTTGCTCTCACTAATGAGCTGGTTCTCCAATACAACTTAATGCTATTGGTTAGTGTTGCAGGGCTGACCTCCACAGCATTGGGCCTCCAACAGATTGCACCTTTGGAAAGGTGAGTTCAGAGCAGGGGATGAGTGCTATACGTCATGTGAATTTAATTGGCACTCCAGTAAGCTCGCGAGTTGCTACAACTGTGCTGCCACCAAGCCCGGCAGCTGAGTGCAATGCACTACACAAAATGAGGTCTTGCATTCACAGAGTTTACTCAAAGTTGCTTGGCACATCAACAAGGTAACATATTCACTAGAAGAAATAAGGACTCTCTAACTCAAGGGCGCAATATATTCACTAGAAAAATAAGGAGTCTCTAACAAGCAAGTTTATCTTCGAACAGACCATTAAAATTAAGGAAGCCACTTGTTTATCAAAAAGTTCCTTTAATTACCAACAAGAAGCCAAATGTGACAAATCCCTGACAACACTGAATTGTTATTTTACTGCAAACTCTATGTTTTAAAATAAATTCCTCTCTACCATGAGACTTGGGAGTACAGACAGTATTTACCTATTAGCGAGCATTTTTATGCATTAATTACCTTAAGAAACAGAAGAATGAAACTGAAGTTAGCAATATGCAATGGAGAGCTTTTTGAGATGGAAAGGATTTGCACTCCATGCTTTTCCTCAGCCTTTCTCAAAGTATACCAAATATATTAAATGTGAGGGGACCTATATATACGAATTACTGTTTGTTTCTCTACAAAGCTGTAACAGCAAGAAGAACACTGTCAGGTCAAATTAAGGGTTGCTGATTTTTATTATTACTTTGAAAATGCTTCAACACTTTTTTTTCACTTGGGGTCAAAGTCAAGACACTGCAGTAAGAATCCTACCTTTTATATTTTTTAAGTAAGTTTTTAATTTTTCTGTACCACAAAGCTTGTATATATGAAAAGAAAGTCTCCTAGAAACTCATAACACAGATGGCAAATAACCAACCACCTACCTAACTTCTCTAAATGTCTTATTTTTAAGAAAATGGGCTTTTAAGCCAACTTCATTTGTGGGTGGGCATTGACTCATGAGTTTTGAACACTCACTGTGGCAATGTAAATCTGGATCAGAACTTAAATTCTATGTTTCAAAAAATAACAGTTGAAAAAAAATTTAAAGCAACAGAAGTGCTTGTATTCCATTTAATTTTCAGTCTATCCAAATTAAATATGTATTTTCAAATCACTCAAGCATTCCCTGGGATTGCTGCTAGTCAAAACACAAGAGAAACCTGTTAGTGTCTCAGTCACAGGAGGTTTAATGAAGAGTTCAAGCAAGCGCCTGTCAGGAATGCTCATGGCACAGCAGGTCCAGCCAGGGAGGGGAGGTCAGATCATCCCTCAGTTTTTCTCAGTTTTTTGATTCCTAGAAAGGAATTATTATTGAGACACTTCAAGGAGGGGCAGTGCCATGCAGCTGTGACAAATCAATGATGATACTGTGGTTTTTATATACTAAAGATTTTTATGTCATATTCTATAATATCCTCACTCAGATAAGTTCATAAGGTAAGATAAAAGAAGCTGTCAAGTACATAAGATTCAGTCTTTAAGCTGATTAAACAATACCGTTGATGACAGATTTAGCATAGCAAACTGGCTTGGCAAACAACAATAATTGCTGATCATAATAATAATAATAATACGTACTAGAACAGGAAACTACTCTTCCTCCAAGCTTCTGAGCATATACACTGCAATCATGACAGCATACGTAATGGCGAGTTAATCTTAAAAACAATCACCTGCAAAATCATGACCTTGTTTTAAATATTTTAATTGCTCTGTCATGCAAGTATTCCCCAAGGTTGCTATGACAGAACAAAGTCAGAAGAATACTTTGCATTTTATCAGACAATGTGCTTTGTAGACACTTTTTTATGAAAGGAGGCAACTGTCTGTACATACTACAGGCTTCTTGTATATTTAACATATTCCATAAATCATAACATAGTGATTGGACATGTACAATAAAATGCTACAATCTAAAAAGGGCAGCAGGGTTTCAAGATTTCAGATTTCAGCAGATATTCAGGATGCAATGCTAACTTGTTTCCCTGGAACAGATGTGAAAGAGAAAGTACAGATTGGTAAGAGTGGGAGCAGCTACAATATCTGAAGATTATTAGAACACTGTGCTTTCACCTGAAAATTTCACATCACTAAAGTCCATTTAAAATCTACTTTTGCCACTAAATTAACATGTGAAGCATCTGAATTTGTGTGTGTGACAGATGCAGAGAGGAAAAAAATAGTTTCTCATATGTAAGCATCTCTTTTACTGAAGAGCCAAGTGAGCTAAAGAAAAAAGCAAGACAAAACTCTATATGTGTGCAATTCCAGAAGCCTTACTCATCTCACTTCCTGATTCCTCTTTTTGGCCTCCTTTCCCTTAGGGCCCTCCCACCTCTATAAACACCATAACAATAATTATCGCGTCAGTGGAGACTTAAACGTTCTTGACATCCTAATATCTAACAAGTACAGGACATTTCACAAAGGCCTAGCCTGGCTTTCAAGAAGTGGGTCAGCTTGACACGTCCCATGTGTTTCTGAAAGCCTGCAGTCTTTGAGCTTGCTCATCTATGGTAATGGGCACCCTACCAATGCACGGGCTGGAAACAAAACACTGCCTGGTTTGCCAGGAGGACTTTAAATTGTTTACCAAAAGCACGGAACTCTTAAATTCCCATCCTAAACATCACAGAGAGGATGTCTTAGGATGCCTGGTCACACAGCAGTTTCCAAACTCGGCAGTTTTGTGACCCACCTGCTTCCCATTAGCTAAAAAGGGTGCTGGAATTCCTCCAGCTGCACGCAGGAGTCAGGCTGCTGATGTGCCCGGCCAGGGTAAGACAAAAGGGAGCGCAGAGTGTTTCCATCCATTAGTCCAAGAAGGCCGCGTGGTGAGCTCTTCTCTTCTTTCATTTCATCTCCTCCTGTCCTTCAGCCTCACTTCACGTGGTTACATACCACAAGAGGAGTTTTTAGTCCTGGTTAATCTGGCCAAACAAACTCTTTTCCCATAGGAATTCTGGCCACTGTGGGTCACCTTTCAATAGTTTTTCTTATATTTCAACATTTAAATCATGCCAACTTGCTTCCACCCTCAGCAGAAATTCATGATGACTCAGAAATGGATCTTGTCCTGCTAGCTGAGAATCACTTCCTAATAGTGCTATGGTTTGAAATCTGTTTTCACAAAGGGAATAAACCAATGTGTCTCATCATATTTTCTATCATGCCCCCACATAAATTTGTGTTGTGAACAAAACACATTCTATTCAGCTTGGAGGGAATTTTATTTTTGTGCACATTTTGACATTTTAGTTAGAATACGATGCTTGTACAGTAGCCCAGGCAGCAGAGACTACAAAATCTTCTATTTATGATCTATTCCAATGAACAGATTTTCAGTTCTCCTTAAACTGACTTCTAATATTAAGTAAAAAACCTACGACTCTATGCACCAGAAAATGATCCAAAATAATTGTTCTTCAGCATGCAAAGATGATATGGTAAAGATCTGTGAATAGTTACTTTGGAAGAAAAGCATGAAGTTAGCTATGAATAAACTCTCTAAACTCATTAACAAAATGCAAAGAAATTTAAAAAATGGACTGCAGAGATTAAATTTGGTGAGATTTTGTATAAAGAGTGAATCATACTTCTATAAAATTTGGTGTGCCTGTAGATCACAGTGTTCATGTACAGACCAGAAAGGTAAGAACAGAATAAAGAGAACAAGCCTGATCCCACTGTGTATACATGCTGATGTTCAAGTACCAAAACTAAATGAATATAGATATAGATCTGTATCTCTCCCTATATATTGTGTTTACATATATATATATAAATACCACAACTGAAGCACTGGCAAACAAGTGAGATTTTTAATTGCTCTTGCTCTAAGATAGCACAGGCATGGTTGAATCATACAACAAAATTATTTCTATTAGCGGATTGCTCAGCTTTATCAAAGCAGAAGCACCGTGTCATGGGTGAGCAGCAATATAGTAATACTGTAAATTGCAACTGGATTACCATTCGATTCAACAAAGTCAATAGGTGAGGATGGCCTATAATTCATATGTGATTCATTTTGGCAAGTCTTCCAATTGTCAGTTCATCAAGCCTATCCTATACATAAGCAATTAAATCAGCAGGGGAAAAAAACAGTCCAAAGAGAAAAGGGCTCAGCAAAAAAATCCTCCAGGTAATTTGAAGAGATCTATCCTTCATACTGTTGAAATATCATCGCCTACTTCTTAGTGGTTTCCTGTTCTTAGGACCAGTAATTCAGCTCAGTAGGCACAATAATAAATAACACACTGCTGATTTCCAAGCAGCTTCTAGAAGCAGGGAAAATTAATTCCAAAACAGTTACAAAGAAACTACGCACTGGAAAAACTTAACTGGGAGGAATACTAAACAAAGAACAGCAGTTACCATCACTACAAACGAGAGATATTAAATTTCAGAGAAGTGGCTGGAAATGTGTCAGGCTGGCAGCCGCAGCACACTCACTAAATTCATATTCAGCTAGGAGGCTTGGTCCTACAGCGGGGACAAAGGACACATACAGAAATAGACTCCCAAGGAGAATCCTGCCTCTGTTTCTTGATGACAGGCAGAATGCTATCGGCATCACTGGCACAGATGGCCATAGCCCACTTACTCACTCCTAATGAAAACACAGAGAGCAGCCAACACAGGATCCAGGAGCTAAATTAACCTCTGCAACATCGAGGCTGTGCACAAAGCTCTGCTGTGAGAACAAGATGCACTTGCGCCATCGGGACAACTTTATTCTTATTGGTGCTGCCTGAAGGGTGTCAGTCGGGTGTTGTGAGCCTCTCCTCTGGCTCTGGATTCCCCAAGGAGAGCGATGGGTGTACTGACAGCGAGCTGATGCCCACGCAGCACGCCTGCCTGGAGGATATGGCTCCTGGACTGATGGAATGATCACCCACACTCTCTTTAAAACCCATGTTCAACACATTGACTCCCTGTTGAAAGGAGTGGCTCAACAAGAGGCCAAACAAATATCCTCAGTGCCTGGAATGCTTGGATTGCATTTTCTTTGGTTGGAATGGTCACTTAAAGTAAACATAAATGAAAACCAAGCATACAGAAGAGAATGTTTGCATTTGAATGTCAAAATTAGGCCTAATGGAAGGGGGGGCTTTGCTTTCTGCAAAACTAAATAATCTCTAGCTGATCCATCTACTGAAATACTTTGAAAGTGTCAAAAAACCCCCACCCTCAAAAAAACCAAAGAGATTTTGGCGGACTAGTCAATGCTTTACAGTGTTTCAAAAGGCCTTTGATTAAATCCCTAAGCCAGAGAGGACTCAAGCAGCTAAGTAATCACTGGGCAAAAAGAAAAGTACAATCATGGTTTAAAAACTGGAGATGGAAAACAAAGAGCAGAATTGAGCTGCGAGTTTCTGCGATGGCGGAAGGTTAACGCCAGCCAGCTTCAGGGATCTGAAACAAGTCTCATACTGCTGCTGTATTTACCAGTGATCTAGAAAGAGGGCTGTATTGTGAGATGGCAACATTTGCAGCTGTCATAATTATTTCAGCTAAGCAAGACAAGAGGGGACTGTGATGATGAGGAAGTGCTAACGAAACAGAATGCACCATGTAATGGTGAATTAAGTTCAATACTGAAAATGCAAAACAACGCACACTGGGGAAGAACATGAGTACTGCTTCTAAATCTGACAAACTCCCATTCATTTATACTAAACCAGAAAGTAGAAACAGGGAATTCATATAAATATCTATGTGCTATCTCTAATCCTCAAAAAGCTGTAGTCAGAAAACAAGTTAGTAGAACACGGGAGGAATAAATAACATGCTGGTTAACACCAAGTATTAGAGTACCTCTACAAAACCTCTGGCATATTGTGCAATCTATCCTTACTCAGAAAAAATTATGTGACTGTGTTTGTCTAGGGGCATAGGGAGAAAAGACTTTTACAAAAAGCAGGGTTTTGTTACACTTGGATTATTTATCCTTGGAAGGTGGCAAAGGATGTGATAAAAGCAACCAGAGTAGCAAAGTAGGGAATAATGTCAAGAAGTAAGCGCAGAAACACCTGCTTTCCTGTTTTACTGCTCAAGAAACAGGAACCTGATGGTGGCAATCTCAAATGGGTGACATGAAGCATTTTGGCACAAATGCTAAAAGTGAGACACGACTGAGGAAACGGACATGGCAGAAAATTTATTGAAAATCACAAAAGAGTTAAGACACATCTACACTTGGGAACATAACAAATGCATCTCCCAATGCCTATAGTTTGCCAAATACTGTATTTAAAATAAAAAAATGTAAACAACTAAGCTTCATGGCTTACAACAACCTCTAGATATTAGAAAGCAAATGTACATCTAGTGGGAGACAGCCTACCAGTGCCAGGGTAATCAACCCTCGGGCATGGTTCAGCATGTGTTTCAACATCCATCCTAGGCACTTCTACTCTTGTACAGTTTGCAGCTCCTCCTGATAGGGTATTTTTAGATGACTGCATTTTGTCCAGCCATAAATGCTATTAGACATCACGATGCAGTCACATGTGACAGGATATTTTAGTAACTATAGGTGAGAAATGTTTAGCTCCATACAAGCCTTTGTGTCACACCTGCATTACCTCATGCCATTTCACACAGATGAAGCATAATTAACCTCCTCTATTTCCTGCTTCTGTGCCTATACTCCAATATGCTGGCAGATGGAAATGGATTTGTGAAGTGATCAACATTTCATAGAATCACAGAATTGTTAGGGTTGGAAGAGATCGTCCAGTGCAACTTTCTTGCCAAGGCAGGGTCACCTAGAGCAGCTGACACAGGAACGCATCCAGGCGTGTTTGGAATGTCTCCAGAGGGAGACTCCACAACTTGCCCATGCAGCCTATTCCAGTGCTCTGCCATCCTCAAAGTAAAGTTCTTCCTCATGGTCAGATGAAACTTCTGTTTTAATTTATGGCCATTGCTCCTCATCCTGTTGCTGGCCACCACTGAAAAGAGTCCGCAACCATCCTCTTGACACCCACCTTTGAGATACTGATATGCATTAATGAGATTCCCCTCTCAGTCTTCTCCAGACTAAACAGGCCCAGCTTCCTCAGCTTCTCCTCATAAGAGAGCTGCTCCAGACTCCTCATCAGCTTTGTGGCCTCTGCTAAACCCTCTCCAGAAGCTCCTTGTTTTTCTTGTACTGAGGAGCCCAGAACTGGACACAGGTTCTAGATTTGCCAGTGACATTCCCATCCTTTTCTGATGTTTTCCAAGGCAAGCTTGCCAATCTGGAAACCATTCCTCTTTCACTGCTGCCATGTGAATATATTAGTGCGGGCAACCACTGAATAACCAATGACATTAAGTACAAACAAAACCACCCTGCAACACACGAACCAAAGAAGGAAAACAGGCCCCGAACAAAACTCCCTCAGAAAAACTGCATTGCTCCTCCTGCCCTCCTGAGCTGAGGCATTCCCAAGCTTTTCCACCTCTGGGAAATGCTCTCAGTGGCATTGCCCTTTACCAACCGTAGTACTGGACACGAGACGTGGACAGCAGACCCGTGTCGTGCCTGTCAGGAGGCACAGCCTCCCCAGCACCACACACCAGCCTGTCTCCATTTATTTTCCCCACCTGCCATCCCCAATCATCCCCAATGGCGGCAGAGCCCACTGCAATGCCTCCTCCTTCTTCTCCAACTTAATGTTATGACCCAGCCTGAAGGCAGGGTAACTGAGGTTCTTGTTCATAGATCACTTGGGGTGGATTAGGGTGAAATGACACGGAATGACTGGTGTTTACATATATACACACGCACATATATATGTGTACGTACATAATAGTTTAGTGTTCTTTTACAAGAATTGTAATTTGATCTGCCACTGCTCGTGGGTCATGCCAACTGTTATGAGCCCAGGTCATACTAGAAGGAAAAGGGTCAGCATTTTGGCTGTTTAATTTCATCTGGAGGGGACAATCCCCATTGCACTCACTCCGGATGGTCACTCCTTTTGAATCGGTCATTAACCCACAGAGGGTTAATGTCTTTCTCCCCATTATCCCTCTGAGAGACAACTTGACTTTGTCCCAGAGTAAACCTTTCAACAGGTCCGGGTTACACCAGAAAACTTCTCAACAGGTCTGATGTGCCCAGGTCAACACCGAGATGAGAACTAACATTACAATCTCGTGACTGGAATGTCAGTGACAAGATTCGAGGAAACGGCATGAAGCTGAGTCATGGGAGGTTTAGGGTAGAGATCAGGACAAGGTTCTTCACCCAGGGGATGGCTGGGTACTGGAAGAACCTCCCCAGGGAAATGGTCACAGCACCAAGCCTAACAAGAGTTCAAGAAACATTTGGACGAAGCTCTCCAGCGGCATATTCTGATTCCATGATAATTTCATAGTGAGGGGGCAGTCACCATGTGACTGGCCCTCGGCGACAACACCGTTGAGTAACCCACTGAGGGTCAGCGTCCCTTTCCCCACTACCCTCGGGCGGTCGGTCAGACTTCCTGCTGGAGAAAAGCCTGGGACAGGTCCGAGTCACGCCAACAACAGAGCCCTACAACAGCTTTGGACCGTACCGATCACTCCAGCACAATATCCAGGGGCACTCGCGGATGTCGCCAGCATAACTTTTCTGCAAATACCCCCTCTCCCACCGGGCTCCCTCTCCCGGCCCCTCGCGCCCGCCGAGGGGCGGAGGCGGAGGCTCCTCCCCGTCCCCGGCGCGGGCAGGAGGCGGGGCCGGGCCGCGGGCTCAGCTGACTCGGGGGCGCGCGGCGGCGGGG
>VZRF01011858.1:351552-394299 GCA_013396875.1 Vireo altiloquus
CCACCGCCACGGCCGGCAGCAGCGGGCCCGCGGCCGCGGGGGGCGGCAGTGCCAGCGCCGCGCTGGGCCTGCCGGCGGGGAGCGGCACCAGCGCCCCGGCGCCCTTCCCGCACGGAGACCCGGCCCTGAACGAGCAGGAGAAGGAGCTGAAGCGGCGGCTGAAGAGGCTGTACCCGGCCGTGGACGAGCAGGAGACGCCGCTGCCCCGCTCCTGGAGCCCGAAGGACAAATTCAGTTACATCGGCCTCTCACAGAACAACCTGCGGGTGCACTACAAAGGTGAGGAGGGGCGGCCCGGGCCGCCGCGACACCCCCTCTGCCCCCCCGGGGCCGGGGGCTGCCCGACCCCTCCGTCGGGCAGTGGGCACAGGAGTAACAATAACAGGAAATAACACACGCTCCTCTCCCTCCTTATTCCCTGTTTTCCGAGCCCCTAAATTTCCCCCAGCAGCGTGGAGATAAGGGGCTTGTTTTTCCTTATTTCAGGTGTATTTTTCTCTCCTTTCCCCTCCCCCCCCCTCGTTTCTGTCGCCGTGCGGGGAAAGGGGGGGGATACAAGGGGCCGCCCCCGCCTCCTTATGCTTCTGGAGTGGGCATTATGTAAACTCCGGGACTTCCTCCGTGGATTCAGGTATCGCCAGAACGTTTGGGTCGGAGGCAGGAGAATAAAGGACGGCTCAGCATGACGTGTCCTGTTTATGGTAATGAGCGAGGAAAAGAAGTGGCTGGTTTTCTTTTTTACCCCTCTCGAGAAGAGCAAGGGTTAAATGGAGTTAAGAGCAGCAAGCGTTAAGCTGTTGAACACGGAAATGACGGGAGGGGAAAGCACTGAGAAAAACACGGTTTATTTTTAATCTGTCAGAAAAATGACTTTAAAGTCACTGGTAATAGTCTTGCCTAACTATTGCACAGAGTGATTTGAGGGAAGGAACGATAGTAGGACTTATATTAATAAAGGTGACTGTAACTTTCTGCCTAGACGTTTCACAGTTAAAGTTACAGATTTTCAAAGAAAAGGTAAAAAACAGAGTATGCTTTTGTATTAAAAAAAAAAAAAATCATTGAGAGGCATTAGTAGGAAAACTTTTGTTGATTGTTATGAAATGTCATAAAACCTGGAAACATAAGCATACACTCTGACCTGAAAAAACACAGACACATCTGGTGTTCTAGGCCCAAAGTCCTAAAGTAGAAGTGTTGTGGATTCAAAGCCACTTTTGAGTTGGCTGTGAAGAACTGGATCTTTTGTCAGTCTGTAGTCAAATGAACGTAGTGGGAGGGGAAAAAAACAACCGTGCAATTAGCCTTTCTCAGAGTTTGCAGTGGAGAAATTCAGGGAAAATCTCGACAAACATGTTACTGTTTAATCGGAGGAGGAAAACGGCAACACAAACACACGGCAGGATTTGGCTGCCACGAAAGGATTAAATGTACTCTGGGAGACTTTTTTTTTAATAGAGAGGTTTTATTATTACATGCAAAATTCTCTGTTAAAAATGCTAAGTTTAATGCACCGTACAAAGATAATAAAGGAGCTTGATGACTATAGAGCAGGTATCTGGGAGGCACCGAGTGATTTAAGGATGTGTAATTTAATACTCAGCTCTGAATTTCCTGGCTTTTGTTCAGTGTTTTGTGACCTTGTATTTTTAGAAACATTTTGTATTTTTTGGTGCTTAGTGGCAGAGGGTTGTTTGGTTTTGGTTTTTTTCCTTCTAAGATGATCTCAGCTTAGTGGCTATCAAGTCCTTCTGCTGGTTGGTTTTGCTTTGGCCAACTTCTTTTGCTCACGAGCTAGAATTTAGAGGTCGAACCTCTCTGATCTCTCAGTATTATCGCAGAAGTATATTTTCAAGCTTTCCTTGTCCTTTTTTTCCTCACTTACCTCCTTTGAAATGATGTTAAAAAAAGGAAAATCATTACCTCAGAGAAATTACACAGTTAGTAGGTTATAACAGTGAAATACCTTTACTTTATCTCTTAAATAATGGTAAATGCTGAAGGTTGAAGAATTCCTAGGTTAGCCCAGTGGATTCTGAAAAGGAGAGGTGCCAGTATAGCATGTCTGTGCTTTTCTTTTTCTTAAGTGCAGATGGGAATAAATGGCTTCTTAAGTGGCCCATCTTTTCTTCTGGGTAATTTAATGAAGGTGGCTGTTAGGGCAACTCCATGTTTATGTTACCCTCCTGGCACTTGGAGTTGCTAACTGGGCTAAGCAGTGAGTGGTATCAGAGCATTTCTCCATGAGAACCAGGGGAAAACATGCTAAACATCCCCTGCCTTTTCTGCCTCCTGGATCCTTCAGCTCTAAGAATACAATAAAAGGGAAGAAAATGAGGAGGTTCAGTGAGAATAAGGGAAGATAGCAAGTAAGAATGCGCTTAGCACTGTGAAATTGTGTTTCTGCAAATCAGTTCTCAAAAGAAAGTGCTCACAGTATCTTCTTTTGTCATATTGTCACTTTCAGTGCTTCTGTAGTTACCTAAGTAGTAGTGGAAGAATGGTGGATGTTTTTGTTGAAAGGAAGTACGAATCATATATTGAGCAGGGATAAAGAACTAATGTATTCTTGACCAAAATACTCAAGGAAAAAGATAGATCTGTCCAAAGAAGCCAGTAACCTAAAGCAATTCTTACTGTTTTCTGTTACTGTAGTATAGGTGCCGTGCTTAAATTTCTCTTCTTCCTCTGTAGATTTCTGGCTTTAGAACTGGTTTTGTAGAGGAATTTCCTCCTGTTCTGCGACTGATAGGAGGCAAAAAGTTTTAACAGCATTGCTTTGCCTTCACCTTGGTTGTGTTGGAGATACTGAAAAAATTGGTGGAGAGGAACAATCTGAGCAAAAGCTTTCAAAGTTATTTTTCATATAGTTAGCTTCATAATTTTAATGTGCTGATGTGTTGCAAGCAGTGATATTTTTGTTTCATTGGTTTGTGAGCGGAATGATGGTCCTTTCGATGTAATTTTTGAAGATTCCTTTCATTTTCTTGCTTACCAGTGGACAACTTGTATGGAAATGTGAACTGCAGTAGATGTCTCTTTCTACCCATTGCAGCTGTGATGTTTTGTGTACTGCATTTCTGGACCTGAAGTTTTTTGCAAGCATGCTACACTGTGCTTAAAACTGAAAACTGTGACAAAACATGGCATTGATCAAGTGATGGAAGTTTAAAAAAAAGAATATAGTCTATCATCAGGATTAAAGCTCTTGAAATTTTGTTAAGGTCAACAAAACCCAAGAGTCAGTGCTTTTCTGTGTTCTCTCAGAATCATAGTGTTACTTGGAAAGGAAAATTTACATGGAGAGGTATTTTTGTTTAGCAGAACAGGTAGCTTTGTCAAAATCTAGATAGGAAATACATACAGTGGCATCAGTGATACTGTAAATATATGAAAGACAGTACCTAGAGTATTTTTGTTTTTCACATGGACAGACATACATTTTTGTGTTGCTGCCAGTTAGCTGTGCAAGCTGATAGAAAGGTAACACTGTCTTACTGCTTGTTGTTTGTGGTGTCCCTTTGTAAGGGAGACAGTGAAAAACTACGACGAAAAAAAGTGATGTAATTTCACTTAATTATAATATTTACAGCTCTGAGCTGTAGGTAAGTGGTAAAGAAAACATAAATGCATGCTGCATGTAAAGCAGTTACTGCACAAAATTACATGGTAAGGCAAGACATCTTTAAAAATATTCCTACATATTTCTGAAATACTCAGAATTAACACATGGATCCTGTTGAAAAACGGGGTTTTCATAAATGCTGTAGGTAATACGAAAAGTCCACTGGACAGGCAAGTCAGGTTTCCAGCAGATAGTGATCTATACTATGTAGTATAAGGAGCTAAGAACACAGACTAAGAACGCAGATGGAGGACACTATAAAGAATTAGGTAAACAGACGAAATTACTTGTGCTAAAATCATGGAAACTCCTATAGAAACTTCACTTAAATTAGTCTTGTGACAATTGTCAAAAAAAGCTGAAGAAAGTTAGGCAATTTTGAGTAAACTGCCATTGCATGAACTTTTTCTAATGTATCACAGGCCAAGAAATCTTAGCCAGACATTTATTTACAGTGCAGTTGCCTTTGAACTGTCTGTAGTGCCAAACAAAAACCCAAAAATAAACTGTTTTTCAGTGCAAAGTATGCATTCCATTTTCTGTTGGAAAATGAAGAGGATTCTATACTAATAGTTCTGTGTTGTCACTCAGTGATACAGAGATGGTGTCAATTTTTTCTGGCAGAAAACACTCAGGGTACATTCAGTACAGTTTGCCTGTTTTGGGCACCCTTGTAGCTCTGCGATGTCTTGCTTTTTTAAACTCGGGAAAAAGTTAAAGTAAGATTAGTAATTTGTGTCTTTTGTTGTGTTTTTTTTCTTAGAATTATAGAATCACTTACTTTGGAAAAGAGCTCTAGGAACACTGAGTCCAACCACAAAATCAGTACTGAGTCCAGCACTGAACTGTGTCCCCAAGTGCCACATCTACAGGTGTTGTAAATACCTCCAGGGATGGTGACTCAACCACTTCCCTGGGCAGCCTGTTCCGTTCTTGTCTCAGTGAAACTTTCCTCATGAATTCAACATAAGATTAGGCTTTGATTATTTTATTTTTGGCAGTGTGAGCAAGTCATTGAACCACCTGTTGGAAATAACTGCAGTTCAGCTTATGTAAACTTCATTTAAGGATTTAAACTGGATAAACACGCTTACTTTTGTCTAGGTAGGTGCTCCCATAGACACCTCTTGGGCTATTTGGTGTATATGTATACATTATACACTTAGATTTAGGTTCAAAGATTGTCTTTTTTGAAAGCAGAGATGGCTTCTCTGAACATGTTTTTATCTGAATTAGCTTTTTTCCAAGTAGATGGAATTTAAGTTTAGATTAATTTCTCTGTAATTTTGCTGAAGGAATGATGATACTACTTTTACTAAAAATCATCAGTGTGGATGCTTGAAAAATGAAATAAAGTGTAGTCAGCTCATGGTTGTCAAACACTTCTAATGAAAGCCCGAGTGAAAACAGTTCTGGTAATTGAACTTAACTATGGTTTACAGTGTAAAGTTCAAGCTTCATAGGCGTGTTTTCCCTTGTCTGCCCCAGTGCATCTGTTTTCAGAGTTCTCTTTTTAATGCTGAAAATCTTTAGTGTTAAATAAGACATTCTTCTAAAGTGTTCTTTTTAATACTCAACCTATAGCTTGTGACTATGAACGGGGTCTGTTTTGACGAAACATTGGGCAGTATTTGTGTGATCTACTTCAGGTGTTTGGAACCTCCGATTCAGAAGTTCAGAGTTGGGTGTCAAAGTTCTTTTTTATTTAGGAGCAAGGAAGTGAGGATTCAGGTTACCAAAGAATGTGGCAGCAGTATAAGACATGAAGCTGATGGGCCACTCAACTCAGGAGTCCCATTGGTGACAGTGATCAAGAGTGCTGTGAAACAATCTAAAAACGTGTTGGGCATAAGTGGTGTATGTGTGTTTCCCCTCTTGGTTTCCAGACATTTTAAGCTGAAGGACATTCTGAACTCAAGGCAGAACTTCTGTTCTAGAAGCTTGCCCAGTGTCCTCTTAAACACTAACATCTTCAGTATGCTTTGGTAAGAAATTTTGCTGTTCAGCTAACTGTTCAGTTTAGAGCCTCCTTCTTGTTTTGAAGAGGGCTGATGAGCTAGGGTCTCTTGACTCCACACATTATTCAGTGTAGCTTGGTGGTACTGAAAGACTCAACTACCACATTTAGACAGTGTAGGGATATTTGGAATATTGGAAAGTAGTTAACTGCTTGATGATGAGTCTTCTCTTAGACATATTAATTGTGTGTAAGTACAAATAAGAGCAGTATGGTCAAGCAGTAAAATGGGATTCATGGGAGATTATGTTAAAAGGACAGCAGTTCTAAATTTAGGGTGTCTTCTGTTTTAATGGGATGAAAGTAGTTTTGGGCACTGACTTCCCCAAGCGTGTTGCTTCACCACATGAAGTGTTTGGCAGTGCTGGTAAGGTATCCTGTTACTTCTGCCCCTATGTTGACCTCTTATTTGCAGTGTGACAGCTGTGTGTGGCTGTGTTGTGAACTGGATCAGGGAACTGATCTGCTGCTTAAAAAAAAAATCTGGTAGGTTTCTTAAAACCCGATCAGCTAATCAATCTGGTTCCTGGTATATCTTTGCAAATAAATGCCTGGATTGGGGAGGAGGTGAGAGAAGGAGAGTTTCAGGAAGAGGTGCTAAGAGTACCTTAAATAGGTATTGTTTCCAAACACTTAGATTGTGATTTCACAAAGCTAAGTCTGCTGGGTAATAGATTTACATTTTCAATAATATTTGGCTGGTTCCTACTGCTTTAGTCTTTTCTATGTGGAAGACTTTCCCAAATAAGGAGAATGACTCAGACTGAAACTACACAGATTGTCAAGTGCATAGAGTAACCAAGGGAACTTCTTTGCAGTCTATTTTAAAGTAAAAACCTAAAGACATTTAAAAAGAAAGTATTTTTCCTTCCCCCCACCTTCCCCCAGTGTACTGTTTAATCAAACCTTTTTGAATTGAAACGATGTCTTAGGAGTTCAGTGTTCTGCCCTTTTAGCTGAAGGATTTCTACATACTTAGGCATAATAATCTATAACAGCTAAATAGTGATCTACTAGCATTTGAAAACCAAGCAAACCCATGGAAGCTCTAAGATTATGTACTTAATTATTACACTAGTTGTCACACCCTGAGGAAGTAACTTTAAAGTAGTGAACAATAAAACATACTGTGTATGGAGGAGTAAATTACTGTTTTTTCCTCATGTGATACATCAGGAATCAACATGTAGAAAGTAGGCAGTAAGTTTAATATTGTCAGACCTGTGAGGTGATCAGAGGATCTCTCTACAAAATGTTTAGTAATACTAGAGACACGCTGAAGCGAGCAATGGATTTGTACCCAGAAAAGTAAGGTGGTTGGCCACTTGCCTTTAGGTAGTCACTGGGGTGAACCACTGAGATCAGAAGAAAACTCAGTAGGTTAAAGCTAATGTCAGTGGGTGAAGAATTTGTAGTGTGCTAGTAAAGTTTTGATTGCCAGTGTGGCCATGGTGAGAGTTCTTCCCGGCTGAGCGTGTGCCATTCATTAGGAGCTGGTGGATGCTGGCTCTGCAGGCTGATAAGTGCCGACAGTTCTATGAATATTTGGACAAGGGAGCACTGTGCTCAGAGGTTCTGTACAGGACAGTCCCTGACCTTCTGCCCTTAGAGGTTTTGTACTGTGGGCCAGCTGGGCCTGATCTTCCTGCCTGCCTATGCTGTCATTCTCCTGTGGTTTCTTCTTTGCTGTGTGACCTGACTTGCTGCACCTCAGACGTGATTGATCTGAGCCTGAGCAGTAATGCTGGAGTTAATGCCCCTGGAAGGAGTGTGTTTGGTTGTGGAATTTTTGCATATGTAGATCAATTGCTATGCAGGTGCAGTAGGCCTCCCTGTCTGGACTGGAAATGACAGCTGGAGTGCTGCAGCACAAGTGATTTGTACAGCACAAAACAGGCAGTTCTTTGCATCATGCTACAGATCCACATGAAGAGTATGCATGGGATTTGTGTGAATTTTTCTCACGGCAGTGACAGTCTGTTCCTGGGTGCCATCTTACTGAATTATTTTACCCCTTGCCAGGATCCAGTATACTTTCCATCTGATTTTTAAATTTTTTTTTAAACTATGTCCAATGGCCCCATGCATGACCATCACACAAAAGTTGAGGCATTTGGATGTACCTGGGAGACACTGCTTGCTTGAGCAGGTTGTTGCTAAAAGAAGTAATTCAGTCAAAAGCCTGCTTCCAGGTTGCCTTAGGAAAGGGCTGTGAAGAGGATGACACATTCAGAAGTTTGGTCTTAGTAGAGTGCAAGTGGCTCTTGGGTTTAGGTTGAAAATCCTGAGAGTAGACAAGAGCTGACATTGGGCATTATTGTGGCAGAGCTGGTGTATAATGAACCTAATAAAAAAAAGGACTAGGAACTGCATGAGCTCAGTTGCAGGCTGTAAGGCTTAATGCTGTCCTGAAACAACATTCTGAACATGGAAATTAATTATGAGTAGTATGTTCTGTATAACAACTGATGTTTATTCTGAAGGACGTTAGAATTGAAGTGTCTTTAGTAACTTTTAGATTCAGAAGTACTAAGCTATAGATTTAAACTCTCTTATGTCATGTTTTAGTCTATAAAAATGAGTAAGCCCTGTGCATCTGAGAAATCATACACAGGTGGCCTTTTGTCAGTCATGTTACTTAGAGTGGTGAAACTTTTTCCTGGTTTCCGTTCAAATAATTGTAGGACCTTTCTGGAATACTGTATCCAGAGCTTCTTATAACATGCTTAGTTGCAATAGTAGTGCTTACAATGCAAATGTAATGTTGAAAGAAAACACTCCAGCATAAAAATCAGGTTGATTAGAATATTTTTTATTGTTTGCTCATTGCATAAACCTTTTGTTTTGACTAGTTGGCATGCATACCTTTTAGTCACCTGCAATTAACTAAAATACATTTTTCGTGTGTTTTGAATGCTCTTGTTTCAGGTCATGGAAAAACTCCAAAAGATGCTGCTTCTGTTCGAGCTACACATCCTATACCTGCAGCCTGTGGCATATACTATTTTGAAGTTAAAATTGTCAGTAAGGGAAGAGATGGGTAAGCAGAGTACATTATTTATTATTACTTATCACAAGTACATTATTATTATTATTATTATTTTTTTATTACTATTTATTGAAATAGTGTCTCACATCATCTTTCAGTAAACAGATGTGTTTGGTATCAAAACTTATTTTCATATTTTACCACTTTATATAGCTTGATTCCTTATTCTTGAGAAGTTGCACTCCTATAATTGATTCTTTCCAGAGAATTGATTATGGTATTTATTGTCCACAAATCAGTGTATACAATAAATACCAAAAAATCATCTCATTTTTTTTCTTGACAAAAAAGTTTGGGTTTGAATGACCAGTTTGACCCTGCTCTTACCTTTAAAGGTGTTGGCTTTTGGCTGTATGGATTTTTTGACTTTCATGTAATTTTTAGGGTGTGTAGCAGACCAGCATACTTCCTCAGTGTGATCTTTTCATGGATGTCATACCAAGTTTGAAACAGAAAGTTATTCTTAAGGGTACTTGTTGATGAACAGTAATAAGAATAAAGGGGAATGTTCTGAATAGATGCCTGGGAATTTGTCACCCTATGGAAAGAACAAGAATTGATGAGTAAGAAGCTGCTGCTTCCAATAATCCACCCGAATTATGAATCTGTTGAAGCACAAGTGATACATGCTTTTAAGTCTGCAGAGGCAGATAGAATCTCGCCTGGGAAGGTCTTGAAGTGCTAATGGAATCTTTGGTAGAGCATTTTAATTCCTTTCCATCCTTTGCTGCTTTTGGTAGAGGAAGTGTGTTAATTCTGATAGACTGTAGGACTGCTTTCTAATGTGCTGTAGTTTGTTGGTTCTGCTTCAAGGTTCTAGTCAGGACTGACTGTCCATGTTCTAGATACTGTACAAGCATGTTGCAAGTGCTTATGCCCTGCTGTGAAAATAAATCTTGAGAGAAAGAAACTATGGATGAAATTCAGTACCTTTGTCTTTTCTTTGTCTTGCTGCAGTTTTGTTTCTTTCATTTTCCCAGCATCCTGTAAGCCTTCTATAAGTCAGAAACAGTATTCAAACTTCTTTGTTTTCCTTATAGTATTGCATAGTGATATTCAGTACTGCTGCAGCTTTGTCGGGGCATTTATGAGTTTGTTGTTTCTGTTCTCAAAAGTTATCCCTGAGAGAATTCTTTGCTATGAAAAACTTAAATCCGTAGCTACTTTCGTCACACTGTGAAGACCTAATTATTTTTAAATTGAGATGGTAGAAATTAGTTTTTCAGGTAACATTCTGCTGCTGATGTTAGGAACACTTTTATTTTTTGGGGGAGTGTGTGTGAATTTCTTGTTTTTTTGGTTTTGTTTTTTTTTTTTAATCGTAAGAATATTTTTTAAAAATTACCGTGCTGTTATGGGTTAAGGACAGGTTCTTACTGTGACTTGCTAGTGGTGTGTCTCTTCTTGAAGTAGATTTCTGCCTACTTAGTTTGGAAGCTACTTTTTTTTGAAGTGATGGATTTCAAGTGTCCACATGTGTGGGTGTGTCATTTTACATAGCTCCTCTAACACTTCACCTTAGATATTTTGTGTTGGATTTTAGTAATTTTTAATTCAGTAGACCACTCAAGACAATCCTGCAAAAGTGGGAAAACATCACTGAGTAAAGTTTTCCCCAGGTTTTGTGTTCAAATGGTTACTTGTGAGGTGTACATAGCTGGGACTTGTTGTCTGCTGAGATTTCTTAAGCAATGTTTTGTATGTTTTTCAGTTAATACTGCCTCATCCTTGCTTGTGGCCTTTATGTCATTTTATGAAACCTTAGCTGCAGGTTAGCAGCTCATCTTAGTGATCTGAGATGTTAATTTTTTCTCATTGTGTAAGGTAGTATGGTAGCTGGGAAATACTGTGCACACAGACAAAACCAAATGTAACTTGGCTGATAAAGGCCAGGAGTCAACATGTGGAACCTCAGTGGATGTTAAATGTGTATCTAGACCCTGTTTTCAGGTCCAAGAGTCTTTGATCAGATGCAGGATGAATCTCTTACAGTTCAGTGTTACCTTGCATTCAAACTAATAAATTTTTCCATAATAAGTAAACTGGGGAATTTAATGCAGAGAAATAGGACTATAGAAACCAGATTGTGTCTGTTTGGATTTATTAGTTCTTTTTCACTGCCTGTTGTGTTTCACCTGCCTTGCTCCAGGTACATTTTTGCCTTTTTTTTTTTCTTCTTGTCATCTGGTAATGGGAACAGAGTTCAGGAATACCATGTCTGTAGAAGACCAGCATGTAACTAATAGGGTCAATTAGCCTAAAATGCCTTACTTGCAAAATCAGTGTTCTCTAGGTCTAAGCCTAGCTGTGGAAGCAGTTCTGCATTTTTAGTAGTGTTTAAAATAAATCCTAGACTACCCGAGGCAACTCAGATACCTATCTGTAAGCTGAAGTACAGCTTCCAATTTTCATAATTGTCAATGGATAATTTAGTGGTGTTTGTTTGGAGTTCCCTTTGGTAGTAACCTTTGCTACTTCTATTTATTTTTTTTAATAAACTCAGCCTAAAGTATTTGATCCATGTACTTTATTATATGAGTATGTCTAACAGCATTCTTGCTTGTGTGCTCTACTTGGCATGACTTGCCTGAAACTATCAAAAATCCTTTACTAAAAACCTACTCTAGGAGATTCATTTTTCATTACAGTAATGTTACTGTAGGACTTAAAGGTGCTGCTCCTGGAATCTGATCTTGCATATCTGAAAGAAGAAGGGCAAAAATTATTCTTCTCTGGAGAAGCACAGCTCTTTTTTTTTGTTTAGGGCGTGGATATAGCATGGCTTCTTGTGCTGTCTGTGTTTGAGCACTCTAATGGTTTTGTCACTCTAATGGTTTTGTCACTCTAATGACCTAGGTCATTAAATTCTTTAACTTACCTTGGTGGCTAACTGACTTGAGTAGAAATTTGAAGGTGTATAATATGTTAATTCTGCAGAAGTTTATGACCAAGTTTGAGTGCATTATGAATACAGTGAAGAAAGTGTGAAAAAAACAGGTTTTACTAGGAAGGAAGACCTGAATATGGAAATTGGTGTTGCAGAGAAGATGAAGAGCAAAGTTGCTTTTTGATACCTCTATGTGATGTGATAGGGTCAGTAACTGATGGTACCGGATGAGAAAAAGGGAAGTGAGAATTAAGTTCAGTAAAAGTAGTAACATAGAAATATCATTCAAACAAAAACTGTCTTGGTATTTGTAAAGTGTTTGGCACAAGGAGTCCAGAGGTGCTGCTATAGTACAGATACGTGAAATAATTATCCTAATTTTTTTAAATTCTTGCTAATAGTTCTAACCAATTGTCATATTGCCTTGTAAATATTTCCTGTTGTTCTTAATTTCTTCAGTTTTCTTTCTTATTTTCATGTTGTCTTTTGTAGTCTAAGGGCCTAATTTGTATTCTCTTTTTATACTCTCTTTTGCTTTGCTTTGTTTGGCTCATGTGAAACACTGTGGATGGTGATGTGAGCAATTGGAGGCAGTAACAGTAGAAGAGTAATGAGTGTAAGTATGGGGAACAGTACCAAGGCTAGAAAGCATGGTAGGAAGGGGACTATTAATTAACAGTGAGTTATGTCTGCATCTCTAGTGAAGCGTCCAGTTAACTTAAAATTAAATAAAAAATTTGACCATGAGAGGAGGCAGTCTCTGAACAGTCAATGAGTTCATGTCCCTTTTCCCAGTTTGTGACTGTGGCAGCTTCATAGTAAACCTGATTGGATAATTCATTTTCCAAACGTTGACCTCCAGAGTGAGCTAGTTTTCATCCGGGTTTGTTCCCCAACATGGCTGTTTGTATTGCTTCATGAATAGCTATAACAGCAAAAGAGTAGGAAACTTGGAACAGAAAGCACAATCTGGACCAAGGGGACTGGGAGTGCTACTTTTGGTTGTGGTACTAGCTTATACCCATTAATTTTAGTTTAAATACAGCCGTTTGGCTTTTTATATCTTTGACCAGGAGAGACCTGTTTCTTTCCCAGGGAAAATTAGCTTCTGGGAAGAATACTTTTATCCTCAGTGTCTTGAGTTTCTATCTGTTCTTATTCATTGATTTGTAAATAAAATTAATAAGAATGAGCAAATGACAGTAATGCCACTTACTTCTAGACAGTCTTCAGTGCTTTTAGAACAGCTGAGGAAGATGTATGCTTGAAATACAAAATGATAGAATCACAGAATGGTTTGGGTTCGAAGGACCTTAAAGATCATCCAGTTCCAGCCCCAGCACCAAGGGTGGGGACACCTTCCACTAGACCAGGTTGCTCAACACTCCATCCAACCTGGCCTGGAATGCTTCAATTTTTTTTTTTTAAAGAATGAAAACAAGAATTAGGAGTGGTAAGCCATCTAGGAGAAACAATGAAAACTAAGTTTAGAAAGGCTATATTCTTTTAGCAGATAGCACTGAGCTTACACTTCTACCCGCAGCATTGTTTAGTCTGTGGTGTGGTGGTACTGATGCAGGTCCTTATGGCCAGGCTTTATAGTGCATGTGTAAGTTCTGCTAAGTGTTCTGCACTAAAATAAAATGTTAGTTCAGCAATCCGTGCAAGTAATCAGTATGTTTTTGGTAAAGCAGTGTTAATAAGGCTTTAGAGACTTGTTATACTATGGCTGGTTTTTAACACTGGATATACAATCAGTCATCTGTTGTTTTGGCAGTATCTTGTAGTGTGTGTTGTGTATGTGATGAAGTAGGTGGTGAAATAAAAAAGGAAAAACTATCCAAAACAAAAATACCACGAGAATTAAGTTTGAGTTTTCATGACACGTATGCCTATGGTGGAGTTTGAGTGGTGTTTGTGAAATACAAATGCTTAGTTGTCATCTAGAGGATGTATGTATAGTTCTTCAAATGCAAATGATACTTTTTTATTACAAGTTGTTTGTGTTGCAGTTAGTTGGCTTTTCCTTTATCATCCAGTATACCCATTTTCTTGTTCAACAAAAGCATAAACCAAAAAACAATATATAACATAGTCAGGTGCTGGTTGGTTTGTATTTGTTTTGTGCATTACTAATGTCCTGTAAAAACTTCATGCAGTCCTATTTTTATAGTTTTAATATATCTTCAGCAGCTTTTTGTTACAGAAACAGGCATTTGTTAAAACAAGATGCAAAATTTCACTCAGTTTCTATTTACATACAAGTATGCCTTGCAGCATTATTAGCAGAGTACTTGTGTATAGAGTAGAATCTGATAAGGTTGAAGTATCCTTCTTTCATTAGTGTCTTCATTTGAATTGTAGCAGCTGCAAGAAGAGATCAGGTCACGAATCAGCAAGTGTATCTTTTCCTTAAACTATAGCAGTAATTCATTTTTTACCTGAGTGTATGAGACCAGACATTGACAGAAAGGAACATTAACTAAATGTGTAATACCATTGTTTAAGGTTTGTGTTTAACTGGTCAGAAATATTGAAATGGTGACAAAAGTTTTATTTCTTTGTTGTTGTATGCTAGGAATTAAAATTTGTAATTTAAAAAGATATTTCTCATAATATTTAATTTCTTGGTCTCAGCTTGTACAGAATCTTTAACTTGTTTCTTCTGAAGTTCATTCACATAAATATACAGATGATAACTTTACTGTGGCCCACATTTGCATTACATTATTTTCTTTGCAACTATTATTTTCTGGCACTATGGTCCCCAAAAAGGCTCTAGTGCTTGGGGACAAGTGTCACAAGATGAAATGGTGCAACCTCAAAGTGGGAGTGATGTCAGTAAATGAGAATCTTTCTAGGAACATTAGTGGAATCACAAACAAAATGTTACAGGAGTTACAATTTCAAGCACTGTGCAAAATGACTGCCTGATTTATTTTTGGTCTTTCCTCTCTATGCAGAACTGCATTAATTTGAAATCTGGGTTTATCATGTTCAAAATACTGTTTCCTTGGAAATACTCTATAAAATTAAACTTATTTTCAATTTGAAATGAAAGACTCAAAGTGTCTATGGCATATTTTGGAACATTTAAATAGATTAACATCTCATTTCTTTTTGTGATTGTGCAGACAATAAGGATCGTGAATTGGCACATTTCTACAAAATTTTAGTGCAGAGTAACTAAATTAAAGATAAATGTAGGTACCTTTTTAATGTGCCTTATTTCTAGCCTCATAGTGTCAGCAAAGACAGCATAGAAAACTACAGGAGAACATTTTTCAAACGTTTTATGTCATTGCAAGTCAGTTGTGAGGGCCCTATGGAAGTTCCTACAGATGATACAGTTTTTTCTATCTGTCCTCTTTCCAAGATACAAACATAATGATAAAACAAACTATACCTGTTAGATAGCTTAATTTTTTTTTCAGTGTTAATTCTACTTTTCGTAAGACTCCATGCCTTCAAAACATTAGGGTGTTTTCAGTTGCCTTATTAATGGCTGTACACATCTGTTAGTGCTTTGTCTTAGGTTCCCCACAGATATTATGGTAACTGAGCTCTTAATACTGTATGGTTGAAGTTGCTTTCTTTAAATTTATAGTGTGTAGGGAATAAGATACTACATTGATTAATTGCTTTCTGCAACACCGAAAGAGTTGTTTTTTGAAGCATCATGTAGCAGTTCCCCAGGTTATAATGTCTTCAGTAGCATATGTAGGCACAATGGAAGTTAGAAGGAATCTGATGTTTTGCAGTTAACAGGTGAAATTTCTGTGGTAGGGAGGTTATTACGTATTACATAAATATCTGCTAAATTTTTTTAGTTGTCTTTATAAATACAGTATGGAATTTCTGGTGTTTTGTTACTTTTTTTTTTTACTGGAGAAGTGATTATTTACTACTTAAATTTATCTTTAGCCTTTCTGAAGTATCTGTGGTTTGGCATAGTTTTTGAGATTCTGTATTCCTCTTTATGGAATGAGCAGGATAGGGCCTAATTCTGAGTTCTGATTTTTATCAACTTTCATATTGAGAGATCTTCCATATACCTTCAACATAGTGGCTAAGAGATCTATTAGAATAGTTAAAAATAAAAATCGGAGTTGTGTCTCTTTCTGGGTTTTTAAATTTCTCGATCCTTTAGCATCTGCAGTTCTGTACCATCTCTTACTGCTGTTTTTTCCTTCTGTTTGGCTCTGTCTGCTTTTATTTCTCACAATTAGTCTATTCAGGCATCCAAGTAGAAACTTTAGGCTCCAGCAAAAATGTAAATTTAGCTCTTTGACTAGAAAGATTCTTGAGGAGAAAATAGTTATGGTGAGCTTTCTGCTCCTTAAACATTTCTCTGCAGAGAAGCCGAGGCTTTTCAGTATATGATACAGGGAAAAAGTAAGTATTATGGTGCCTTTATTTTTTGAAATTTTCTCTTTTGCTTTATGGTAAAAAAAATTGAATTTTCAGCAAATACTAAATTCTGTAGTTTTGTGGTATTCCTGAAGTTTCTATATGACTTGTGAAATGTAAACTAGAAAATGTGCTGAGACACTAAAATTGTAACCTATGTTTTAATTGAACTGGACTGGAACAAGAATAAATACAATTTGAAGTGAAAAAAACAAGACTTTGTAAATTGCACTTGCTTTCTTGGTCCCTGATACCAATTTGGCTGGACTTTAAATTGTTTTCCAGCTATAATCTCCTATTTCAGTCTCTCATGGGTTGATTTCATGTCTTCCATGAGTGGTTGGTTGTTATTTTATGAGCTCCTCTACGAGTCGAGCATGTTAATGAGGTGATGAGTAGCAGCCAGTGGGACTGAAATTGCTCAGAAAGAGGGGCTACTTAATACAGCAGGCCCCAGGCTGCTTTGTTCCGTTTGCCTAGATAAATGATCCTCCTGCTGCAGCAGTGAGGGATGTGTGTGGGGAGCTGGGGTGGAGGGACAGCCTCAGGTACTGAGGGAGGCAGCATCAGAACCACACAGCTGTTTGCCCACTCTGGTCTCTCAAACCACGCCGTGTCACGTCCATTTTTGGAAGGTGCTACAGGATGGACTGAGGGTGCTGCTTCGTGGTGCTGACACCCCTGCTTCCCAAAGACAGAGCTCTTCTGGCCTGACATAGCTACAGACAGGAAGAACAGGTGCACTTAGACTCTCTCCAAGCCTGTTAATGTGACAGGTCAGCAAGAGGTGTGTCATGAACTGACTTAGAACATTCTGGGCCTGCATTGCACCTGGACTGCTTGTTGTGCTGCCCATCATTTTTGTCATAGACTAAGGGAGGAAAACTTAAATATGTAGCTCTGCCACTCTTCTGATCCTGAGGTGCATGAAACATGAACTTTCAGCCGCAAACAGGAGGACAATTTATGGACTTCCTCCCACTGAAGCAAGTTTTTTTGCAGACCCTGACTCTTGACCTAAACAAGGGTTCAGTATCCTAAAAAAAACAAACAAAAAAGTCGATTTGAGTCTGTGAAGGTTACAGGTGTGAGAAAAAGGTAAGAAAGTTACATGTCATGATTTGGCATAATACAACTCCTGTTAAGAAATTTGAGAGCATTTAAAGCCTGTCTGTCATGGTACTGTTTTCCCCCTCAATTTATAGTATACTAATCTAGTTGAACAAGAGATTAGCTATCTGTCAACTATAAAAAATAATAAATTAGCTTAATTGATGAGCCTTTAATTTCACTCACTTCTTCAGTTGTAGATATTCCTTTTGCCTTGTGAAAGATGTCTATAGTAAATTTATTAATTATTTGGAGTGTTAGTAATCTAACTTTGGTTTCTGTTAATTGCAAGTATCCTCACGAAATGGTGTTAACATTTCGAGTAGTTGTATAAGTGAATCCCAGGGAAAAATACAGATTGTTGAACATCTGTCCTCTTAGTGACATGGTGTCAGTGCCTAGTGCTTTCTAGTCATTGCCAGTGGGTAAAGATTCCTTGTTCCCAGCTGTACTGAGTGTGTCTGTTTTTACAGTTGTTACTGACTTAAAGAGGAGGCTTGGAAGTTAGGATATCTGAGGAAGAAAATAGTGGTGATATGAAAATGTTGCCTAGACAATTATTTTCTATCTAGCATTTTACATTTTTGTGTAACCTTAGCCTTGTTACTATAAAAATACTGAAACAAAACCTTGATTGGGATGAAGAGCTTTTAATGACTCACATTCAAAGGCTTTTAGCAGTTAGTGGAATTCAAGTTATCTAAAATTGTTTTTAAAAGTAAACGTCCTTTCTTTAATGAACAAGAGATTTTCAGTCTTTATATGAGTATCCTTCATGCCTCAGACCCCAGACTATGCTACTAACAATTCTGCTTTTATTATTTAAGACAAAATCAAGGGGTTTCCACTTGCTGCTTTCATTGATAATTGTTTCGTTGAATCTCCTGCTGCAGTGGGGCCTAATTTTGCTGCAGCAAAGACTAATCCTTTTGTTTGTTGCCCTTTGCTTCAGCTCTTCTGTATTTTTAAATGTAATATCTGCTATATATGGTTTTGAGGTTCCGTTTCATGCTGGTGTGTTTGAGGGAGAGTAAGATGATATTATTATACATTAAAAATTATCTGAGGAGGGCTTTGTAAGAATGAAACATAGAAGCAGGTAAGATAACTGTTGGAAGTGATCCACAGAAAAAGCAGAAAGCCCCATTATGCAATTAAGTGTATCACTTCTGAGATATCCTGCTCAGTTTCATTCTATGTCAAAAGCATTTTAAATAGCATATTAACCTGCACGTCCAAGTGGAGTAGTTGCTTAAAAATTGCATTTTATGAGATGAGAATACAAAGGTCATGTTTGTTGACTTAAACTATTTTCAGATTGTCATAGGTGAATATTTTCATACAGTTTATTATTTCATAGCAAATTCATGTTAATTAATGTGAACTAGTGTCAAAATACTTTGAATGATTTGATAACTGGGAAATGTAGGTTTAGGTGATTTTTGGATGCTTGTTTTAGTTGATGAGGGGCATTTGCTTTATTTTGGGCAAGGGATAATGGTGAAAGCCTAGCTTTTCATTTTGCTGTTTCTCTTTTTGTATTCCTGTTGTCTTGGTAATGGCATTAGTTTTGCTTAAGAAACAAGCAAAATTGATTTTGCTGTGTTCTAATAGTGTTGTCTGGGGGTGAGGAAATTCTTCATTTCAGCTTTCCAGTATTTGCTGTTAAATTGTTAGCAATTGCACTGGACACGGACTTTATTAAAAGCCACCGTTTGTAAAGCTGGCTTCTGGACTTTATTTCAGATTACTGGTGGGTATGGTACAAATATTTCCCCCTCCTTAGTTTGCCATCATATTACCAACAGCTAAGTGCCATTGCTGGTAAATTTCTCAAGTTAACGTTCTGCTCTGTAATCCAGGCCTTTAATGTTTCAGTGTGATCTTTTCATAAGTGCTGTTCAAGGATGCCTTTTACTCTTAAATGAATGCAGTGTTGCATGTATTTTATAAAATTACTCATTACAGTTTGTCTGCAAAACATCATTGGGTATGTTGAAGATTATGAAATTGGCGTGTGTGTGGCTGTACCCCTATGTCTAAAATAAGAAGTGACCTTTGACTTTCTTTGTTCATGCTTTAAACATTATAGCTAACACCAGTATTCTTCATCAATAACCCAGGATGCCAAAACGAGAAAAAAGTCATCCTTACCTCCTGCAGAGACAGGATCTGCCCATATTTAACTGTGTATGCTGGGAGTTCCTTTTCGGCTCCCTTGTTCTTATGCCACTATTAAATGGCCTCTCAGCAGCTTAATTGGTATATGATTAAACTGCATAGTGTTTCTTGGCAATGTTCCACATACATATGTATTTTGTAAGAGACAGATGCATTTCTTTTGTTCTTTCATTTTTAGTTACATGGGAATTGGGCTTTCTGCACAGGGTGTGAACATGAACAGACTACCAGGTATGTTTCAGTTACTTACATTGATTTTAAAGTATGCTTCACCTTCAGTAAACAACAGAGTGTAGTATGACACCTCTGTGTTGTATCTGTTACTGGAGTTATGTAACACTTGCAGCTGAAAAGTTTAACTTCTACTGTACATTTGCTCCTGTTTTATTTTCGTCAGCTCCTACTGTTATTTATAACATCATTCAGCTACTTTTTAGCAAACAAATGCATTTTAACATTTTCATCATGTTTCCTGATAAAAATGAAACTATAGATTTCCAAGGTCTGTAAACTGGATTTCTAGCAATACAGATGAGCTCCTGTGATAAAAACTTTCTGGCAAACATGGAGGGAACTCTCCTTCTGTCACTTTTTTGTACCTTTACCTTTCCCGCCTTAATAGTAAGACTTTGTAGCCTAGTTTTACATTTTGACTGTTCTATTGACCTGCATGGTCAGGGACACTGTCTAGTTAGCAATTGTCTGTAGTATCTCTGAATAGTACTTAAAAAAATTTTGTGTGTGTATACATAAAATATAACAGATCTTTGTGTAAAACATATCTACCCAAAACAAACCAGATTACTTCCTTGAAATTACCAAAATATAAAACTTTGTTGAATTGACCTTCAACTGTCTGCATTCTCTTACTTTTGAATTTTAACTTTCTTAACCATATGCTCTGGTAGAGATTCGTATGATGACTGCAAGTCCCCATTATACTGTGAGCCCACCTAAGGCTGATGAATTATTAGTGGGTGGCATTAAGTTTATTTTTGGTATGATTTGGGATGCTGTAATTATCAAAGATACTACTAATCAATGTAACTGCAATAATTTGGGGTCGTCTTTAATTTTCTGAGAGATGCTCACTATGGTACCAGCTGAAGCTACTGATGATAAAGATTAAGGGTCTAAATGTGGAAAATACTTTCAAATTAACCTACTAGGCAGCAACTTGACAGAAGAGATTCAATATTGAATTGCAGGGTGTAGATAGGTATTTATAAATGAGCACAGACCAAAACTGCTTGCTGTGGATTGCACTGAGTAGTGTAACAGTATTCTTCACCTGCAAAATCAGCACCATATTTCCATGTGTAATTATTTGCTCTTGGCTGTGATTTTCACCTGTATTGCTAATTTTTTCTCGTTTTATTTAAAATTTATTTTCATTTTGGGGGGCAGTATAGCTAGTGACACTTTAGTCTGGAGATACTTTTATTATGCGGAGGCTGCTTGCTGCTAAATAGTCATTGAGAATAATCAGGAGTAGAAATATGTTTCCCCAGAGATGCATGTTTGGTTTTTAGCCAGGAAGAATCTGATTATGACATATGGTAGCAATAGTTTTGCAAAATGAAAGGGAGAACAGGAGAATCTTCACTGCTTTACTGGGACATATCAGATCTATATATAGCTTTTTTGAATTTCAACGCTGTAGCTGATTATATTTTTGACGTTGGTAATTTTGTACGTTTGCTCAAAGAGAAAAATGTCTTATGTCTTACCTGTTATATACTACAAATGGAATTACTTATTCAGCCATTTTGATAAAAAAAGTTGTTATTTTAAAAATTATACAGATTTCCTAGATAAGAAATATTAAAAAGTAGAAAGCTGAGCATAGTAATTACCTGTATTAACTTGGTTAGAATATATCAACTTAGCACAGTCTTTAATTTATTTAATAACAAAGGAAATTAATAAATTGCAAATGCTTTTGTTCTCTAGGTTGGGATAAACATTCATATGGTTACCATGGAGATGATGGACATTCATTCTGTTCCTCTGGAACAGGACAACCTTACGGCCCAACGTTTACCACGGGCGATGTCATTGGTTGTTGTGTCAACCTTATCAATAACACCTGCTTCTACACCAAGAATGGACACAGCCTGGGTATGGAGAAACGCTGCCTTTCATTACAGCATTTATCTTTTAGTCTGTTGTAAAGAGGAAACCCTCTTCACATCAGGAGCAAAGAGTTTGAATAGTTCTTTTGGTAGTTTGATAGCCTTCGTTTTGACTATATTTTTGAAAAAATAACTACTTCTGTGCCATTTGCACCAACTTGTGAATTTGATTCCCCATTCGTTGTGAATTTGAGAGGATTCATCCTATAGCATCTCATTCCACAGGATCTGCATTAATGAACTCCACTAATAAACACTCAAATAATGCTTGATGTTCATAAAGTAATAGATGATAAGAGAACTGAAGATAGGGAGGATGGGTATAGCTAAAATTCATTGCTGCTGTAGGGGAACACCCAGCCTTCACTAAAACCTTACATTGGGTGCGTGTTACTTGGCACATATGTTGGAGAACAGCGTATTTTGGATTCCCAGTCTGGAGTCATTCATAGTTGGGCTAAAGCCATAAATTATACAAGTTGAGCTAAAATTAAGTCCATTAAACTCATACAGTAAATTGTAGTATTATGCAACACTGCAAGACAATTTTTGCATTTGAAGATGTCAGGAGTGGGTGGAGTTAATTTTTATGGAATATCTATTTCAGTTACTTAATGCAATTTAATGAGCAAAGATACAGAGTGTAAATAAAGAAGAAAAAAATTACTTCATTAAGAAAGGAGTGGGGGCTTGAGAAGAAATCTTGGAATTGTGCTGAGGGGAGCAGGAACTTTGAAGAAGGGATAAAGCTCAAAGAACTATAAGGTTTTTGTGGTGGATAGAAGTGCGATAAGGAAAGGAGAGGGTAGCATGAAGTGAAGTAAGAGATTATTGAGATAGGTGTTCTTTAAGTTGCTGTTCTATTTTCTTACACTGGCAAACACAAAGGAGGTTTGGGAAAAGGGGGAAGGATGTGGTTTAAATTCTTTTCCTAGTCTCCCTGAACAAGACTGGCCGTTTGTTTGCTCAGGCCCTGAGCAAACACATCTGACTTGGGAGTTTTCCTGCCTCTGCTCACAGCAGGGCTTAGGAGTCTCCTGAGGTCAATTCCAAGTAATCACTTACGTGATTCTATTCTATCATGATTTAATGTTCCTTCTAAATTGAATGAGTCTGTATACCTGGACTCAATACCTTGACACCTGGGGCAATGGGACACTTGAACCTTGCACTGTGTAGTTGTTTCTTTTGGCATGCTGTTGCAGGATAGATCCAAGTGGAAGATATTGTGCTTGTGTTTGCCCTAATCTTTAACTGGGTTAAAGCTGAGAAAAGCAATCTTAACTTATTCCCTTTTTGAAACATTCACAATGTGCCTACAGGTAAGTTGGATCATTTGATCAACTAGAGACACAAGTGTTCTCACTACCCTTATGGTCACATGAAAGCATCAAAGAGCTATGATTGCAGGAGCACAGCTCTCCTTTTCAGTGGAAAACTTAAAGCAGACTGGATTAGGCCAACTGTGAAAAAACAAATGATTAAAATTTGTTTTTAGAGGAGACCAGAATGGCATAGGTGAGGAGAGGCTAATAAAATGTCATCTGTCATAGACTGAGTCTGACAAACACTTTGTGGATTTCACAAGGAAACCTGACAGCTGTCCTGCTGTCATGGGCTTTGCTAGCTTGAGTTTCTGACAGAAGAAAATTGATTCTGTGTTGAATGTAAAAAGAAATCAGGAATTTTGTCTATCTGAGTTGTTGCTGCTGCTGGTTGCCCAGAATTCCTGTACATTCGTGACTTGGAAAACATTTGTGTTTCTTCTCTGGGCCACATATATGGTCTAGAATATAGGCAGTCTGGCTCAGCCTGGGATTTGATGCTGCAAAAAGGGCTAAGCAATTCTCATGCAAGTGTGAAATCCTGGGTTGAAAAAAAAGCCAAAACCAACCCTCCTAAAACCCCCAGTACCTTCATATGACTTAGTTATCATTTATTTGTCATGCCTACAGCCTCCATTTTGGAAAAGAGCAAGTTGGATGTCAAAATTGCCAGATAGAAAAATGGTATCGCTTAGAAAAAGTTAGGGTAGGAGCAGGGATAAATGAAATTATAGTTTTGAGATATGATGGGAGGAAACAAAGGAAGCAGATTCACTCACTGTGTCATCCTTCTGTCTCAAAAGATGTGGGTAAGGAATCCAGATGCTCTTGAGGTTTGAAATCCTGGTGAAGAATGGAGATTGAAAACAGGGATGGAATTTAGGACAAAAGGTTAAAAGCTTTGTTTTCATCTTAAATTTGAAAAGATGGTGATACAAAATAAATTGAAGTTCGAAGGGATAAGTGGATTTGAATAATTCTGCATTTTAAAAAATACTTGCAACAATAAAGGAAATTCTGTACTACTGTTATTATTTGGCTGTCAGAAGGAGATTACTGATGTTTATTTTTTAACTGAAAGCTTCTCGCCCTCTGAAATTGCCCAAAGTTCCTGAAGTGTATAGAGGTCATATTTTTCTCTAATCCTGAGACAGCAAAATCACTCCCTTGGTTTTAAGGGTAGATGGATGCTTGTAATTATGTAACAAGATATTAAGCTGTTCTGTTTGAAAACCAAAGCATGCTTGTGTGGATTAGAGTGAAACATTTGCAGGCTGGTTTGGAGTATTATAGACATGTGCTGCTTGTGTAAAGATTGTGTATGAGTATTTGTGAAGAAAAGTAATAGCAAACAAGAAAAGACGCCATTAAATCTTTATGTTGCAGCATCGAGACATGCAAGTGAAACAGTATTTTCAGATATCCTTACTTTCCTTCTTAAATTTAATACATAGCTAGAACTTTCATACTTTTTAATCTGCATATCTATATGGTTTGCTAAATCTTATGACCTATTTTGAAAAAATTAGGGGCAATTCAAGTATTTTTGAATGACAATTACTTTTTGCCAAATACTGCCATTTACTAGCTAAAAACATGAATTGTGCCTAAGCATAGTGAATTTCACCATACTTAACTCATTTCTGAGATTGTTTGGGTGAGTTTTCTGAACGTATGATGCATTTAAGAAAATGAGGCTAGAATCTAGACACATGGAAATTAATCTTAATTTTCTCTTTATTACAGGCATCGCTTTCACAGATTTACCGGTAAGATAAGTGCATTTTCAAACCGTTTTCCTTTGTGTCATAAACAGATGTTTCAGATCAAACTAGCATTTTCCTTATGCTTGTTGGAGTTACAATGATAATCTTTGTAGCCAGTTTAATATTGTTTCTTATCATTTCAGTGGTGATTTGTTAATTGAAGGAGAAAGTGTTTTGGTTTTACACGGATCCTTACAAGAGGTTTTCCTTTACAGGTTTTTAACGGACAGTTCTAGTGAAAGTTTTAGCAGAAAATAATACATGCAAGTAGTTATTACATACTTCAGCACATTCAAGCCTTACACACAAAGTCAGAGCTGTATTAAACACCAGCATTGTAGATGGCTGCTTGAGACATGGTCACTGTAACTCATTCGTGGTGCCTGGTTTTTGCAATCTTTGCTTCATAAAATCAATTGTATCAAATTAATTTTTTTTTCAGCTGCACATATCTGAAGTCTTGCAGCTTTTGAATCAATTAACTTGTGTTTTCCTTAAATCTGGCATCTGTTCCCTATACTACTGATACAGGCGTGATACTGCACTTACTTTGTATTTTTTCTCATCCACTTCATTTCTGATTTAATCTGTTTAAAGTGCAGTGTGTGATGCACGTCCATCTGGCCAGCTGCTCCCTTTCTGTGGCCTTAAGAGGCAAGAACAGATATTAAGGAAAAATGAAGTCAGTAACCCAAGGAGCCTCTTAGTTCTACCACAGGGTTGAATGTTTTGTGTAGGAAACCACCGCCCGTGTCCTGGATTTTTGGGATGGTAGCAGGGCTCCTTGCTAGCACATGGTGCCAGCTCATGAAAACTGGCACTATAATCTGAAGTGTGAAGCTGAACACCTTGTTAGAATCAATGGTTTCCATCTCATTAAAAGTTTTGAGACCTGTGTTTTGTTGATTATTTTAGACTAGGTAACAGTATGAGCGTGTTTATTTTAAAAAGCTAACAGTGTATGTATGGAAATAGAGGCAAGATTGGCTTGGGCATGTTTAGAGCAACCAGAGTATTTTTCATTTCACTGGGTTTGCTGGGCTTCAGAGTTCCTTCTGACCTGCATGGTGATAACTTCTTACTGATAGTTTTAATTTAATTAGCATATAGTTCTGTAGATGAACATTCCCCTATACCATACCACCATTGTCTGCAGTGTAATTATGATGTATGTATATTTATTTAATAAACTTTAAAAAAAATTTTAAACTAGCCCTCCCCACCCTCCAAAAGATCCCAGCAACAAAACCCCATTCACCCAATTGATTGCCATTGCTGAGATGTTCATTGCATTTAAGAAAATTACTTTTATCCCAACAGGAAGATTTTACCTTTCTCATATTTGGCATATTTAAAATTTGCATGGAGAAAGTAGAAGAAGAAGAAAGAAAATTAAACTGAGACAACAATAAGTGCTCTAATGTGTTTTCCTAGATACAAGTCCAGGAATTCATGAGCCAAACAATGCACTGTTACAGTTCTTGTTAGGCATTCCACTTGGATTTTGAGGCTGTTGAGTTTTCTGTCCTGTCAGTTTTTACCACTAAAATTCAGCGATGTTTTAAGTATTTCACTCCAAAAAGAAAACGGCCCACTTTGTAAGTTTAATTTCTGTTCTGTTAAAAAAAACCAAAAACAGGGCTTTAAAATAATCATCAAAAATTGTTACTATTTTAATATTGTTAATATTTTGTGAAATTGAACCCAAAAGTTGTAACGTTTAGCACAGTTTAAAAAGTGTATTTTCTGACTAGAGTGTCAATAAGATTTTCTTCTTTCAAACTAAAAAAATATTTTGACCACTGGGAATAAAATTAGTCATTGTATTGCTGTATTGGCAGAAGCTCCTTTTACTGCTCGAGCACACTACTAGAAGCAGTGGGGGTATTAACTAGAGATGAAAAAGTCCCCACAACAGTGGGCATTTTAGGATAAGTGTCAAAAACTAATTAAAATACTTTTTGCAGCCAAACTTGTACCCTACAGTAGGGCTTCAAACACCAGGAGAGGTTGTGGATGCTAATTTTGGACAACACCCATTTGTATTTGATATTGAAGACTATATGCGAGAGTGGAGAACCAAAATTCAAGCACAGATTGACAGATTTCCAATAGGAGATCGGGAAGGAGAGTGGCAAACGATGATTCAGAAGTAAGACTTGTACTATTATTAACTTTTTAAAAAGTTGTTAATTGCATGTTTTCAGAGTTTTTTAAAACATTCTTTCTGTTGTCTTGCACAAAAAGTGATAGATACTATTGAAAAATAGTACAAGTAACTTTGTTACCAGGTGTCATAACAGTGTAAAAGGGAGCATGAACAGATTTTGTGGCGGAGTTGTCTCTGTCTTAGTAATTTGGACTTCATAATGATGAGTGTAAGACTTCTGTTCTGATTTGACATATCTAATGTGGACTGGGGAGTTTTTAGGAAAGTTACTGTGGTTGTAATGGGCAGTTTTAATACTTTGGGCTCTGGAAGTTTCCCTTTATGTTCTCAGCCTTCAACATGCCAGGTTAAATTGTGTCTCAATTAGTGTTTCTTGGAAAAATGGTGGTTGTGACTTTGCATATTTTATTTTTTCAGTGAAAACAAAAACGTACTGTGCAGCAATTTCACTTCAATGTGTGTAATGAGAAAAAAAACCCAACTTAATTAGTGGTTAATATTTGGACTGACCCTGCCTTTGAGTGATGAATAATTGCTACTAAAATTCATCATAATAAAGTCCTTCATTTATTACTTTTAAAACTTACTTTTCTGTACAGTGCTTTGAAGAATATTCTGGCTCTTAACTGAATTACTTTTGTCTGACTTGTACAGAAATCTCTACATTTCAAGTAGAATTTTTCAGTTCAGTCACTTTTTTTAGCAAAGGGTTTTTACATTCAGAAGTTCTTGGTTTCTTACCTGTATTTAATGAGTATTTCTGAGTTTTGTTTTTGTTTATTTTTAGAATGGTATCATCTTACTTAGTTCACCATGGATACTGTGCAACAGCAGAGGCATTCGCCAGATCCACAGACCAGACTGTGCTAGAAGAATTAGCTTCCATTAAGAACAGACAAAGTAAGGCTGGAAAGCACATTGCATCTCTTTTTTCCTCCCTTAAACAAATATTACATGAAGCTTTCTCTTAAGCAGCTTTGTAGAATTTGCTTGCAGCACCACTCCATAGCACAGTTCTTTGCTGTCATCTAATGTTACACATGTATGAGCATCTGGGTACGAAAAACCTATGCAGTAATGCTTTGTAACTTATTTGATGTAGCAGAATGTGGTAAATTACCTGTTGCCTTTTCCCTTGAATGGAAGGTTGTGATATGTCTGAAAGAAATGTGTAATGTCTCTCAGTGAGTGTTTGTGAGAGCTAATGGTCAGTCACAAACAGGAATATAAAACTTAGTCTTGACAAACATTTATATTTTTATCTGAACTGTGAAAAGGGATTGAGTTTAGAGAATGTTTTATAAGTTAAATGAAACCTGAGTTTTCCTGCTTAGAGATGTGAGGGGGAAGAGGACAAGGAGAACTAACAGCAGTTCAGTTCTAACTTGCCATGCCAGTGCTGTTTGGCAGCCTGATTGAACAGTGCCTTCCACTTCCATTTAAATGCCTGCTCTATGACCATAAGCATTTGTGTTACTGTATGACATACCACATGGGGAAACTGCTCTGGCTGTAAAACAACACATTTGTTGGGCTATTTTCATTTGGATCAGTTTCTCTGTTGGTGGAGAGAGCTGGGAGGCTGTTGGCAACTTGAGCAAAGTTACAGCCACAGAAACATCAGCTAAAGGAGGGACTGTTGTCAAGGGTTTTACTCAACTGTAATCTGATTGGAAGTATGTGTTGTAGGTGAGAGAGACCAAATTTTTGTTTTTCTTAGTCAAAACTGAACCTGTAGGAGTGGGATGCAATTTGGATGTTCTCGAGTGACAGTAGTTTGGTATGTGCTTATTTTTAAAGTTGTGAAAATGAGAAATAAATCACAGAAGAGTGTCTGCAATCTTATTCTAGCTCTAAATGCACGATCTGATTACAAAGCAGTTGGATACTGGCAATAAATAAAAATACTGAGTTCTCTTTTAGATACGTGTAGGTGGAGTACAGTTCTTAAATTTTCCTGTTGAACATTTTAAGAAAGCATGATCTTTCTTTACACTAATTATTTCTAAGAGGAAAAAAATCTTGTTGATTGATGGTTGCAGTGTCTTTTAATTATTAATGTACGTGTATTAGTCCATAAGCTGTCCATTTACCTGATGTTGGTTTTGCTGAACAGAAATTCAGAAATTGGTTTTGGCAGGATGAATGGAGAACCCATTGAAACAACATAACAGCTGTATCCAAGTTTACTAGAAAAAAATCCTAATCTCTTATTTGTTTTTTGGTGAACAGGAATTCAGAAATTGGTTTTAGCAGGAAGAATGGGAGAAGCCATTGAAACAACACAACAGTTGTATCCAAGTTTACTAGAAAGAAATCCTAATCTCTTATTTGCATTAAAGTGAGTCTTCAAATTATACAGATGTGTGTTTATAGATGGCACAGTACCTTCTCAGACAAGACAGTTTCTCATTTAAAGCTTTCACAGAAATTTATACAAAGTTAAGCAGCGCTTTTTAGAAAATGTGTATATTTCACTTTTTTATGCTCTTCTTATTTGCTACATGTTTAACTCGGTTTTGTCATCAAGGTCCTGGTTTGCAGCATAATTCACATCTCCCTGTAGACTTGTTCTCTAGAACTAAGTTCTGTAGATTTTTTTAATGAATTTTAATCCATTTGGGTGTCAAGTAAAACTTAAAATGGAAACTGGTACAGTACCACATTCAAGAAGTTTAAGAATCCTGCTGGCATAAGTTAGTCTGTTCCTCCAAAGGGGTGACTGACTTTAAAGATCAGTTTAAATGACCTGTTCATTCCATGCCACTTTACTAGAAACCTGTGGCTAAAACTGTGGAAATTCCATAATCCCAAAGAGTTCTCTTGGCTTCCCAAGCACACAATAGTCACCTTCATTCTGGCAGTTTTACTTGCCAGCTGCGCTGTTCTCCAGAATTTTGTATCACATTGCAGTGTTTGAATGTGGAAAAAATGTGTTATTTCCTCTAAGAACAAAGCACTTTAATTTTATATTCAGTAAAGATACTCGGAATGTGTTTGAAGTCTGTCATGCTCAAGTGCTGAACAGAATTCACGTGGTAGTACTCCACACTTACCAGAGAATTCACAAAATGCGAACATTTTAATGAAAGACTTCACTCAATAGCATCAGTTGTGTGTTATCTTTTTCTCAATCTGTCTAAATTTTGCCTGTTCAGTTGAGGCTACTGAAGCCTAAAGCATAAAGCAGGAGTTCTGAGCTTCCTTAAAGTCCATAGTAAAACCTCCTTATCTAAAATGAAATTGACAAAGAGCAACAGCCTCTAAAGGGAAGGTTTGTATGGGAGTTTGCTTTTCAAGCTGTTTTCTAGTGCAGATGTTTAATGTTAAGAGTTACCCTTTAATGCTTAATGTTCCAGACAGTCAAACTCTTGTTCTCATTTACTTTGAGAGAAATTACAGACATGACAACATAACGACATATCTTTCTCAAGAAATAACTTTGCCCCTGCCAATAAAAGAAAACAGTTAGAGCAAGAATATATAGTTTAAATCTCTAAACTTTGAGGACGTAGTGACAAAGGCTGTCCTCCAAGGATAATATTCCTGTTCTCCTCCCTCACAAATTTGTAATTGTGAATTTTTGGTGGAATGCTCCAGAGCTTATTGATGATTGGGTTACTGACATCCAGCATTTTATCGAGTCAGACTTGTTCTATAGTTAACACTAAAATGAAATCATTGCTATCGTTGGTAATTTGAAATGTGTAAATAGTTTTATTAGCTTAACTTTTTGCCTTTTGTTTAGGGTGCGCCAGTTCATAGAGATGGTGAATGGTACAGACAGTGAAGTGCGGTGTTTGGGAGGCCACAGTCCAAAATCTCAAGATAGTTACCCTGTTAGCCCACGGTCATTCAGTAGTCCTAGCATGAGTCCCAGCCATGGAATGAATATTCACAATTTGGCAACAGGCAAAGGGAGCAGCACACACTTTACTGGTAAGTTCATGTGGAGGATGGACCACATAGATTTGGACATACCACACTATGAGGATTTTTTTTTTTTTTTTAAACTTAAGATTTTATACTGAATGCTTTGAGTAACAGTATGATTTTAATGATTAAAATACGTGAATTCCAGTCACTGGGCAAACCAAAAGTTTCATCACATAATTTTTGCATGTCCTTTACTTCTTGCAAAGTAGATTGCCACCAGTTTATAGGAAGAGCTTCCTTTGCAGGGGGTGGAAGGTTCTGACATAAATTTCTGTTGTCCTTTTGATGATAGTTTATGGCTCGGGCAAGATGGTTTAAATCCAGTAAGTGGTGTATATGATCCATTTCCTGTGGTGTTGATGGAAAAGTCAGAATAGCTGTGGTTGAGCAGGAAAGACCAGAAGCTGGATGGTATGGTTGGGTAAAAGATGTCCTGCTGGCAGCCACATTTCAGTCTGCTCAGTTGAAACATTTCCTAGAGCATTTAGATAATGGGAAATCTTCCCTGGAAAGGCACAGATGTTCAGAGCTGCTCCAAGCTTATGGGGAGGTGCCTTCCAGAGCACCCCTGCTGAGAGGAAGCTGAGCATGTTGAAATGGTAAGACTCTTAAGGTAGCAGAGATCAACACCTTTCACTTTTGTTTAATTTCCAAATCCAAACTGGACGTGATTGGGAGTGCTTTGTTTTTTTTTCACTCTGGGGTGGAGTGGAAACCAGTGTAGCCTGGCCATCATAACAACTGCTGCCTGTGGAAGGGAACAGCAGCTTCGTTTTTCTTTCCTCTGGTGTCAAGAGTGCCATCACCTGTGTCAGTGGAGAGCTACTCACTCTGGTAGTTCCTCAGGTGGTTTTTGGGAGGTATTATAGAAAGTACTTGTAACTTTCCTAATTTTGAAAACAGAGGCAGGTTGATGAATGTATTATTAGAATTGATGTTTGGGATTTTGTAAATGGCAGCAGCTGTTTTCCTTATAATAAGCCCTTCCTGTGACCTGTTTCTATTTTAGAGCATACTAGGGAGCTCTTGGTTTGATAGAACTGGCAATTACATGTTTGCTTCAAATACTAGTTTTCCTACTATATTTTAGAAGGGTCAGAAGAGATTTTAGCTAGGCATTGTAATTTCACAGCATGGTGTAATTTTATTTAGCAAAGCACAATATTAACAGTTAAAATAATTACATGGTGAAGGAGGGAGGTTGTGTTTAAGTATAGGAACATGCAAAGTATTCAGCACTGAATTCTACTGCACATTTATCAAAATAAATCTGTGATCAGGAATTAGTAATATTTGCTTCCATTCATAATGATTAGTGGCCTAGAAAAGATTTTGAATGCATCCATTCTAAAAAACTCTTCTTCATTGGTACAGTTTTCTGTTTTACCAGTATATTAGTACAGCTGGAAAAACCTTCTCATGTCTGTGTTTGTACTTGTTAAATAATGCTTAACTTCTGCACTCTAGAAGCCTTAAAGGTTCTAATACCTGAAACATGGAGGTGAAATACTTGAGTTTGACAAATTTAGCATACTTGTTCCTGGTCAGTAAACACTATACTTTTTTCATTTTTTCCACAAACTCATCTGTAAGTACCACATTATGACTACAATTGTTAAAACTTTATTTCAGGGTTTGAAAGTAGTTGCAGTAATGGAGTAATATCAAATAAAGCGCATCAGTCTTACTGTCACAGTAAACACACGACCACCAGCTTGAATGTACCAGAGCTCAACAACATAAATGTATCAAGATCACAGCAGGTTAACAGCTATTCCAGGTAAATAAACTTTAGATGCTTCTAAATTACATTAAGGCTTGTATTGTCCATGTGTTTGCATTGCAGGGAGGAGTTTTCAGTGGGATTTGATATGGTTGATTTTTCTTTTCCCCCAGGGAAACTGAAACACAGCGTAAGGGGCCAAACAGCTTGTGATAACTCTGATTGTTTTGACAGTTCAAGCTCAATAGACCTTTTTCTCTTGTTAGGTTAAAGAAATGCAATGGACAAAAATAAATTACCTTGCTTATAGCTGTGGTCAGTTTTGAAGTTGCATAGTGAAGGTTAATTAGCTGTTTGGCACTTGGGATTTTAATTTAAGCCACTGACACTGACTTAAGTGTGTTGCACATAGGTAGTGAAAAATTTTCCAGATACTCTCCATTTGTGTCAGTATATGCAAAGTAAACACAATTGAGATGCATATGAAGTGTGGATTCTCTTTCACTGTATATACCAGGATTGTTTGCCTACTCCAGTCACTCTCAAAAGTGCAAACACATTCAATTCACTGAATGAAAATAAATCTATTAATCAGGGTTAATCAGGGTTAATATGGTTATAAATATTAAGCTCTGAGTTGCATGGATGCAGCAGAACCTAATTTGATACGAAATGCAACAGCCCTGAGCTGTGTTGTCCAAAATAGATTCCCAAAACTACCACATAGAATGTGATGATGTGGTGGTGATGACCACATCTAATTTAGTTGGATAGTGATAATTGGGCTAAAAAGGTAAGAGTAACAATTTACTTTTTAACTTTCCACAGTTTCTGTTTGCGTCAGCAATTGCTTCTGCCAAAAGGCCTGGCAGTGTCCAGGCAACTTGGAGATTTTTCATGGAGCAAGACAGTTCCTTGGCTGTGCCGTTGCCCAGTCAGAGAGGCCTTTTGGTTTCCTTCCTCAAAGGAAGCTGAGTATTTTTGGTTGCTTAGAAGCAAGATATTAAACTTCTAAATTGAATCTGTTTGGTCTTGACAGAGGTTTTAGGTTGCTATTCTCCATGACAGAATAGAACAGGCTAGGATGCAACTGTCAGCAAAGCTCAGTCCCCAAAGCCATGCTGGCATTTTCTAAAAGCACTTCTGTGAGCTGCTGCAAGCAAAGGGTGGTGAGGAGTTGAATGCTCTGCATTTGCCACTGAGTATCTCTTCAGTGTTCTGGTTTACTCAGCATTTGCTTTGGGGTTTTCTTTTTTTGCTTTTCCTCTGTCATTCCAGAGTAAATAAGAGGAGAAGGCTTTTTCTGAAATTAATTAGTTACCTAAATATGGTATTTTCAAAGTAGAATGTATATTGACTTCACTATATTTTAATGTAAAAATATTAACTATATTTTTTTAAAAAAGTGGAAGTAGTATATTTTCTCAATGCATCTTCTTCAGCTCTGTGTACATACAGTTATATAAATAAGGTAAGAACTTTCTGGTATATATTTAGAAAGTGTTATATTCCTTACTCCTGAATAATGGGGGACATGTTTTTCAGCATCTGAAAATATTATTTGAGTGAATACTGGTGTTGAGACAGCCTTAAAAATTTCCATGGTGCTCTGGTATCACCAGTTGCTATCAAAGAAACTGTGGTCTAGCTTGGTAATATTTAATAGCACCTTGTCAGTAGCTGAGGAAATACTGTGATGAAGTTGTAAAGGTAACCTAAGTACTTAAATATGAGTAAAACTTGTATTTATTACTCTCTTTTCAGCAATGATGTAGACATGGAAACAGATCACTACTCCAATGGGGTTGCTGAGACTTCATCCAATGGCTTCCTAAATGGTAGTTCTAAACATGATCACGAAATGGAAGAATGTGACACAGAAATGGGTCTGCAGTGATATTTCTTACATTTTTATTAAGTGATGGCAACAAGGTTATGTTTTTACTTGCAATGCTTCCCAACTTGAAAATTAGGGTTATTAGCTCAAATCTTAATTTTTTTGTTCGCTTGTTTTGCTATTACAAGATGTAAATTTTAAAACCACTGATTTAGGTGGTCCAATATCAGTGTGAGAACAGGGGAAATTGGTAACTTGTGGCTATTGAAAACAGCATCAATTTCTAAGGAAGTACCTTTGAGAAGAAACACCCTGTTGGGTAGCAGCCTGTGTTTGAGTTGGCAGATTGCTTCTCCCTCTTCCCATTCATGGTTCTCATGGCATCTTTGTGCTCCACAGTAAGCTTAGAAATTCTAAATCTCTTACATTTGAAGAATGCAAGGTGCTCATATTTTATGCTTGAGAGCTATATTTGGGAAATGTAAAAAATGAAAAATGAATTTTTTCCCATGTTTTTCACAAAAAAATACCAATTTATATAGTTGGGGGCTAAAAATTAAATTTGTTTTACTTAATTTGCTTTATACTCTGTCCTGGCTGTTGGTGTTGGTGACAGATGAGTATTTAAATCCCCTCTGCTTGCCCTTTGTGCAGCTGCAGAATTGCTACTCAAACAGTTGATTTAAGCAGATGTCAATTAATGTGTAGTTTAAATGAAATGTGAAACTGGAGACCTTCAGAATGCAGCAGCGCGTGCAGAGGTCTGTGAGCGCTTCCCAGTTCCGGGGTATGTGCTGCTGCTGCTGCTGCTGATCCCACAGCTTTGCTGGGAAATACAGGTAACTGTTGAACAGCAAATGTCATTCTGTTACAGCCCTGCAAGGAGGATGCAAGTTGCTATTTTTCCTGCATTGTGCTCTGAAACTGGATAATAACATGACCTTATTGCTGTGACAGAAAACCCAAAACTGGTCCTTGCTCTCTTGCAGTCTTTTCTGCAGAGACTTGCTGTGGCAGACATGGAGCAGCTGCACAGGGCACAGAGTTGTTCGTGGTTTTTTAATATAGATGTCTCCTGCCTTTGTAAAGTGATGTCCTAAATTAGGCTGAGCTAGGGACAAGTACCACCACCTGAAGACTTGTGGGTGCTTCACCTACACTGTTTACTCCACCCATTTAAGTCTGGTGGTTTTTCACTTCTTGAAATATTTATATATTCTTAGTGCTCTGTATGTAAGGTTAAGTAGGCAGGTATTTCCCAGAGGTGATACACTTACATCTAAGGAAAAAAAAAGTTAAAAAATCCTTTTTTGAAATAGTGGTCAAAATACATCGCTAAATAGCAGTGTTAAAGTCCGAAAGAAGAGTGGATTTTTAATTGAAGAATCTATAAAAATGCTCATTTTAAACTTGATGGCACTGATGAAAAAAGACAAGGAATGGATAAATGCCTTTTTTTAATGTGGTGCTTTAGGTGTAAATTTTAAAAACCAGAATTTTAAGAGAAGCCAAATGTTGGTTTACTATTCATAAGCTGCATCAATCTCTTTTAGTATTGGGGAGTATTGTAGGAAACAGTAAAGAAATCACTTGTAGTGTTCTGCTTGATTGCAAAAGAAGCCTGAAATACCCAAATTATTAAGATGTGTTATACAAGGAATATGAACAGTCTAAATGATTGTCTTGTAGCAGAATCCATCATGACTGTTCAGGAAGTTCAGCATTTTTTACCCTCTATTAGCAGTTCCCAATTTGGCATATCCTTAGAAATGAAATGTCAAAGAATTAAGAAACTTAGAACTGCGTGGACTTTTATTGTGGCTTTTTAAACTCCCTCAAAGTTTTAGGGTAAAATCTGGTTTATCTTCTAGTTAGTTTAAAATTACCCCTTGCAAGATGAACAGCACATGCTGACAGCCTTTGCCATTAGTTAATCAGGTCTCTTAAATGTTTATAAGGAGCAGTTCAGCAGTGGTTGATACAGGAGTACATGGGGCCAAGGTCTCTGGCCTGGCTTGCTCTCTCTCTGGGCAGGCAGCTGTGTTTGAGTGAAGCCAGTGCAGAGTCTCTAGATCCATAGGCTGTTACCCTTGGCGCTGTCAGTGGTGATGATGACGATATCGTTTCTTTAGAAGTAGATTCAAGTCAGTTAAGACGCCAGCTATGTGGTGGCAGCCAAGCAGCCATTGAAAGGATGATCCATTTTGGAAGAGAATTGCAAGCAATGAGTGAGCAGCTAAGAAGAGAATGTGGCAAAAACACAGTGAATAAGAAAATGCTCAAGGTATGTTTAATCTTTTTATAAAGGTGAATAACTGTGCTGCCCAGCAGGGACTTGGCATAGCATGTTGCATTGGAATACTGTTCTGCTTTAACTTCTGCCATTTTTTGTGTGTCTCAGAGCAGTATTCTGATCAGCTGTGGTGTAGCACTGTCTTCTTTCTTGTCTGTGTAGCCCATGCACAGGGAAGATAATTTAGTGCTGTTACACAATTAAACACAGAAATTAATTTAGCACTTCCCTTTCTCTCATTTCTGACTGGGTAACTTGGCCTCTTGAATCAAAGTGCTGTTTTTGTCTCTAATGATAAATGAACCGCAAGGGGATTGGTAGACAGCTCAAAATGTGCTGTCATTAGTACACTGCATGTTAATTAGTTTGCCTTGATTTGAGACTGCTCTGAAAAAGAATTCCCCTGCCAAAGACTGCATGCAGTTTTCAGTCTGTTTTCTCTTACCCCATCACTTACTGAAGTACTGCTACCTTTTGCCTTGCTCTTGGGGAATAAACACTAAATGGAACAAGTCCTGTCACAATTTCTTTTTACCTTTTTGTATTGATGGACACTTTGTGATTCTGAATGAAAATAATTGAACAAAATAGTCCTTCTTTTCACTGCTAGCTTATAGCTGTGAGATATAATAAAAGCTGTCTTCCCGCAGGATGCATTCAGTTTACTTGCATATTCTGATCCGTGGAGCAGCCCTGTTGGGAATCAGCTTGACCCGATACAAAGAGAACCAGTGTGCTCTGTACTGAATAGTGCAATACTAGGTAAGTGTGGCCTGCTGGCTACCAGCGTGCTCAGGGTGCCTCCCCCTCATCCCACACAGGTGGCCCTGCTGTTCTGCCCTAAGGAAGGATAGCAGCGTAGGGTACACTCTCCTGGGAAGAAAGGGATGGTTTTGGGGGGTTCCTAAAACAACAGGTACTTTTCTGCTGTTAGAGCAAAAATGGGCCTGTTCAATACGGTGCTGTGCACGGTCACTTCATTGCTCCTGCTTTGTGTCTTGCTCTAAGAACAAACTTTGCAAATGAATGATTTAAGTAGGCTTAAATGTCAAGTTTTCAGTGCATTATTGTGAAATGATTCAGGTATTTTAACTGCCACTGTGATTCTTTTTCAGAGACTCACAATCTGCCAAAGCAACCCCCGCTTGCCCTAGCCATGGGACAGGCGTCACAGTGTCTAGGATTGATGGCCCGGTCAGGAATTGGATCCTGTGCGTTCGCCACAGTGGAAGACTACCTACACTAGCTATGCATTTTGAAGGTCTGACAGGTGTTGTGGTGTATTCAACATGGAAAGTAGACCAGCTCTGCTGACTGGAATTTGGAATTTTAATTATGTAATAAGGACAAGTCTGTCGCTTTATGTTGCTTCCTAGTTTACAGCATGATGCAAATGATTTCTAACTTAGTGTTAGGAGAAAATTTCCATCTTTAAACCTCTTAGACAACTAAGAGTTGAAAATATCACTGGTAACGTCAGACATCCAAATTGACAAGTACCAATCCTTTGAACGATTGTCCAAAACAAACCAAAAATCCTGCTACTTTGTGGTGGGACGGAAGACTAGAAAACATGGATGTATTAGCATGTGGGTGATGTAAACGTCAAGCAGGATGACTTGCCAACCTCCACCCCCATTGTTACATAGTTCAATCAGTGTAATTTGCAAAATGCAAATGGTTTGGATATATAGTGTTGATGGGAAGAAATGATATTTTTTAATGTGTACTGTAAAACTTGAATTACTCAGGAGCTGAGTGAATATGTTTGTTGCTACTTACAATCCCAACCTGTTGATCTTAGTAGTTTTTTGTTTTAACATGGTCTTTTCAACTTTGTTTCCTTGTTTAACTACAGACAGCTTCTGTTGTGTAGGCTCACCAGTTTAACTGTTGTATTATAACAGTATTACATGTCAACACAGTGTGGTTATGACCTATTTATATAAAAACCAAATATTTAGTCAATTTACAGTCTTAATTTAATCTTTGTACACCTTGCATTTTTAAAAGTGCTTAAATAGTACTATATTGCAATAAAATGTAGTGATACCATAATTAACCAGCCATTAAAAACTTACGTCTACATCCACGGTAGCATGGACTTGTATGCTACGTTTCCTTGTTCTAGAGTTCCTAGAACAGCAGTCCTTGTGGAGACCTGCTGGAGTGGCTCATCCCTCAAGCCAGGGCTGCCACTTCCCCTCAGGAGCTGGGCTGGTGGAAGTGAAAGGTTTGCCATGTTCTTGCCACACAGTGGGTTGAGCTAACGGTGCAGGAAGCCTACTCAGGACTCCCTGCAGATGGGGAAAATCCCCTACTGCTTGACAAGTAATCATCAGGCTGGAGAGAAGTGTCCCACTGTGGGAGCTGACTTAATGATTCTGGTGTTAGGATACAGCCTTTCCTTAGAGATGCAAGTCACTGAAGCAGCAGGAATAATTGCCTGCTGTAAGGAATGCAGCATCCACAACAGTAGGTAAAACATTGCTCATCTTTATTCTCTGCAAAGGCATTGCCTCATGGAGGCAGCTCAGCAAGCCTGGTCCTAGCACCAGCTGCTCTACAACACTGGCCTGGCTGCTCTGTAGCTTCCCCAAGAACTTCTGAAAGGGGGAGGGGAGACAACAGGGAAAGTCTGATCAGGAACAGCTTGGTGCCTTCTGCTGGCTGGAGCTGAAAGCAAAGTGATGATGAAGGGGGGAAAAAACACCTCTGTTGTCTAGAGACCAAGTGTCACTAAAAGTCCTTAGCAGCATCTTCTGAAAAGGCTGTCTTCAGACTCCATTTTTAATCTGTGTTGCCAGCCAACGTTTCTTAAACCTTTCTGCTTTTTCCTTTTTATCTTGCCCTTAAAAAAAAAACCAAACCAAAACTGTTAAGTTACCATTCTCCTTAGCCCACGGGCTGAAGAAGCAACTTGACTGCTGCAATATTTCAGAACAGAACCACCACCTCAAACACTGATAAACTACCCAAGATATTTTATATGCTCCAGGTGCCTTCCACTGGCCAGGAGTACACACTTGCACCAGGCTCCTTCAGGAGGGTGGGGGGCACAGTGGTGCTTGCAGTGACAGAGTACAGATGGAAAGCAGGCCCTGCTTAATAAGGATCAGTGAGTTTTGCCTCTGGTGTTCATGAGCCTCACAGCCTGTGTGGGTGTGAGACTGTCCCCATCCATTATGGAAATGAGGAGAAATGGGTGCTATTTCCCTGTGTTCTGGGATCTTGGTATCCCTGCTTTTAAGTCCGAGATGCATCTGAAATGCCTTCCAACAGCTCAGAGACTGGAAGCTGAAACAACAGCTACTGCAGTACTATTTCAGTGAGCAGCCCTGGCTCTAGGACAATAGCTGTTTCTTAACATACCAAAAACGAGGTAATTTTTTTTCCCCTTGTGTCTCATACACAATCCCCAGGGGTGAACTCATGACTCCCAGAGGCTGCAGTGCCCTGCTGCCCTTCCCTTACTGTCCAGGTGCTTGGAGTTAGGAGGATCATGAGCCATGATGCTCTAGCATGGAAACCGTGATTTTATTCCAGTGTACTTTAACCACATGTGCATAAAATAGTACCTACCCTGACTTTCTATACTCACCCCAAGACTTGTCCACAAACTGAACTGCAGCTTTTTTGACTGGATCTTTCTTGTTTGCAAGGGAAAAAAATTCATTTGCTGAAAGGGAGAGAAGTGTTAATGACGGAGTTTAAGGCAAACAAGGACTCGACACAGCCCCAGCCAAGCAGCAGTGCTTACCCTGCACCCGGTTGGTGTGTGGCCCATAGAGCTGAGCATTTAGAAAGTCTCTGGCAAGCTGTTGGTGGAGGCCTGTTGCACTGTGGTCTTTCAGGCACACAGCCACGTAGTTTCCTTTTGTCCTAGTCAGAGAGAGATGTACACCCTGTAGTGTGGTTACAGAACCCAGAACAACAGACACACTGCTGTCAAGCTTTGCTACTTGAGCACAGCAGCACCCACTGTTGGTTTCTGATACTGAGAGGACCTTTGTGGCAGTATTTTTAAAAAAATAAAAAACTGGATTAGTACTCTCAAGCTGTTGTCATATGCCTTTGTGTGCCCTGAGAAGTTTCTTGGGAGTCTCAAGCTACCAGCAGCTAGGGCAATTCCTCTCTAGAGCCATCAGTGACAAAGAGGAGAGAGAAAAATAGATTGAAATGCAGGAATTCAGTGCTCAACCACCGCACCTGTAGCAGCACACAACACAATGTGTACTGCTGTGCTTACGACTGCCCAGTTATCTTACAGCAGTTATATATATGTAATACATACAAATTATTTATATTATGTATTTTATATATATGCACATGTATATAAGTATGCTAAACCAGAAGCTATTAAGGCTGCTTTTAGCACATAAATATGCTTTCAATCAGAGGAAGGACAGGGGAACATAATGTGCAGAAGAGGGTACAGCCATGCAGTGACACAACAGCTGCTGTGACATCCCTTCCCACACGAGGCAAAATCATCTCCTCCTCCTACCTGGCACCCTTGCTCCTCTTGCCTTTCTTCTCCTGCACTTCGGCTTGGCCTTGTTCCAGCTGTGCAGCCCCATCTTCAAGCTCTTCACCTGGAGTAACTTGCAAACAACATTTCCAAAACATTACAACTCAAAACCAGTCAGTGAAACAGGAACAGGACTTAAAACAAGCAGCATTTTTCAGAAGCACTGACTACAAAGAACAGCTGTAGTAAGAGGGAGGGGAAGAAATATGCTCAGGGGAGCAACCTAAAGTACTGCTAGCCAGCTTTCCTCTTCCTTGGCATCAACAAAATGGGATTCACCATGTGACAAAAATTCAATGCAACACAACAGCTGTGGGTAACCCATAAAGGGAAATCCAGCTCTGGCTTTAGTCTTGCTTCATTCTCAGCTCATCTCTTTGTTATGCCAATACAATGGAAGAAAAAGCAGCAGTTACACCATCCAGCAGCATGTGAGGTTTGGATGATAGAACTGTTTAAATAAAAGATTTTTTATTAAGTACTTCAAAGTACAGATGAAGCAAGAACAGTAGTCATAAACAGTCTAGACACTTGATTTTGTGATTCTGAGTTTGAAAAAAGTTACTCAATACTTCACAGATGCTATGTATGGAGGCAATTTAACAACTCTACCCAGGAATAGCATTTATAACTTAAACAAGGGCTAAATATTAAGCCACCTTTGCTAATCCTTGCTTTTTCTGCTAGAACACCTGCCCATGACTTCTGTAAAAGGCGCAAGAATTAGATTAAATGTGACTTTAGATTTTTCCTCAGGTATTTCTTATCCTTGGAAAAAGACAGTCTGTCCACTCTGTTCATGTTTAAGACTTTGAAAAGGTCTCTTTACCAGAGCTCCCCACTGCAGCTCTGGCACAGGAATGAACTCCTGAAATACCAGATGTGCCCTCCGTTAGCAAAGCGAGCCGTAGCGTACCTGGGTCATCTGCGGCAGCCTGCTCTGCGGGCCTGGGGAGCAAAGGGAAGGAAGGCAACGAGTTACTCTTCAGTTCCCACTCCCTTCGTTTACTCAGAGCCACGAAAGCCCCTATTTCCAGCCCGGCCTCCCAGACCAGGACCCAAAGGGTCCCCAAGGATGGAGGATGTGGAGACGGGATCCCAACACTCACTGCCGCCTCCCCCGGTCCCCTCACCGTGCGGACACATCCTGCAGCTCCTGCAGCACGGCCTCGGGCAGCAGCCTGCGCTTCTGCGGAGGAGAGGGGAGTCAGGCGGGCACGGACACCGCTGGCAGACAGCCCGTGCCCGCCCGCAGCCCGGCGCGGCTAGCGCGGTACCTTCTGCTCCGCGAACAGCTCCTGGTGCCGCCGCCGCTTCTCCTTCAGCAGCTCCCGGTGCCTGCGGGGAGGCAGGAGCCACTGTCAGCATTCCGTGGGGCGAGAGGGGAAATTAGGGGCGGGGTAAAGGTGGTGAACGAGGGCTTGGAGGGGCTTGGAACGGCAAAGGACGTGGTGAGAGGAGGCCAAGTAGGGGCATAGGGGACAAGGGATAGGAAGGGTGAAAAGAATTTAGACGGGTCATGGTGGGGTGAGAGGGGTTAAGAGTGGGATAAGAGGGGGAGAAGGGGCCTGGGAGGCATAAGAAGGGTGGTGGGGGAAGAAGAGAGATAAGGGGGGGAAAAGAGGCAACAAGGGGAAATAAGCAGAGATAAGGGAGGGAATAAGAAGAGGATAAGAGAAGACAAGAGGCGTGAGTGAGGGTAAAAAGAGAGGTAAGAACAGAGTAAGGGGGGGGGGTTTAGAGAGGGAAGCG